>CM039676.1:211178719-211611219 GCA_022496015.1 Hordeum marinum
AAACTATGAGGCACCTATAGTTCAAATTTGACCCACTTCTAGGTGAACCGACAGAGTTTTGTCTATTTCACTAGAGGTGGATCGAAAGCTTTTGACACCAAAATATTATGTAAATTGTGCATTAAGTATGGCCTAATATTTTATAAAAATGATTTTGTCCAATTTTGCAACAAATATTTGGTAGGTCATTCACAAAAAAACTCATTTTGGGCACTTGAAAAAAGGAAAATGAATTTTTCTTCCAAAGAAAATGAAAATTCCCTTTGGCAACATTTTTTGCCATCCCAAGATGCACCCTTGCACACAATATGAGATCAGTTGAAGAAATTATGCCATGAATGTCTCCATAAGATTGATCATTTGGCTTGAAAGCCATGAATCTTCACACATGATAGCTCATTTCTGAGAACACTTTTTTAAAATAATTACCGTATTACAAGTATATTATTTTTCTTGGTAACTTGGTTACATATGATAATATGATGCAAAGGTTGCATTTTTTATATTTTTTTCGAATTATTTATGCCCATTTCAAAATGCGGTCAAAACGGCGGGCATGACCATTCGTAGCTAGGGGTTGAATCTTGCCAAAATTTTGTTGTATCTCTGATTAAATAGATACTTATTTACCCCTAAATGATTTTTGGAAAAAAATCATGACCAAACTATGAGGCACCTCTAGTTCAAATTTGACCCGCTTCCAACTGAATCGACAGAGTTTGTCTTTTTAACTAGAGGTGGATCGAAAGCTTTTGGCACCCAAATATTCCGTCAGTTGTGCATTAAATATGGACTAATATTTTATAAAAATGACTTTGTCCAATTTTGCAACAAATATTTGGTAGGTCATTCACAAAAAAACTCATTTGGGGACTCGAAAAAAGGAAAATGAATTTTTCTTCCAAAGAAAATGAAAACTCCCTTTGGCAACATTGTTTGCCATCCCAAGATGCACCCTTGCGCACAATATGAGATCACTCGAACAAACTATAAGATGCCTCTAGTTCAAATTTGACCCGCTTCTTGCCGAATTGGCTGTTTCACGAAATAGCTAGAAAGATGAGAAAAGCAATCAAATTGATGATCATCCATGAAAGGTGGTATAATCTAATTGAAAATTTTAGTGATGCCATTTTGCAAAATATTTTTAGTAGTTGCCTCACAAACCCCCTGTTTTTAACACTATCAAGAGTAATTTTTAATAGCTCATTTTCGAACCAATCAGGACGCAACACACGGATCACCCCACTCTATTCGATCTAAGCCGTCCACCTCCTACTGATCCAGCATCTCTTACTAACCTCTCCCCCTCCTCCCTCTCCCCCTCCTTCCTGAGAAACCCTAGGTCAAGTGTTGCCGCCTCCCTCTTACTCCCTCTCCCCGATCCAGATCCCTCCTCCGCCGCCCCTCTCCCCGATCCAGATCCCTCTGCTGCCCCTCTCCTCGATCCAGATCCCTTCTTCGGCCATCCCCACTTCGTCCATCGTCCCACTCCGTCCCATTGGGGAGAGAGTGAAGGGAACCGTGAAGTGGTTCAATGTCACCAAAGGACAGAAACGAGGACCTCTTAGTCCACCAGAATGTCATCAAGGTCGACGGCTAACATAGCCTCAACGAGAACGACGTCGTCGAGTTCCAGATCATCACCGGCGACGACGGGCGCACCAAGGTCGCCGACGTCACTGCACTAGGAGGAGGCGCGCTAGATGGCGCTCACACACTAGTGACGGCGGTGGTGACCGCGGGGGCCATGGCGGGGTGGCTACGGCGGTGGCGGCTATGGCAGTGAAGTTGGAGGTTCGTGGAGGAGGAGCGGCTGCTGCTCCAAGACTTCTCCTGGTACGTACGTATGTACGCGTGCTGTTGCCATGGCAAAGCAGAGCCTCTGTTTTGAATGACACCAACACTTTACTGACTCTTGTGTCGAATCCGCCATGAATTCCCTCCCTCTCAAGGTTTTCAAACCAAAACAATGTCTCCTCCCGGTGCTTCAGCATCGCATTCTGGCTCGTGGAGAAGACCGCGCTTGATGTTGCATATCAGATCTAGTGGATGAAAAACTTGAAGGTAGTATTTGATTACCAACTCCTCGGACTAGAGAATGTACACAATTTACATCACAAGAATGTACAATTTTGATCTCGTTAAATGAACTCTTGTGTGTCATGTCCTCATCAAGTTTCTGTCCTTGTACCAGAAGAAGACAGCTGCAAAGAAAGTTCTGTTGAGGCAAGAAAAACCCGCAGGAGAAAATGTTACGAAGGTAATTGCATTGAAATCATGTGCTTTTGAATGTCATGTTTATAGAACTATTGCTTGTTAGATTGGTCAGAAACATTTTAAGAGAAAATCATGTGCTTGTGTATGTCATGTTTACATACAGAACTCTAGCTTAGCAGATTTGTGTGAAACATTTAAGAAAACATAAGTGATAAATGAGCTTCAATGGAACGTTCAATGACGTTCACAAGTTCAGTGTTGTTTGACTGAACTTGAACAATTAATACCAGTATCATAGGAGAGCTACAAATTGAAACATAGTACTCCCTTCGTAAACTTTTATAAGACGTTTTAGACCACTACTTTAGTGATCTAAAACATCTTAGAAAAATGTACAGAGGTAGTACTTCTCCCGCGAGTTCCCCAACAAGTCCAACTAGGCGTCGTAACCCGTCACATCTGAGTTCCCCGTTCCCCCTTCACTACTTTTTCTACCGCCTGACTCTGTAGCAAGTCATACCTATACCTATCAATATTAGTATATGTCACCATAGTGTTCCCCATGCTTCCACTAGGAAGAAGAATTGATGAAGCGAGCTTGGTTACAGAAAGTATTGCTTGTGGCGTGTTGTTTGTCCAAAAATAAAATAGCCGACTGTTTTTCATTTCCTGCAGATTTAGTTTTCCAGTTAGTTTGTTTAGTGTGGCTGGATGGACTATGGAAATAACATTGTTTGTTGCCGATAATAGGGCCTGTAGATAGCAAGTTATTTCCTAGTGGTTACTTATGCTTATTATGTATCACATTGAAAAAGAAAATGCACAATGAGCTTGTTTGATCTTTTTTATGCTTATGTATACTTGATCAGGGAAGTCCTATTTCCTGTGATCTTTCCTATGATTTGCTAGTGTGATGCTTCAACATGACAAATTTTAAAACCCAAACTAGTGTAAACAAGCTTTCTGCATCTTGAGAATTAATTTTTCATGATAGCCGAATAGTGTAGTTGATCATCATTATTCCTAAATGCTATTGCCTGATATAATATAAGTATGAGCACTCAACCATTGTACAGCTATTTGCATATTTGTTTTGTATTTTTTATAAATGATGATGGTTTGTGCAAGATGTTCACATGTTAATTTTTTCGACTAAAATCTCTTATGCCCTTGACCTAGCTTGACCCAGAATAGTAGCATCCTTGATGCGTACTGACCTTCACCTCGTTCTTTCTCTCGCAGACCCGAAGGAGACTGTATGCAATGCACCTCCTCTTCGGGTGTGAGAATGTGTAGGGGTCGTGGGTGTGGCTAATGCCTATGTATGTGCCCGCACTTGAAAATACCCTCTCTTTAAGGGCATGTATCATTTTTCTAACTCTTCTATCTTTTCTCAAGTCTTTATTATCTTGCCTAGCCTTGTACTGCTATGTATTGTTTGATGCTAATTACCCAAGTTAGTGCATGATGTTAAGGATAACCTGAGCACTTGCCTAAGTTTATAAGATATGACATGTGACAGTCCAAACCTGCTTTGCTACTCTTTCAATGCTTTTGCTGTTGTACTGTGCTTATCTAGTTGTTTGAATGCTTCTGATGCTAGCCTGCTAGGCTTCTACTAGCTTGAATAGGTGTGCACTTGTGCTGGTGGTGGTACTGCTTGTGCTGCTGCTGCTGATTTAATGCTTATGCTCACGTTGCTGCTGATTAAATGCTTATGTTGTTGCTGCATGCTTATGATACTAATTTAATGCTTAGGAAATTGATTCAATTGAACCTGATGTAATCCTTTCTGTTATACTCGTATTTAATTTTTCGGTTTCTATTTGTTTTTTTAGTCTGTTATATACGGTTCATCTTCAGTTTTTTCTGTAACTTGCTAGGAGCTTAGAATACAAAGCCCAACTACTCTCATATACAATTAAGACCAATGATTCATCCATAATTTTGTATATGTATGTATGACCAGTAAAGTTGGAAGGCCCACATCTTAATGTAAATATGCTCAACTGTGTACCATATGCATGCTCATGCATCACCAGTTACTGCTTTTTTGCTTGGTCTATTTTGGCTCATAACCTAAGTATACCAAAATTGATTAAACGATTTCTCCAACTTGACAAAATTGTCATAATTGTCTCCTGCCTTGTGATTTCAGTCTCTGTGCACTTACTAGTATTGTTAGTTGAATGGATGGTCGTGGTAGTACAATAGGAATTTTCTTCAAGTGAGTGTTATAGTGATGTCATTTCATTACCTACAGTTTATACAATTGTGCCATGCAGGTATGTATAGGATACTATTGTAGAACAACATCATGTTAATTTGTTGCATTCAAGTTGTTGAAGTTTTGTTATGCCATGCTTAGTGTTTACTGATCTGGGGCATTTGGGCATGTATGTATAAAGTTTAGCCTCTTGAAATAATATTAATTACTGCCAGTGTATTTCACTAATAGTTTATCTATATCAGGATCAAATGCCGTCGAGGCTGTGGCTGCTGTGACAGTAGATCAGAAGATTGGGAGATGCGCGCCATAGTTTTAGTTGATGTTGCCACCAAGTTTTGGTGCTTGTGTATCTAATATGCACTTGTTGGACGTGCACACGTGTATGTGCTCTTGTGAGTATTTGACTGGATGATTTCTGGATTTAATCAGTTAATTGAGAGATTTATTATTTTTTGATGTTCAAATGTGTAAATTGAAATTTGTGAATGAAAAGACCGAATGTTCTACTTGACAAAATACTATTTGGGCTCTAGAAAGGGTGCGGCCCAAACTATAGTGGATCAGAATACTGTGCATATCTGAAAAACCAGAAAATAGGATTAATGAAATGGTCCGCAAAAAGGCCATGAACCAGAAAATAAAAAGGCCAAATTGTTGGGCTTGGCCCATTTGGCTGACCAAAATTAATTGGAAAAATACATTCAATGGGCTGAATTAATGGGCTCGGCCCATATAAGACACTGAATTGGACTGGGCCGATTCTTATCAATGACCAACCCAATTGGTCTTAATTTTGCCAGGTCAGCTTGCCACGTTGGATCCGACGTGGTGTGGGCAGACTTCTAACGACCAAAATGGTTGGCCGTAGAACCTACGACCTTTTTTGGTCGTAAACGTCTATGACCAATCCAAAAGAAAGGTCGTTAATTTCCATTAACGAGGACAGCTTTTGACCAACTAATTTTTGTCGTAAAAAGGTCGTATATGAAAAACAGTGACCATTCGGTGACCAATATTGATGGTCGCAAGTTAGCATATTTCTTGTAGTGCTCGCCTCCGGCCGAGGCACCCGTCGCCACCCTCCGGTAAAATCCGATGCCATTAAAGCAGCCTCTCAACCACTGTCTACACCAAAGCCTCCCTCGCAAAACCATGGTTCGGCCCCCGCTTCCAATTTCCCTGATAGAAACCTCGAGCAAGATGCCCAAATCTGGCTGACATTAACGTCCGTTGTGGATGTCGCCTTCAACGACTCCAGCCACCCCGGCAACCGCGGTACACCTTATTGGGTTCGTCGCGACTCCCTGAGCTCTTTCCTGTGCTCAGCATCCCAGGATGCACCTCCATTCGTTGACAAGGAGCACCGGAGCTCCACTATGGTTGGCCGCGGGAGGAAGAAGATGGTAGACTAGTCAAATATGACTAGTGGGCCCGAGGGCCCCACTAGCAGCGACCCAATGCGGTGCTAGCCCACCGTTAAGTGAAGGTGCATTTTCGGTAGTAGTACATTTCCGAGTTAGAATACGCATTCCTTTATGAAACGTTTCCTTTTCTATTTATTTTTAAAATCAAACTTTGACCCCAACTTTGGCCGCCTCTAGTTTTTAAGAGACAACTCCAAATGATTTGATTCTTTTTCCTACATTCCTAAAACTTCATCTAGTTTTTTTTAGTATTTATTTCAAAATTCTCGAAAACAACTTTTTATACTATTTTCAATTTTTGTTTCGATTTGAATATTTTTAAATAGGCAAAACAGAAGGACGAATGCTTTCAAAAAAATTGGAATACAACCAACCCTTCTTCATAACAAAGGCAAGCACCTTGAACACTGATATGATATAAGTTGAGTGGTTGCTTGCTGTGGTGAATAAATTCATGACTATGTTATTGAGATAAAAACTTTGCACATGGGAAAATATTCATGGATAAATGCAAATGGTGAGATTCATTTCCTTTAAACATGATAAATATATGATAGTAATTACTACCTTACGCCACATATGCCTATGCTAGCTCGGATGAACCCGAGTAAGGTTTTGTCTTGGGTAGATAGGCCTATGGAATTGATATCTCGTTGTGACGAGGATGATTAGTGAAGGCGTGTTGGGGGCATGATAGGTGGTAACTCTGTTAGGATTTGTGAAGCAAATTATATTGTGCTAACCATGCAGGGAAAATATACACCTCCTGAATCGACCATAGATCGAGTCTTGTTCTAGTAAACCCCATACTTGTTTCGTACTACTACTTGTCCCTGCCACTGGTAGGGTACAGTTCAGTATGTCGTCAACCCCTTTCTTGGCACACACCTTATAGAGAGGCCATAGTGAAAGATACCAGTGGCCCCTGGTAGACATGTCACTTGGTCCGGGGGAATGGGTGATAACCCACAAGTATAGGTGATCGCAACAATTTTTGAGGGTAGAGTATTCAACTCAAATTTATTGGTTCGACACAAGGGGAGCCAAAGAATATTCTCGAGTATTAGCAGCTGAGTTGTTAATTCAACCACACCTGAAAGACTTAATATCTGCAGCAAAGTGTTCAGTGGCAAAGTAATATGGTAACAACGGTAACGGTGGCAAAGTGATAGTAGCAGTTTTGTAGTGATTGTAACAGTAACAACGGAAAAGTAACTGAACGAGGATCAATATATGGAAAGCTCGTAGGCAATGGATCAGTGATGGATAATTATATCGGATGTCATTCATCATGCAAAAGTTATAACATAGGATGACACCGAACTAGCTTCAATTCATCAATGTAATGTAGGCATGTATTCCATATATAGTCATATGTGCTTATGGAAAAGAACTTGCATGACATCTTTTGTCCTACCCTCCCGTGGCAGCAGGGTCCTATAGGAAACTAAGGGATATTAAGGCCTCCTTTTAATAGAGAACCGAACCAAAGCATTAGCACTTTGTGAATATATGAACTCCTCAAACTACGGTAATCACCGGAAAGAATCCTAGTTATTGTCACCCTAGGGGATGCGGATCATAACTCATAATAGGTGTCTACAACTTGCAAGATAGGATCAAGAACACACATATATTCATGAAAACATGATAGGTTCAGATCTAAAATCATGGCACTCGGGCCCTAGTGACAAGCATTAAGCATAGCAAAGTCATAGCAACATCTATCTCAGAACATAGTGGATACTAGGGATCAAACCCTAACCAAACTAACTCAATTACATGATAAATCTCATCCAACCCATCACCGTCCAGCAAGCCTACGATGATATTACTCACGAACGATGGGGAGCATGATGTAATTGGTGATGAAGGATGGTTGGTGATGACAAAGGCATCGATTTCCCCTCTCCAAAGCCCAAAACGGACTCTAGATCTGGTCTCCCGAGGAAGAACTGGCGATGGCGGCGGCTCCGTATTGTGAAATGCGATGAACTCTTTTCTCTTATTTTGTCGTCGACAAATAGGGTTATATGGAGCTGGAGAGGAGGTCGAAGGAGCCACGAGGGGCCCACAAGCCTGCCCCCACGTGTCCAAGGGGGTGGCCGCGGCTAGCAGGCTTGTGGCCTGCTGGTGGCCCCCCTCTGGTTAATTCTTGCAGCAGTATTTTTATTAATTCCAAAAATATTCTTCGTAAATTTTCAGGAAGATCCGAGAAATTTTATTTCCGCACAAAAAGAACAGCAAGGCAATTCTGCTGAAAACGGCGTGTGTCCGGGTTAGTTCCATTCAAATCATGCAAATTAGAGTCCAAAACAAAGGCAAAAGAGGTTGGAAAAGTAGATACGTTGGAGACGTATCAACTCCCCCAAGCTTAAACCATTGCTTGTCCTCAAGCAATTCAGTTGATAAACTGAAAGTGATAAAGAAAAACTTTTACAAACTCTGTTTGATCTTGCGATTGTAAATATGTCTAACTTATGTTCAGATTTTCATCAAAGATTATAAACCAACCACATTCACAATAACATTTAGGTCTCACATTTACTCATGTCAATGGGGCATAACCAACTAGCGAGCAATAATAACAAGTCTCGAATGACAACAATTTATCAAAACAATCATGATACAATATGACATAATGGTATCTCGCTAGCCCTTTCCGAGACTGCAAAACATAAATGCAGAGCACCTATGGAGAACAAGGACTCACTAAACATTGTAATTCACGGTGAGAGAGACTCATACTCAACATCAATTAATAGCAAGACATACAAATGACAATGGTGCTCTCTAACTGGTGCCTTTAATAAGAGGATGATGACTCAACAATAAAGTAAATATATAAGCCCTTCGCAGAGGGAAGCGTTGATTTGCAGAGGTGCCAAAGCTCAAGCTTTTAAAACAAAGATAGGTGATGATTTTGGAGCAGTATGCTTTCGTTGCTCACTTAACGACCAAGAGGTTATCAATATCTTCCATTAGAGATACATTATAGGCGGTTCCCAAACAGAATGGTAAAGTTTTTACTCCCCATCCACCAATCAGTCAGACTCCACGGTGAGCCGAATTCACGGGTACCATCCATACAAACACATTCCTGGGGGAGTTTTGTTTGATCATATTTTTCTTTTTGTATCGAGCATGGAACTGGGCATCCCGATTACCAGCCACTTTCTCGTGAATGATAGTGAATCAACACATATCGTGAGAATAACCCACCTAGCATGGAAGATATTGACAAACCCCAGTCGCCACATGAGCGATTTGGGCGTACAAAATAGAAGGTTTATTTGAAGGTTTAAAGTTTAGCACATGCAAATTTACTTGGAATGGCACGTAAATACTGCATATAGGTAGATATGGTGGACTCATATGGACCAACTTTGGGTTTATTGAGATGGATGCATGTAACATCCCTATTTTCCTCAGTTGGAAGTTAATAGATCATTCATTATGCATGTCATATTTTTCTATGCGTTATTTAATTTTTTGAAAATTCTATTCATTATGCAACTCATGGCAAATTATTGGGGTGGAGATAACATGACTTCTCCCCTGTCAAATAAAAATTCATAATGTCCAGAATAATATCTGGCTTTCATCTATTGTGTTTTTGCAATTTTATAAACTTCATATTCCTTTTGAATTTATTTTGCAAGGCTTATTGTGTGGCTTTTTGCATAAAAATTATTTTTCAAAATTGCATTAGGATTGGAACTAGTGTTCCTATATTTTATATTAGTAGCATATATATTACTGTAGGATTATATATTTTTTAGCATTTATTCTGGTATTTATTTATCCAGACTATTTATATCTGTTTTTGTTTCAGTAGCAGTTTTATATTTATATAAAAAAACGAACGCACTGCATAGCTGGGTTGCAAAGTGGCCCAACCGGGGCTTCGCCAATGCGCAACAGCCGACCACGGCCCAACTAGCAAAGCGGTACCCCCACCGCACCTTCTGGCGCTGACTGGTGGACCCCTGTCCCTTTCTTCCACCCCGAGCTGGACACGACCATGCCGCACCGCATGCGAACCCAAGCACACTCGATCCCAAACCGATCCCACCCCGAGTCGGCCCCGTGCACGCCCTGGACGCCCCACGCGAGTCAAATCGCTCGAGGAAACCCCTGAACCCCTCTCCCTATTTCTCCCTTCACCGCAAGCCTCTGGACAGGCGATTCAGATCTCGTCGTGGAGCTCGAACCACCGCCATTGTCGCCGGACATTGCATCACCGTAGGAGCATCTCGAGCCATGCCGCTTGCCTCTTCGACTTCCCCCCGTTGCTCTGCATCGTTGGACATCGCCCCGTGGACCAGAGGGCACCGGAGAGAACGCCCGATGCCGCCGGAACCCGTCGGAGTTCCACTCATCGCCGCCAGCAACAGAAGACGCCCCGCTACCAGTAGAACCACCATCACCACCACCATGGTCCACCGCATCCTTTCCCCACCTCCACTTCGTCGGAGGGCCGCCGAAGGAGCACCGCCGCCACCGCCCGTGACCGCCACCGTTTTCCTCTATTCTGTCACGTGCGAACAGAACCATCACAGCCAATCCTAACGCGCCATGTGGCGACTGCTACAGTAACCGCAATAATCTGTTTTTGATCTATTTATTTTTGGATAGATTCGCACCAAAATTTCAAATTGCTATATCCTTTAATCTATATGCCCAATTTAATTAATTCTTTATCATGTGCACTCATAATGACTAGTAGAATATGACAGAACCAAAATTTTGCATGTTTGCAATGTTCAAATTTGAATTTGTTCAAATTCTAAACAAACTTTCCGGAGGCCATAATTTGCAAACCGTTTAGTGAAATTAATCGTTTCTTTTTGTGTTGTGTTTCTACTGATTTGTAGATGTTTTATACCTACTATTTTGCTATTGTTTTGTGGTTTTCTAAAAATGATTTCTTGCTGTTGGTTTTATTTGATGATAATTGAGTGTGGTGATTTATTTGTTGTGATTCTTTGAAACGTGTAGATTGCCCGGACTGCGACGCAAACTATTGTCAGGAGTGTGACCTTTTGAACCAGAATCAAGGCAAGTTACATATTGATCATCCTTCACCTATTGTTTTTCTATGCATGTAGTATATGTCACACTATGAATTTATGCACGTATAGGAATATTGTTATATTATGCTATGCTATTCAGTTATCCCCTCGTCAATGAAGACCGTGGTAGTTAGTTCTGCTATGCTATGTAGACGGGGTTGGTTCGAGTATTCATTGAGATTACGTGAGGAATATTAAATAAATTGAGTAGTAACTATGGATATAATTCACCTCTGGGCGGATGTGGTATTGTTGGGTGGTTTCAAGAACATCATGGTTTCGACCCGCTAAATGTAAGTGGAATGCCGCCCACATTCAAAAAGATCAGATAGACTTAGTGACTTGTAGCTTCCATGTGCATCCACTGGCTATATGGGCTCTGGCTTAGTTGATCAGTTGTGGAAACCTTACCCAGATGTGCCAGCTGATGTAGTTATGATAGTTGGGATGGGCCTCCTTTGGGACTAGGTGACTGCTTCTGAAAGACTTCGTCTCAATCTTCGGGTTGGGTCAAGTGGGTACAACACACTAAACTCTGCAGAGTATTAAAAACTAATCATGATTAGCCGTGTCCCCGGTTATGGACAACTTTGAGCAGCTAGGCCATTACAGTTGTTGGATGATCTTGACAGATGTTACCCTTAATAAAACTTGGTGGGAAACTTAATAATGGTTAGGTTGGAGTTAGAGATGCCAATGCAACCATGTTTATTTAATTGTAGCAAATAAATTAAAATTTGACTATTATGTAGTTATGAGGATAAAATTAGCTTTCTGCAAAATAACCATCAAGCCTTCCTTTGTTATACTATGCATGTACATGTAGGTCTGCTTATTATTTCTCATGTGTAACTTGCCAATACATTCAAAGTATTGACCTATACGGATGCAACGTCTCATTTTGCGGGATTTTCAGTCGAAGAGTAAGGTACCGTTAGGGTCGCGAGTCTGCACTCAGCATCGCCAGTGGGCTATGATGGGACTCATCGTTATCTTCTGCTACTTTTCCGTTGTTTGATTGAATAAGCCAGCCATGGGCTATGCAGATTGTTATACTTTATAAATTCTGGATCATACGATGTAATAAATGATGCACTTGTCATTCTGGTATTCATCCATAATGTGTGTGCTAGCGAATCGATCGAGGGACTAGCACAGTAAGCACAGAGACTCAAATCCTTCGAGGTTTGGTCGTTATAGTGCACAAGCAGTATTCCCGCTTAGTACAAGTGAAGGCTAGCAAAAGACTAGGGAGCGATCAACTAGAGAGCGACACAGTCATCAACATGCCTTGAGATTAGCCAACATTGAATGCAAGCATGAGTAGGATATAATTCACTGTGAACATAAATATCATGGAGGCTATGTTGATTTATTTCAACTACATGCGTGAACATGTGCCAAGTCAAGCCACTTGAATCATCCAGAGGAGGATACCATTCTATCATACTACATCACAACCATTTTAATGCGCATGTTGGCACTCAAGACGAACCATTGTCCACTCTTAGCTAATTAAGCATGGCATGAATAACTATAATCTCTAATTGTTATTGCAAACATGGTCAACCCATAATGTACTGAATTCGGAACGATGAGCTAATCATATTTATAAAAACAAGATAGGTTGAGTTCATACCAGCTTTTCTCCATCTCAATCTTTTCATCAAATATCATCATTATTGCCTTTCACTTGCACGACCGAATGATGTGAATAATAATAAGAGTGCACGTGCATTGGACTAAGCTGGAATCTGCAAACAATAAACCAAAGGATAAGAAAAGGCAATATGGGCTCTTTCTAAGATAAACAATAATGCATATGAGAGCCACTCAACACGTCATCGTGGTCTTCTCCTTACGACCCAAATAAAAGAAACAAAAATTATTTACACAGGAAAGCTCAAGAACGAGAAATCTTTTTGGGGTTTTCTCTTTAATGCTACAACTAAGCAACTAGGAAATAAAGCTAGAACTCATTTTTTGTGTTTTTCTCAAAGTGTATTAAACACACAAGAAGAAAGCAAAACAAGAATATAAACTACCATGGATAGTACCATGAAAAAGTGTGAACACCGACAACTGAAATAAGTGTGTGAACATGAATGTAATGTCGGTGAGAAATACGTACTCCCCCAAGCTTAGGCTTTTGGCCTAAGTTGGTCTAGGGCCATGGCTGGCCTGGATAATATCCGAAGTCAAAGTTAGGGTTGTGCTGGGTTGTGGCGGCTACCGCCTATACCACTGCAGTGTGAAGGCGAGCGGTTTCTATATTTCGCTCGTACTCGTTTGCCTCCTCTTTGGTTATAAAGTATCTCTGCTTTTCCTAAAAGTTAAAGAAGTCAGGAGCAGGAAGGCTAACAAGGACAACACACTGCCTGTCAAAAATTAGTCAGTACTGGAGGGATTGTTCATTTCTTTCAAGAAACTGAAAGCGCACCAAAGCCTCATAATCAAGGAAAGCAGGGGGTAACTCAATGTCATTCCCTCTTATGGGTACCCCAAGATACTTAGCTACACGGGTGGCATACATTCCACCAAAGAAATCTCCATATTTATCATTATGATGTAACCTCCTCACAATAATAGCTCCCAAGTTATATTGTCTATCTGCCATTACCGCACTCTTAAGGATGCTCAGATTAGGCGCACAAAGGTGGCTATGCTCAAGTTTACCATTAATACATCTACCTATGAAGAGAGCAAAATAATGTATAACCGGAAAGTGAATGCTCCCCAAAGTAGCTTGTGTAATGATTCTAGTCTCTCCCACTATGATGCTAGCAAGGAAATCATTATATTCATTTTTATTAGGATCGCTACAACTACCCCACTATGGAATTTTGCATGCATCATTAAAATCTTCTAGGTCCATGGTATAGGTCTTATCATAAAGATCAAATAGAACAGAATGAGAATTACGCTTAGATGAAAATTCAAACCTCCGCACGAAAGAGTCTATGAGTTGATAATATTGCTTGCATCAATCTGAAATGAATTCCTGAAGGCCGACATTCCTGATGTACACATAAAACTCTTCCTTAAATCCAGTGTTGTCCTTGAGTTGATCCGACGGCCATTCACAAGGCAGTACTCGAGCTTCCCTGGGTAGTTCAAAATCGGGCTCACATAGCGTGAGTCTCGAGGCTTTCTTGCTCGAGGAACCACCTTGGTACATTCTCCTCAACATCTTTTCTTTCTCTGAAAAATTTCTGAAATTTTTAGTGAGTGAAAATAGGGGTGAACAAAACTCAACAAAGCTCATAGCAACTACTCCCTCGAGTGCCTAGAGACCATATCATGCATCAAAACTACTTGGGACCATAAAAATTTGACATGCAAGATCAAGAACAAGGTCACCACAGCAGCAAAAATTTGCAATATATAAGGCACTAGAACAAAAACTAATTGGACCATTGGAGGAGTCACATACTGATGAGTAATCCCCTAAAACAATTTTGCAAATGGAGCTTTGAGAAAGGATAACAAAAATGGCAGCAAGATGAGCTAGAACACAGGTTTGAGCAATGGTGGGATTTTTTTTGGAGGAAGGTGAAGTGAATGGGTGATGGAATAAGTGGAGGGGGGCACGTGGGACCCACAAGCTTGCTAGGCATGGCAAGGGGGGTGGCCGCGCCTTTCAGGCTTGTGGCCCACTGGTGCATCCCCCTGATGCATTCTCAGTGCCAAAAATTCTTAAATATTCCAGAAAAAATCATACTAAATTTTGAGGGGATTCTGGGAACTTTTATTTTGAGGTCATTTTTCTATTGCACGGAAAACTCGGAAAGCAGAAAAATAATAGCATTTTTACTTCATTTCATCTAGGTAACAAAAAGTAAAAGTTAGGTGTAGGAAGTTGTACTTTCTAAATTCATCCATCTCATGCTCCTCAAAAGGAATCCATCAATAAGGTTGATCAGGTCTTATTAACGAACTTCTTTCGAATGACATGAAACCGAAGAACCTTCAAATAACACTAAGTTACCTCAATGGGGATATGCATTTCCCCAACAATAAGTATATCATATTTCTTCTTGGCAGTAGGAAGAGGGAACTCAAAGTCTCTAATAATAATTGTTGGAATTTTTTCAATAGAGTTGATACTATGAACTTGAGGTTGTTTCTTCGGGAAGTGTACCATATGCTTATTACCATTAATATGAAAAGTGACATTGCCCTTGTTGCAATCAATAAAAGCCCCTGTAGTATTCAAAAAGGGTCTACCAAGGATGATCGACATACTGTCGTCCTTGGGAATATCAAGAATAATAAAGTCCGTCAAGATAGTAGCATTTGCAACAACGATAGGTATATCCTCACAAATACCGATAGGTAGAGCAGTTGATTAATCAACAATTTACAAAGAGATTTCAATAGGTGTCAACTTATTTAAATCAAGTCTACGGTATAAAGAGAAAGGCATAACACTAACACCATCTCCAAGATCACATAAAGCAGTTTTAACATAATTTCCTTTAATAGAGCATGGTATAGTAGGTACTCCTAGATCTCCTAGTTTCTTAGGTATTCCACCTTTAAAAGTATAATTAGCAAGCATGGTGGAAATCTTAGCTTTCGGTATCTTTCTTTTATTTGTCACAATATCTTTCATATACTTAGCATAAGGAGACATTATCAAAATATCAGTCAAGCGCATACGTAAAAAGACATGTCTAATCATTTTAGCAAAGCGCTCACAGTCCTCATCATCCTTTTTATTGGATGCTTTAGGAGGAAAGGGCATGGGTTTCTGAACCCATGGTTCTCTTTCTCTACCATGTTTGCTAGCAATGAAGTCTCTTTTACCGTATCTTTTATTCTTAGGTTGTGGGTTATCGAGATCATCAGCAGGTTCAATCTCCACATCATATTACTAGGTTGACCATCAACATGAAGACTATCATTAATGTTATCACTAGGCTCATTTCATCACCAGATTGTGTCTCAGTATCAAAAATAGAAATATCATTTGGATTCTCAGATGTATCTATAACAGGTTCACTAGCAGCATGCAAAGTACTATCATCATTCTTTTCCCTACTCTTACTGGAAGGAATAGGTGCATCAGCATTAACTCTCTGAGAATCTTGCTCAATTCTCCTAGGATGGCCCTCGGGATACAAAGGTTCCTGAGTCATTCTACCACCTCTAGTCAAAACTTTAACAGAATGATCATTGTCTTTACTATTCATCTCATTAAGCAAATCATTTTGAGCCTTAAGTACTTGTTCTACTTGAGTGGTTACCATGGAAGCATGTTTACTAATAAGCTTAAGATCATTGATAGTTCTACTCAAATAATCACCCAAGCGATCAAGCATATTAGCATTATGTTTCAGTTGTCTACTAACATAGGCATTGAAATTTTCTTGCTTCATAATAAAATTATCAAATTCATCCAAGCATTGGCTAGGAGGATAATTATAAGGGATATAGCTTTCATCAAATATTTTGAGAGAATTTACCTCTACTACCTATGTCGGGTTATCAAGACCATGTATTTCTTCAATAGGTGGTAGATTCCTAACATCTTCGGCTTTTATACCTTTTTATTTCATAGATTTCTTTGCCTCTTGCATATCTTCAGGACTGAGGAATAGAATACCTCTTTTCTTTGGAGTTGGCTTTGGAGGTGGTTCGAGAATAGTCCAATCATTATCATTGCTCAATATATTATTCAATAGCAATTCAGCTTGTTCAACAGTTCGTTCCCTGAAAACACAACCAACACAACTATCTAGGTAGTCCCTAGAAGCATCAGTTAGTCCATTATAAAAGATATCAAGTATTTCATTTTTCTTAAGAGGATGATCAGGTAAAGCAGTAAATAATTGGAGAAGCCTCCCCCAAGCTTATCGGAGACTCTCTTCTTCAATTTGCGCAAAGTTAAATATTTCCTGCAAGGCAACTTATTTCGTATGGGCAGGAAAATATTTTTCAGGGAAGTAATAAACCATGTCCTGGGGACTACTCACACAACCAGGAGCAACAGAATTAAACCATTTCTTAGCATCACCCTTTAATGAGAAAGGAAACAACTTAAGAATATAGTAATAGCAAATATTTTCCTCATGAGTAAATAGGGTGGCTATATCATTCAATTTGGTAAGATGTGCCACAATAGTTTCAGATTCATAACCATGGAAAGGATCAGATTCAACCAAGGTAATTAACTCAAGATCGACAGAGAATTCATAATCCTTATCAGTAACAAAGATGGGTGAAGTACCAAACTTAGGATCATATTGCATTCTAGCATTCAGAGATTTTTCCTTCCACTTGCGAAGCAATTTCTTAAGATTATCTCTATCCTTACAAGCAAGAAAGTCCCTAGGTACCTCTCCTTCCATAACATATCCTTCAGGTATATTAGGCAATTGATATCTAGGAGAGCTAGGTCTAGCAGGTGAATCATAGTGTTCAGTTTTAATAATTTCATCACATTCATAAATATTATCAGTTTCAGCATTAACTCTAGCAATTTGTTCATCAAGAAATTCACCGAGTGGTACAGTATCACAAAACAAAGTATTAGCATAAGCATCATGCAGAGCAGAAGTAGCATCATCAATTACTTGTGACATATCAGCATTACTAGCAGGTGGTAGTGTCGCAAACTTACACATAACAGAAGGTTAATCAGGTGCAGAGCTAGATGGAAGTTCCTTACCTCCCCTCGTAGTAGAGGGGTAGATCTTGGTTATTGGATCTTTCAGATTCTTCATAGTGATCAACAGATATATATCCCAAGTGACTCAGAGAATAAAGCTATGCTCTCCGGTAACGGCGCCACAAAAAGGTCTTGATAACACACAAGTATAGGGGATCACAACAGTTTTCGAGGGTAGAGTATTCAACCCAAATTTATTGAATTGACACAAGGGGAGCCAAAGAACATTCTCAAGTATTAGCAGTTGAGTTGTCAATTCAACCACACTTGAAAGACTTAATATCTACAGCAAAGTGTTCAGTGGCAAGGTAATATGGTAACGACGGTAATGGTGGAAAAGCGATAGTAGCAGTTTTGTAGTGATTGTAACAGTAACAACGGAAAAGTAACTTAACGAAGATCAATATGTGGAAAGCTCATAGGCAATGGATCAGTGATGGATAATTATGTTAGAAGTCATTCATCATGAAACAGTTATAACATAGGGTGACACAGAACTAGCTCCAACTCATCAATGTAATGTAGGCATGTATTCCATATATAGTCGTACATGCTTATGGAAAATAATTTAAATGACATCTTTTGTCCTACCCTCCCATGGCAGCGAGGTCCTATTGGAAACTAAGGGATATTAAGGCCTCCTTTTAATAGAGCATCGGACCAAAGCATTAGCACTTAGTGAATACATGAACTCCTCAAACTACGGTAATCACCGGAAAGAATCCTAGTTATTGTCACCTTGGGGGATGCGGATCATAACTCGTAATAGGTTTCTGAAACTTGCAAGATAGGATCAATAACACACATATATTTATGAAAACATAATAGGTGCAGATCTGAAATCAAGGCACTCGGGCCCTAGTGACAAGCATTAAGCATAGCAAAGTCATAATAACATCAATCTTAGAACATAGTGGATACTAGGGATCAAACCCTAACCAAACTAACTCAATTACATGATAAATCTCATCCAACCCATCACCGTCCAGCAAGCCTACGATGAGATTACTCACAAACGGTGGGGAGAATCATGGAATTGGTGATGAAGGATGGTTGGTGATGAGGAAGGCGTCGATTTCCCCTCTCCGGAGCCCAAAACGAACTCTAGATCTGGTCTACCGAGGACGAACTGGCGATGGTGGCAGATCCATATTGTGAAACATGATGAACTCTCCTCTCTGATTTTTTCCTCGACAAATAGGGTTATATGGAGTTGGAGAGGAGGTCAGAGGAGCCACGAGGGGCCCACAAGCCTGCCTTACGCGGTCAGGGGGGGGGGCTGCGGCTAGCAGGCTTGTGGCCTGCTGGTGGCCCCCCTCTAGTTAATTCTTGCGCTAGTATTTTTTATTAATTCCAAAAATATTCTCCGTAAATTTTCAGGACGATCCGAGAACTTTTATTTCTGCACAAAAATAACACCAAGGCAATTCTGCTGAAAACAACGTCAGTCCGGGTTAGTTCCATTGAAATCATGCAAATTAGAGTCCAAAACAAAGGCAAAAGAGTTTGGAAAAGTAGATACATTGGAGACATATCAATGGGTGTTCCGGTTGGACCGAGGGGGTAGCGCTCCTGTCTGCGCGTTATAAATATTTTGGTCCCATGCTAATTCAGACTGTGGTCTCCCCACTTAGAGTTTTACTTAACAATTATCATGGGTTATTCCAGGCATCGGGAAGTTAAGTTGGTGTGTGCGGGTTAGGTATGTTTTTGACTCAAAGGTCGGAATCAGAATTAGTCAACATTTTTGGTTGGCTAAAGAAATATGTTACTCATGGGTAAAGAGTACACCCTCTGCAAAGTATAACATCTATTCGAATAATTGGGTCCGTGGTTAAGGACTAAAGTCTGGGATATGTCAAGTATCGGTCTTAGCGTCGGTGTTTAGAGGAATTAACTGAACCATGATTTTAATCATGAGTTATGATGGATGATCATTATTATCAATTTTTTTATGAACTAACCTTTGCTCGTATATGAATTATTGAGTATCCCTAGAAAGTTACTGCCACCTGGATACCCATGTGATTATTTCTAATATAATCCCTTTATGTGGTGTCGCTTCAGATGCCCGATTGCGGCACACATGTTATTATTTTCAATATAAGTCCTTTATGTGGCATCCTCTGAGACGTTTGATTGTGGCACACATCTATTTATTTCTAATAAAAACCCTTTATGAGGTGTCGCTCAGATGCCTGGCTGAGGCATGTTCTGCATTTTCCTTTCGAGGTGTCGCTTCAAACAACCGATTGGCACATTTAATTTTTTTTGGAATCCTTGAGAGGACTACCGCCCAATGTTCCATTTATTTTACCTTCTTGATTATCTATTTATTCTCAGTATAGATAAATTATCTGCATACTTGCATTCATGAATTAATCTTACGACATTTTGAACTTCAAGTTCTAGTGCATGCAATTCACCTGCTTTATTATATATGTTTTCATAATGTTTGCGAGTACATTCAAATGTACTCACAGGCTTTTCTTTTGCTATTGTCTTGGCCAGATCACGTATTTGGAAAGGATCATGATGATGACAACCCTGTAACCTAGGCATGAAAGATAGAAGCCCCGCGAGATAGGAGTTATCCAGGTGAGTTGTTCTTGTGGGAATGGAGTCCCATATAAGCTGGAGATCCATGAACCGCTTCCGCCATCAGCCACTAGAAACTTTTGTTGTACTGCATGGACCATCATGGTCTTGTACTCCAAATTATGTAGCTCTTGGAAAATTTGTGTCTAGGAAGTGTCCACCAGCTAACAGTAATCCTGGGGATGGTGAGCAGAGGGGTCATTTGCTAGGAATTTCATATCCCGGAAAACCGGCCTTGACAAGCGGTGGCGTGGTAGTGGGAGTCTGCCGGCATGGACCTTGTCGGGCCTTCTCCTGCCAGCAAGATGGCCTACCAACAGATTGGTCTTCAGCTGGCTGTGTCTTGAGCGCAGCTATCCTTCGACAAGGCTTCTCCGGCAATGAGTTGTCGTCATCGATGCACAAGTAAGGGTACTAAATCCCCATCTTTAGTACACTGACAGGAGCCCTCAGGCCTGGGGCACACATGCGTCTGTGACGTTGTCAGGCTAGAACCCAAAACAGTGCACAAACACATGAAGCGGGGAGTTATTGCGGTTTTAATGATACTTTTTACTGCCTACCCATGATGCTCATTAAATGCGGGGCGTGGGAGAGGTGGAGCGAAACAACACCTGGGTAGTGTGCCTAAAAAGGTGCGGCCATGTCAGGCGGAGGGAGCCTGACTCTGTGCTTTCCACCTCATAAAAGGGGCACTCACAGAGGCACTGCTCATCTCATCAGCCATTCCCCATCTCGCCGCTGTTGTTATCTTCAACCTTGAGTGAAATAGAGAACTCCACCACTTCACCATTCCCACCCGCTTTCTCCTTCCAATTTCTCGGACCCACCATGGCACCAAAGAAGGCCTAGCAGGCCGCTGCTCTGACTGTGGAGAAGAAGGCCAAGAAGTTCGCTGACCCTGAGGTGGAGAAGAGGAAAGAAACTGTTGCTGCGATGCACATATCCAGTGTCGTGTTCTACCCATTTGTACCGATCGCCAGCGACCACTTCCAATGGTACACATATATGTGGGGAAGGATGCCAAAGCACACACTACGTCAGTACTGCTCCCCAGCAACGGCAAGCCTGGCGCAGAGAAGTATCCGTTCGTCAACGTACTTCTACCGCGGGCTTGTCCCTCCCCTTTTTCGCGTTCTTCACTGATTTGATGTCGACATACGGCTTCAAACTTCCGGATTTTACACCGAGTGCCGTCACCACAATGTCCGTCTTCATGCACATGTGTGAGAATTTTTTCGGGGTAGTGTTGAACGTAGGTGTGTTCCAGCACTATTTTTATCCGCGTGTAGCAGAGGACGCTCTCTTCGACCATGTTACTTGGATCCCCCAAACCAACTACAAGGAGGTGTACCCATCCCACAACCTACACCGGAAGTGGGAAGAATGGCACAAAGAGTGGTGCTACATCAAGGAGATAGAGAACCCACACTTCTATAAACTCTGGCAGGAATTGCCGGTCCACAACAAGGAGTGGAGTTATCTTGACGACCACAACATCAAGCTCTCCATTGCCACCACCCGCATCCTCCGATTGAAGGCTGTCGGGCTCACTATCGAGATGTTGGGCTCAGATTTCCTCCGCCATCGGGATACGTCTCAAATGTATCTACTTTTCAAAACACTTTTGCTCTGGTTTTGGACTCTAATTTGAATGATTTGAATTAAACTAACCCGAACTCACGCTATTTTTGGCAGAACTACCTTGGTGTTATTTTTGTGCAGAAGTAAAAGTTCCTGGAATTGGACGAAACTTGTTGTGAATTATTTTTGGAATAAATAATGAACTATGGAGCGAAGATCCACCGAAGGGGGCTACATGTGATCTAGTAGGCAACAGGGCGCACCCACCTCACGGGCCTGCCTTGTTGGCTTGTTGGGGCCAAGTCTCTCCCCCAACCCTAATTCCACTCCTATAAATTCAAATTTCCGAAGAAAAAAAATCAGAGAGAAGATTTCATCGCATTTTACGATACGGAGCCGCCGCCTCCTACTGTTCTTCCTCGAGAGGGCTGATCTGGAGTCCATTTGGGGCTCCGTAGAGGGTGATTCGTCGCCGTCGTCATCACCAACCCATCTTCATCAACACCGCCATGATGCTCACCACTAGGAGTGAGTAATTCCTTTGTAGGATAGTTGTACGATGGTGGTATTGGATGAGATTGATCATGTAATCGAGTTAAGTTTGATTGGGCTTGATCCCTAGTATCTACTATATTCTGCGATTGATGTTGCTATGACTTTTCTATCCTTAATGCTTGTTGATACATGTGATCCGTGTTTGGTTTTCCGTGAAGAGGAACGGGTTACTGCAGCATAATGTGGTTAAGTATTTCCCTCAGTTATAAAACCAAGGTTTATCGAACCAATAGTGTCATGGTTTTGTCACGGCAGATGTCCTAGTGAGAGGACTTAGGTTCGAGGCCATCGCTGCAATGGTGAGCTCGAAGGGGTTGATCGGGACGAGAGACAAGGGTTTACCCAGGTTCGGCCCCTCGGGAAGAGGTAAAAGCCTACGTCCTGCTTTGTGTTGTATTGATTGGATATCGAGTACAGGGGATCAGATTCGTTCAACCTAGTACTCGACAGATTGTTTCCGTACCCTAAGCCGCCCGGGGAACCCGCCTTTATATACATAGGCTAGAGCCCTGGGCATACAAGAGTCCAGACGGGGTTATACTAAGTATCTGATCATGTCTCTAAGTCATCTTGCCTTCTTTGGAAAGCCATCTTTGTAGGATCGCTACAAGAGTGTCTAGGGGGGATGAATAGACTACTAGCAAGAATTTAAAACCTAACATTTTCCCAAGCTAATTGGTTGGCAGATTTTAACAGTTTTAGCAAGTCTAGCAAGTGTAACAGCCCTACACATGCATGTCGACAAATATGACAGCGGAAAGTAAAGACATTGCACATGAAGTAAAGAGATGAGATAGGAAGATCAAACGCAATAGGAGATGCCAAGATTTTTCCCGTGGTTCTGACAGGTGGTGCTATCATACGTCCACGTTTATGGAGTCTTCAACCCACGAAGGGTAATGGTCACGAGAGTCCACGGAGGGCCCCACCCATAAGGGTCCACGAAGTAGCAAGCTTGACTATTCCATACGGCTTCTGTCCATGAAGGACTAGCCTCACAATGGGTAGATCTTCACGAAGTAGGCGATCTCCTTGCCCTTACAAACTTCTTGGTTCACTCCACAACATGAAGTAAGAGGCCCCCAAGCAACACCTAACCAATCTAGGAGGCACCACCCTCCAAAAGGAAATAGGCTCGGTAATGATGATGAACTCCTTCCTCTTGTGCTTCAAGATGATAGACTCCTCAACACACAATCACTCTCTCACATATTTGGCTTGGTAGAAGAGATGGGATTGGTGGAAATCAACTTGGGGAGGCTAGAAATCAAGATCCATATGGTTGGAGTAGAAGATCTTGATCTTAACATAAGGGTAGGTGGTTCTCTCTTAGAAAATCTGGTAGGATAGGTATGGAATAGTTCTGAGTGCTTATCTTTTGAGTAGGTGGTGGTGAAGGGGTATATATAGGCATCCCCAAAAATCCAACCGTTACACACAAAATGACCAACTCGGTGACACCGATGTGTTAATCTTGGTGGTGCCAAAGTGACCAAAAGGTGGCAACTTTTGAATCTCGGAGGGGCCGATATACGAATCTCGGTTGCACCGATAGGGTGACCAACGATCAGATTTCCAATCTCGGTGACGTTTGCATTCTCGGTGGGACTAAAAATGTGAATTTGCATAATAGAAAGTTGGCAACCTAAACTCAGTGGCACCGGTATGGAATCAGTTGCACCGAAGTGGCTAGGGTTTGGCTGAGTCTGTCTAGGTTCTGGAATCGGTGGCACCGGGTAGGAATGTTGGTTGCACCGATTTTGAATGTTGGGCTATATATAGACTTTGGTGGGAGAGCTTGTGGATGTTTTTGGTGACTATCACTTGTGCACGTACGAGCATTTTGTTCACCAACAAAACCTTACCCCCTTTTAATAGTATTGGCTTTCCTATGGACTCAAAGTGATTTCTCACAAATGTAAAATGTAGAGTCCTCTTGCTTGAATCTTGGCCAACCTATTTCCTTGCACCTTGGGGTGATTCCAGAATCTCCACAATCCTTTTGCCAACCCAACTCTCCATGAACTATTATCTGAAATACACTAGATAGAGGTGTTAGTCCAAGAGACAATGTATGTTGTCATGAATTATCAAAACCACCAAGGGAGCATGTTGTGCTTTCAATCTCCCCCTTTTTGGTAATTGATGAAAACATACAATCAAAGCTTCAAATAAAGATATGCATGGATGTAATGAAGACTCTGATAAACACGTGACTTAGATTTGCTCCCCCTAAATGTGTGCAGTACTTTAAAGGATGGTTGCATTGGAATGCATGGACACATAAATAGTAGAAGGGATATGAAAGGTCATGTGTATCTTGGCTATTTGCATCAAATGTATATGAATGAGGTGTATCATTGATCAAGACTTCACTCTTGCAAACCATATGTGCAAGAAGCAAGAGATCATATTGATCAAAGACATGATGGATATACTTACCTTGAGTTCTTGAGCATTATAGTGGTAGAGGCACACTAGAGAAAACAACGTTAGGAAACACAAGAGTATTCTACTAAGAAAAAGCAATAGAACTCTAAGGATACCAAGATATGGAGAACATATAAAATATGATAATCCTTAAGATTGATATGTCTCCTCCTTTAGCATTAATCTTTTATGTTTTTCTCCCCTTAGATATGAAAGTGGTAGTTCATCCTCTCCCCTTGAATCTCAGCATGTAGATATTAGGATTGGATAGGGTGAGAAAAAGTCTAAAGTGAACAAGAATATTATTGAGAGCTTGTTGACTGTTCACATGGAATTTTCTCCCCCTTACTTTGGTATTCTCCCCTTGTTTATATAAGTGTGAAATTTTGATATTTTCCTCTACCCCTAAATCATATCTCCCCGTTTGCATAAGCACATAACTCTCCCTTTACAATGAAGCTTTGTTTTTTCTCCCCCTTTGGCATAAATTACCAAAAAGGTTAAACTTAGGAGTTGTGACAGGGATCATTGACAAGGAAGGGATCCTCAAGAACAAGGGTCATTGAAAGTAGGGTTCATAGAAAAGAATTAAGAGAATAATTGAATGTAACTCCTCTCCCTTTTGCAAATTTTAGTCTTCCTCTCCTTGGAGCTAGGGATCCTTGAATAAAGAATTTCTCCCCCTAAGACCAGCTTGTTATTCTCTCTCCTTTTTTAATAAAGGGGTCATCGAAGGAAAACGAATATCACAAGAACATATAGCAATTAAAAAAATCATTTAAGAAACACAGATTTAGAAAAGAAGGAAAATCGGTGACTCAAGGGTAAATAAATCGATGGTATCGAGATTGTGTAGTGCAGCTCATCTGCAATTTCGGTAGAACCGAGTTATTTATATCGGTGGCTAGCAATGAGAGACCATGTTTCTGTTTTCACAAAGACAAAAGAAATTGTTTTAAAAAGGGAATGCGATATTTTTACAAAGGACATCAAATAGATAAGATTTGGCTGGTTACGAGAGATCATGCAAATAGAGAGCAAACCACACAAGATTCTTAACTAGATGATGGGCAGTGACTAGGTCACCTATATTAGAGTATATTGACTTAGGAGCCAAGCAAGAATACTTGATCATAGTTCATACTCTACGTTATGATCAAAATGGGGTTACCATTTTTCGATTAAGCATTTTAATGTCTTCATATCACTTGAGTTGCTTTAGCCCATGACTTGGAGTAAAGCCCTTTTCAAGGATATGAGTACATACCTTTGAGTGATGTTGATGACGTTTCTTGTAGGTCAACTTGTTGAGGATGCTCGAGGTTGATGAAGATCATCTTGAATTGGGAGCAATCCTTCTCCCTCTAGTACACTAGTCACCTACAAAGGTTAGTCATGCAAGGAAGAACAATGGATATATCCAATTTACATGATACGACTTAAGATTTTGCAACTAAGATCAAGTATATGTCAAGGATAAGTTTTTGTTATCTTCTTCCTTCCATCATCAAGAGGGGTTGTGGATACTTGGTAATGACAAGATTGCTAATGATTGGAGTTGATGGAGTTGATGGCATATGATAACGAGTTACGGGAACATGGAAATAACAAGATAGCTCATGCCCTTACTTGCAACCGAGTGAGTCTAGCTCAATTTTGAAGCATCAATGATGTTCAACTCACTCCTCAAGTGAAAAAATGTTTTCTCATCAAGTGGCTTGGTAAAGATATCGGCTAATTGCTTGCTAGTGCGAACATGCTTAAGATTAATATCTCCTTTGGCAACATGATCACGAATGAAATGATGTCGAACTTGAATATGCTTAGTTCGAGAATGTTGCACATGATTATGAAGAATTTTAATAGCACTTTCATTGTCACAAAGTAATGGAACATTTTAACAGAAATTCCATAATCCTTAAGCGGATGTGTCATCCATAGTATTTGCGCACAACAAGATCCAGCAGCAATATACTCAGCTTCAGAAGTAGATAGATATACTGAGTTTTGTTTCTTGGAGGACCAAGACACAAGAGATCTGCCTAAAAATTAACAAGTACCCGAGGTGGACTTTCTATCAACCTTGTCACCGGCATAGTCCGAATCAGAATAGCCAACAAGATTAAAAGAAGATCCCTTGGGATACCAAATGCCAATGTTTGGTGTTTGTATCAAGTATATCACAATATGTTTCATAGCCAAAAGGTGACACTCTTTAGGTGCAGCTTGATATCTAGCACACATGCAAACACTGAGCATAATATCGGGACGAGATGCACATAGATATAACAATGAACCAATCATAGATCGATAAACCTTTTGATCCACCGGTTCATCCTCCCTAGTAAGATCAATATGTCCACTAGTGTGCATGGGAGTTTTCATACCTTTGCACTCATGCATGTTGAACTTCTTGATCAAGTCCTTGGTATACTTAGTTTCAGAGATGAAAGTTCCTTATCTCAATTGCTTGATTTGCAAACCAAGAAAGAATTTCAGCTCACACATCATAGACATCTCATACTTCTCGGACATCAACCTTCCAAATCTTTCACTAAATTGAGGGTTAGTGGAACCAAAGATAATATCATCCACATAGATTTGGCACACAAATAATTCACCATTAACTATCTTAGTGAACAAGGTTGCATCAATTTTACCAATTTCAAAACCTTTTTCAACGAGAAATTTCATTAAACATTTATACCAATTACGAGGGGATTGCTGAAGACCATAAAGAGCTTTACAAAGCTTGTAAACATGATTAGGTTTCTTAGGATTTACAAAACCAGGTGGTTGCTTAACATAAACCTCTTCTTCAATTTCACCATTTAAAAATGCACTTTTGATATCCATTTGATAAATTGTGATATCATGGTGATTAGGATGAGCAAGAAGAATACGAATAGCTTCAAGTCTAGCGACACGTGCATAAGTCTCACCATAGTCCATACCTTCGACTTGCGTATATACTTGGGCTACGAGACAAGCCTTGTTGCGCACGACTTGACCGTCTTCGTCTTGTTTGTTTTGAAACACCCATTTGGTTCCGATGATGTTTTGTTCGTCCTCGGGCTTCTCCACGAGTGTCCACACTTTGTTCCTTCGAAAGTTGTGAAGCTCTTCATGCATAGCGTTCACCGAATCCGCGTCCTCAAGAGCTTGTTCTACCTTCAAAGGCTCAATGCTAGAGATGAAAGAATAATGCTAACAAAAGTTAGCTAGACAGGTTTTAGAGCGAGTGATTCTCCCTGTTTGTATATCACCAAAGATTTGGTTTAGGGGATGGTTCTTGGTCACTTGAGCTCGAACTCGGGTCAGCTTCCGATTGTTGGATGGTGGAGCTTCTTCTTCATCATCATCATCTCCTTCATCTTTTGTTGTTGAAGGTGTCATTCCCTTGAGGTGGTGGTGAAAGTGGTTGTGGTAGATCTTGATGATTCACTTCCTCCTCTTCATCATCTCATCGTGTACACCTTGTGGATGCCTCCATATCATGTTGAGGTTCACCTTGACGTGAAGTAGGGGCGTCCACTTGAGTTGATGAAGTACTTTCCTTCACCTCCATGGGACGAATCTTGGCGATGGGTAGATCTAGAATAGCTTCTGAAGGGTCCTTATCACCTACATCCTTTGGAAATTGTTCGACTTGCGAAATATTAGATTCATCAAACTTCACATCTACCGTCTCTTCAACTTTTCGAGTGAAGTTGCTGTAGACACGGTAAGTGTGAGAGTTCGTTCCGTAACCAAGTAGGAATCCTTCATGAGATTTAGGAGCAAATTTAGTACGACGATGCTTATCAAGAATGTAGCACTTTGAGCCAAATACCCGAAAGTATCTGATTTGGGGTTTGTTACTGGTTGTTATCTCGTATCCTGTTTTACCGAGAAGCTTGTGCAAGTAAAGTCGGTTTGTGGCATGACATGTTGTTTCAACGGCTTCTGCCCAAAAGTGTCTTGGCGTCTTGTATTCGTCAAGCATCGTTCTTGCCATCTCAATGAGCGTCCCGTTCTTCCTCTCAATAACTCCATTTTGTCGAGGTGTGTACGTAGCCAAGAACTCATGTGAGACACCTTGTTCGTCAAGAAAGGTATCCACATGGGTGTTCTTGAACTCCGATCCGTTATCGCTCTGAACCTTCTTGATGTTCACTGCAAACTGATTTTTCTCTTTGAGAGCGAAGTTCTTGAAGATCTTTTAAACCTATGACTTATCATCAAGAAAGAATACCCACGTAAATCTGGAAAAATCATCAACTGTAACTAGACCATAGGAATTTCCACCGAGACTCTTGTAAGCATTACGAATAAAAGATCCATGTGAAGTAACTCGAGTGGTTTCCTAGTAGTCATGATATTCTTAACGGGATGACTTCCACCTACTTGCTTTCCAGCTTGACAAGCACTACAAAGTCTATCTTTGTCAAAGATAACATCTTTAACACCAAGTATATGATCACCTTTGATAAGTTTGTCTAAATTGCGCATGCCAACATGTCCTAGTCCTCTATGCCAAAGCCACCCTTTATAATATTTTGCAATAAGACAAGTGCGAGCTTTGGATCTCTTAGTGAAATCAACATTGTATAGATCACCTCTATGGAAACCGGTAAATACCATTTTACGATTATCTTGACGAAATATTTGGCAATCTACTTTCGTGAATAATACATTGAAAGAGATGACGGCAAGTCTAGATACGGAAAGAAGATAGTAGCCAAGAGATTCAACAAGCATAACATTTTGAATAGAGCTATCATGGGATATGGCCACCTTACCAAGACTTCATTATCTTTTCATGCTCGATGTCGAACAACTCATCTTCACCAAAGTAGTCATGTTCCACATTGTCATCATCAAGTGGAAATCCTCGTCATAAAGAACAAGAGATTCGTTAGAATTGTGATCATGACAATGTACAAGTTTATGAATGCGAATGGCTTCAACGATAATGTTGTTGATAGTGGTGACATCTCCTTTAGCACGCACAAGATCACGGAGCTAAAATAGGCATTTATCAAAGTTTGGATCACTGGGCTTCATTTTGTGAAAAGCAATGGCTTTATGAAGAATTTCATCAAGATTTCCTAATGAAAGATTCGGATAACGTTTCTCCAAATCAGCCCACAAGATATAAGAACATGCAAAGTTCTTCAATTAAGAAAGCATGAATCTTGTTAAGCCTCTAACAATAAGATTGACAGTCCTAAGGTTACCAAGCATGTTAATTTCCTCTTCGTGTGTGGGATGCAATTCATCAATGGGGAGCACATATGGGTTTCCAATATATTTTTTCAAATGTAATTTATCAAATATATCAATCATGGCATTCTTGCATTGACTATCGTACTCTCCATCAAGAATGGGCACTCTACAACTCAAACTCGCTACACTTGACACATCCATCTTCCTCCGATGGAATGGAGACCAATGCTCTGATACCACTTGTAGGATCGCTAGAAGAGTGTCTAGAGGGGGGCGGGTGAATAGACTACTAGCAAGAATTTAAAACCTAACCTTTTCCCAAGTTAATTTGTTGGCAAATTTTAACAGTTTTAGCAAGTCTAGCAAGTCTAACAGCCCTACACATGTCTACAAATATGGCAGCGGAAAGTAAAGACATTGCACATGAAGTAAAGAGATGAGATAGGAAGATCAAACGCAATAGGAGACGCAAAGATTTTTCCCATGGTTCCGATAGGTGGTGCTATCGTACCTCCACGTTTATGGAGTCTTCAACCCACGGAGGTTAACGATCGCGAGACTCCACGGAGGGATCCACCCGTAAGGGTCCACGAAGTAGCAACCTTGGCTATTCCATACGGCTTCGGTCCATGAAGGACTAGCCACACTATGGGTAGATCTTCACGAAGTAGGCGATCTCCTTGCCCTTACAAACTTCTTGGTTCACTCCACAACACGAAGTAGGAGACTCCCAAGCGACACTTAGCCAATCTAGGAGGCACCACCCTCCAAAAGGTAATAGGCTCGGTAATGACGATGAACTCCTTGCTCTTGTGCTTCAAGATGATAGACTCCTCAACACACAATCACTGTCTCATATATTTGGCTTGGTAGAAGAGATGGGATTGGTGGAAAGCAACTTGGGGAGGCTAGAAATCAAGATCCGTATGGTTGGAGTGGAAGATCTTGATCTCAACACAAGGGTAGGTGGTTCTCTCTCAGAAAATCTGATAGGATAGGTATGGAATAGTTCTGAGTGCTTCTCTTGCGAGTAGGTGGTGGTGAAGGGGTATATATAGGCATCCCCAAAAATCAAACCATTACACACAAAATGACCAATTCGGTGACACCGATGTGTTAATCTCGGTGGTACCAAAGTGACGAAAAGGTGGCAACTTTTGAATCTCAGAGGGACCAATATACGAATATCGGTTGCACCGATAAGGTGACCAATGGTCAGATTTCTAATCTCGGTGACGCCGACCCAACATTCTCGGTGGGACCAAAAATGTGAATTTGCGTAACAGAAAGTTGTCAACCTAAACTCGGTGGCACCAGTATGGAATTGGTTGCACCGAAGTGGCTAGGGTTTGGATGAGTCTGTCTAGGTTCCGGAATCGGTGGCACCGGGATAGGAATGTTGGTTGCATCGATTTTGAATGTTTGGCTATAGATAGGCTTTGGTGGGAGAGCTTGTGGATGTTTTTGTTGACTATCACTTGTGCACGTACGAGCATTTGGTTCACCAACAAAACCTTACCCCCTTTTAATAGTATTGGCTTTCCTATGGTCTCAAAGTGATTTCTCACAAGTGTAAAATGTAGAGTCCTCTTGCTTGAAGCTTGGCCAACCTATTTCCTTGCATCTTGGGGTGATTCCATAATCTCCACAATCCTTTTGCCAACCCAACTCTCCATGGGCTATTATCTGAAATACACTAGATAGAGGTGTTAGTCCAAGAGAAAATGTATGTTGTCATGAATTATCAAAACCACCAAGGGAGCATGTTGTGCTTTAAATCTTCCGCTCGGCTCACACGCTAGGGTCTTGGCGTCATCTTCTGACTCTGGGCTTCCATCCAGCCCACTTGACGAGTTGTCTCTAGGCTTGTCTTCAACCTTCACTCCTACTTAGGACCTTCAGTATGAGCTGCCAGGTTGTGACCCGGCCCCTCCTAGGCGGGTTATACGACGGAGTTATATCCCCAACATTAGGCCCCAGATTGATTTGAACCTATTCATGTCAATCTTCAAGTCCATTTGGTGGCGAGTCTCATACCTCTCTTACCTAAGAATAAATCTTTATAACCCTCCATATCAAAAATGGATGACGTCATCTTTGATAAATCTGACAGATCTTTAATGGCATCACAACGGATCTTTGTATTAACTGGTCAACCCAGAATCGAGGCGTTTTCTTAGACAATCATCATTACATCTCATTGATTCTCGTGTGGACTATTGCTGTCCTATCTCCTCATAAATAGGCGGGGGAGGTGGTCCCATTTCTTTTAATTTTCCTCGCCGTCATTTTCTATCTTCTTATTCCTCCTCCAATGCTTGCACGACTGAAGCTCTGCCGCCGTTGCCAAACCTTCCCCGTATTCACTAGCAAAGGCCGCCGCATCAACCTGAGTGTGACCAGAGTTCGCCGATGCTCGATCGCCTCCCCGGCATCCTTTAGGTTCCTTCCTCTTCACTTTGTAGATCCGCATTAGTTCATTGAAGTTCTTCCAAGTCCGTCGCCGCTCATGGGAGTATTCATCGTAGATCGTAAAAAATATATTTTTAGGCTCCGAAACGCTAGCCAACTCATGCGGTCCTCCGCTTAACATGTATCCCCTACTCAACGTAGATTATTTCTTCAATAGAATCCATACATGAACTTCCCGTTCTTCCACTGACATTTTTAGGTTTAGAATATATTTCCTTTTTATCTTCGTCCGTAGATCTTATAGTTGTCGTCATAGTTGGCGAAATCTGTTTGTCCACACTTAGTAAAATTTCCAACATTAACTGTCTTTTGACCCGCCATTGCATTGTCGGCTCTTCTTGTAGCAACTTAACTCGCCTTGGTACCATAGTAGACGGTGGATTAGAATATAATCATGGCCTGCCGAATATCATTGTCGTATAACCAATAGCGCCTTTGTTGTGTGGTTTTCTGAATCCGCCACATCTTTGTGTCTTTCTACAGAGTCTAAACCGCCACCATGGCCAAAGCCCTCGCCTCTTGCGATTGGGTAGGTTCATGGGTCACTGAGGAATCATTAAAGGAGTTTGTAACCATGGGAGCCTTGTCGGCTTAAGAGATCATCCACTGGCGGGTTCCCGGTAACGAGACCAGGACCGAGCCTCAGGAAGGGGAAGTGGTCGTATTCATAGATCACCTTCTCCACGGCTTCTCACCACCCGGATCAAAAACATTCTTATGGTCGGATTACCAAATGCTCCGGCTCCTAGGTAACTATTGTCTCCTCTGACTCGGAACCTTTACCAGTAAAGAAAATACGGTGGGCTATCCGGAAGGTAAAATGTTCGCACCCTTTTGCTCCCTTGGATCTCAACATTATTTTGAAGAAGTAGCAAGATTATAACAGACGTCAGACCCGAAGCACCATCTCTGAATATCTTGTGGACAGGTTACCAAATGATCTGACTCCTAGGAAACGGCGCACCAAGGTATTTCATTGCCTTGAACTCATTTCTTATGTATGCTAATCTTGTTTTGCAGCTTACTTGTATTTCCCAATTTAACTTCCCAGGACTCACCTCCTTCTTCTGGCGACCCAACCGCCACGAAATTTCCTCCTCTCGTTATCAACCCGAGTCGAACATCTTTTCATCCATACTGTGTTTTAATATTCTATCCTTGCTTATGACATATAATGCCACCTTTGCTCACATGGCTCAAGCTAAACGAAGGAACAAAGGAAAGTAAGCCGGCCGTCCACCACTCATGATGCCCTAGAGCTGGAGAATCCAAGTCCTAGTACCCCTAAAGCTCGCGTTGAGCCCTCTGAGGTGGACAAAGACGCCCACGAGGAGACTCCTAAGCGCACTGAGCCGACTGATGTTGACATTGCAGGTCCTGAAGCCCATCCGGACGCTGATCCTAAGCCGCTCAGCCCTCAGCCAACAGCTCAAGAGACAACTTCTCATGAAGAAGTTACTGTCTTCGCGGCGGCTTACAAATCTCCAGCTTCTTCCAATGTGCTATCCAAACATACCATCAAGGGTGAGGCGGCTTCTCTTGAGGAAGAGAAGACTCAATTTGATCTTCCTAATCTAGAAAAGCTTACCGCTGACGAGTTACACTGTGCCTATCTCAGCCGTGTCTACGCAAGCCGGGACATGGAGGCCAACTTGGTTGGTATGACGAAGAAAAAGATACGAGGTACTCCACTTCCCTTGCCTTTCATATATCCTTACATAGAACCCGAGATCCGGTTTATTTTGCTAAAAGTCAAACGGGTCTTGAATCACTTGTAGATTTAAATGAATTTCCTTGTAGCCCCCAAGGGTCAGGTCATTATCTAAATAAGGAGCTGGCACTTAACATAGAGTAAGAGCCAAGTGTATCACCCAAGGGTCAAGTCATTTTCCTCAAGATGATCCGGGTCTACTTTGAATTGTAACCCTTGAAAGAGCTGATAAACATTAGCCCCCAAGTGTCAAGTATGTTGCCTGCAATCTGCTTGAGACTTGTAGTGTCTTTCTTCATTGCCTCCAAGTGCTTACCGTACATTACTCTAGCGGCTTAAGAATGAAAGCAATATTGTTCTTGACCACTTGTACTCTGCAGAATCCTTAAACACAGCCGAGTCTAGCTTGACTCGCCTGAAGAAAGATCTGGCTCTACAACAAGATGCCCGGGTTGTGGCTGAGAAAAACCGGCGGCTATCCTCCATAGAGCTCGAAAAGGCCAAGGCGCACTTCAAAACCTACAAGCAAACTGCTGAGACTGAACAAGCCGCCTTAACCAAACGCGTAGAAGACAGTGAGGGTAGAGTGCAACCCGTCACTAAAGAGCTTAACAATCTCAGATGCCATATATCTCGGATGACTGAAGCCATCTTTGGTAAGTATTGTTTGACTATTAATATGCCTTGCAAAGAGCCTTAAATTTTGTCTCCACGCGACTTATAAAATTAGAATTGCTTGTAGGTCAACGAAGTCGCCAACTTTCAGATGACAGTATACTAAAGCTGAAAGCTTTATACTCTTTCACTGAGCAGCTGTATGTTGTGAGCCTCCTTACAATCAATGATGTTATGATTGAAAGGGGAATTTTAAAAGTTATCAAAGGTGTGTTGGAGTGCCTCTCTACTCTGCCAAAACAGATAGAAGAACCAAAGAGACCAGCCGCCCGTAAAGGTGCAATGTCTGCTTTGAGTCGGTCGCTGGCTTATGCACCTGAGCTTAACCCGGTAGAGATGATGCATGGCTTTCCTCGGCTGAAGGATGATGGCTCGGAGTTCTCTCAAGACGACTACACTCGTTGTATGAAAGCATCACGAATATTGGCAAGCCGGCTGGTCGCAGAAGCTGACCTGTCATCCTATCAGGCGGCTTACTCTCAAGATAACAAACCGAATTCGAGGACCTACCTTTGAAGCAAAAAAGCATGATTCCTCAGCACCGTAAGCACCTCTTTGCCCCTGATGTTGACCGATCTCCAATCATGCATGATGAAGCTGAATTTGAGGCCTTAACAAACTACAACTAGGATGTGGACAACCTTTAGATCCGACAAACCAAAGACCCGACGCAGGATGACCAGGCGACGATCTAAGTAAGAAGTGGGCCCCATGTGAAGGTAACCTAGTGATACGTCTCCAACGTATCTATAATTTATGAAGTATTCATGCCATGTTTACAATAATTCTATATGATTTTTGTATGATTTTATTAAAACTAACCCGGACTGATGCTGTTTTCAGCAGAACTACCGTGGTGTTGTTTTTGTGTAGAAATAATAGTTCTCGGAATGAGCTGAAAATTTACGGAGAATATTTATGGAAAATATAAAAAATACTGGAGCGTAGAGTCACTGGAGAGGAATGCTGAGGAATCCACAAGACACAGGGGCGACCCCTAGGGCGCGCCCCTGGCTTGTAACTTCCTTGGGAACCTTCTAGACGTGGGACTGACGCCAAAACTTCCTATAAATACCAGAACCCCTATAAATAAACCTAGATCGGAAGTTCCAACACCGCACACCTCCAAAGCCACGAAAAACCAATCTTGGCCCTCTCTGGCACCCTGCCGGAGGGGGTCACCATCACCGGAGGCCATCTTCATCGTCCCGGAGGGGCCATCAACACCATGGAGGCCAAGGACCGGAGGGAGAACCTCTCCCCGCAGAGGGGGGGAGGTCATGGAGGACGAATTACAAGGGGGAGATCCTCTCCCCCTCTCTCCCGGTGTTGTCGGAGTGCCACTAGGGGAACCATCGCCGCGACGATCGTCTTCATCAACATCACCTTCTTCATCACCATCCTCATCTCCTTTTAGCGGTCCACTCCCCCGAACCCTGTTGTAATCACCTACTTGAACATGGTGCTTTATGCTACATATTATGATCAAATGATGTGTTGCCATCCTATGATGTTTTGAGTAGATTACTTTTGTCATTTTGGTTGATTGATGATCTAGATTGGTTTGAGTTGTATGTTTATTTTGGTGCTGTCCTATGGTGCCTTCCGTGCCGCACACACGTGAAGGATTCCCGCTATAAGGTGTTGCAATACATTGAAGATCCGCTTATAGTGGGTTGCTTGAGTGACAGAACCATAAACCTGAGTAAGGGGGTTGTTGCGTATGAGATAAAGGGGACTTGATGCTTTAATGCTATGGTTGGGTTTTACCTTAATGATCTTTAGTAGTTGCGGATGCTTGCTAGAGTTCCAATGATAAGTGCATATGATCCAAGTAGAGAAATTATGTTAGCTTATGCCTCTCCCTCATATAAAATTGCAATAATAATTTCCGATCTTGTTAATAATTGCCTAGGATAATTCCGCACACCGACTCATCATTATTCCCCACTCGCTATTTGTAATATCTTGTAATATTATGATAACAACACCTATTTTTATATTTTAGTTCTCCGTTTTCATGCAAAGCTATCCTCTTCATGCCCACAACGTAGTTTTATTTCTCGTCTCTAGATGGAAGCAAACGTTCGGTGTACGTAGAATCGTATCGGTGGCAGATAGGACTTGAGAGAATACTGATCTTACCTTTAGCTCCTTGTGGGTTCGACACTCCATACTTATCACTTCCACCTTTGGAAATTTCTACGATGATTCCTTGCACTTGGGGATTTATCACCCGACCCTGTTGATTTCTCGGGTTATATTTTTTGCAAAAAACTTAAGTCCGCAGATTGTGAGCTCTTCGATAGCCTTGTAATAGCAGTAGTAAAACTGATTGCCTTGGTCGTGCCTTCATGCATATTTGAAGTTTGAACAAAATTTACACTTATCCATCCTCTATTTATTCTGGCTATGATCATACTTTTGAATGCCTGGTGGCGGCTTATCATGAAAGACAAAACTTGCAAAATAACAAGACAAAAGATATATGTATGTATTCTCTATCATTGTTTAGGCGACTTTAAAGGCACAACCCAAAGAGGTTAACTCTTGTTTTATGTTCTTGAGAAAAAACTCAAGTTTTGTTTTTCAAAAACTTAGGCATGACTGCCCAAACCTCGTATGCCGGCTCTCACATGGCATAGATTCGTCGTTTTAACCTTAACCAGTTCATGGTCTTAAAAAGATTGATCGTTAAGAGTTCCAACGAGCCATATAGCGGAGAGACTACAACAGGGCATGAGTACCCCCAAACCCATAAATCGGCTCTCAGGTGACATAAATCCGTTGTTTTAACCTTAAACAGTTCAGGGTCTTAAAAAGATCGACTGTCTTAGAGTACGAACGAGCCACATGGCGGAGAGACTACAGCAGACGGGCGAGTTTATCCTAGCTTTCTATAAGCCGGACCTCTCGTGACATAAGCCGCCATTTTAACCTTAACCAGTACATGGTCTCATGGAAAGATTGACTGTCAAGAGCTTTGACCAGCTCAGGGTCTTTATTTCGAGATTAACTGGTAAAAACTCGGTGGGTCACATGGTGGACTGGCAAGTTGCAAACACGTAGGTTTAACCCAAGTATGGCTTGGAAGCCGATCAAGAGGGTATGAAAGCTGAACCCAGTGGGTTGGAAGCCCCCAAGTGACCTGTTGAATTATCAACTCTTTTACGCAATCTTGTTGCACAAAAAATGGCACAGGCCCCGAATTGTGGGGATGCCAAGTTTATTATATTACAAAGGTAGATATAATGACAGATATATGTACATTGATGAGAGCCAATGACTCAAGTATAGTAAGGCCGAAGATGAGAAATATTCCACGGCCTATTGGTCTCTTCGCCGAAAGTACGTGACTCATCACTCCCCCGTATATCAATAAGGTAATATGACCCATTGTGGAGATTCTTGCTGAACATGAAAGGTCCTTCCCAAGGGGGGGGGATAACTTATGCATATATGTTTGGTCTTGAATCATACGTAACACTAAGTCGCCTTCTTTGAACATCTGGGTCTTGACTCTGCGTCTATGATAGCGACGCGGATCTTGCTGACAAATCGTTGATCATGCTGTTACAAGATCCCGCTCCTCATCCAAAGCATCTAGCATGTCCTGACGCGCCGTCTCATTATCAGTTTCAACATAAGCCGCCACCCTGGGCGAGTCATGGCGGATATCACTTGGGAGAACAGCTTCCGCGCCATAAACCATAAAGAAAGGCATATAGCGTGTTGACCTATTGGGGGTGGTTCTAATACTCCAAAGAGCCGAAGGTAACTCCTCCACCCAATAGCCCGGCGTTTGCTCCAAAGGAACCATAAGACGGGGTTTTATCCCTCTCAAGATCTCTTAGTTGGCACGTTCTGCTTGGCCATTGGACTATGGATGAGCCACGGCGGAGACATCAAGGCGGATGTGTTCACTTTCACAGAATGCCTTCATATCCCCCTTGGATAGATTTGTACCATTGTCAGTAATGATACTATGAGGGTAACCAAAACAAAAGATTAGCTTCTTGAAAAACTAAACTGCTATGGCTGCATCGCACTTGCTGACCGGCTGTGCCTGAATCCACTTGGTAAATTTATCAACCGCGACCAAAAGGTGGGTCTTTTTATCCTTAGACCTCTTAAAGTGTCCAACTATATCAAGCCCCCAGACCGCAAATGGCCAGGAGAATGGAATAATTCGCAGCTCCTGAGACGACACATGGGTGTGTCGTCCAAATTTTTCACACCCGCCACACTTGGTAACTATGTCCTTCATGTCTTTATGAGTCGTCAACCAGAAGAAACCGTGCCGGTAAGCCTTGGATACCAAGGACTTTGAGATGGTGTGATGACCACAATCACTAGAGTGTATCTCATGCAAAATTTCCTTGCCCTCTTCAGGGGAAATGCAACGCTGAAAAACACCAGTCACACTGCATATGTGCAACTCGCCATTGACGATAGTCATGGACTTGGACTGCCTCACTATTTGCTGTGCCAAGGTCTCAGATATGTTAGATATGGCAACGTCCAATCAGGAATAGTATTGAGAGCCGCCACCAATTGTCCCTTCGGGGCAGGTACAACAAGATCCTTAGAAGGTAATTTGACTGACGGGTGATGCAAGATGTCTAGAAGCACGTTAGGCGACACCGGCTTGCGCTAGGACCCCGGTCTTGATAAGGCATCAGCTGCCTTGTTCTTCCGACGATCAATATGATCCACCTGATAACCCTTGAAGTGGTCGGCAACGATGTCAACCGCTTGGCGATAAGCCGCCATACGACGGTCCTTTGAATCCCACATGCCGGAAACTTGTTGAGCCTCGAGGTTTGAGTCGCCCAGACACCTGACCCGTCTTAGATTCATCTCCTTGGCCACACGGAGATCACGAAGCAAAGCCTCATACTCAGCTGCATTGTTAGTACAAGGAAACATTAGCCTTAACACATAACAAAACTTGTCACCTCTAGGGGAAGTTAAAATAACTCCAGCCCTTGAACCTTCCAACTTCCTGGATCCACCAAAGTGAATTGTCCAGTATGTATTATCCGGATTCTCCTCAGGTGCATGGCACTCCGTCCAGTCATTTATGAAATCCACCAAGGCTTGGGACTTGACGGACGTTCGAGGCACATACTTTAAATTAAGAGGCCCAAGCTCCAGTCCCCACTTAGCAATCCTCACAGTGGCCTCTCTATTTTGGAATGATATCACCCAAAGGCGCATAACTCACCACCGTGATCGTATGTCAATGGAAATAATGCTTCAGCTAGTGATTTGCCATGAACACTCTGTATACCAGCTTTTGTCAATATGGATATCTCTGTTTGGACTATATTAACACCTCACGCACATAGTAAACCAGCCTCTGAACCGGTTACTCTTTCCCTGCTTCCTTGAGCTCCACAATAACTGCAGCGCTGACGGCCATGTTATTAGCCGCCACATACAGGAGAAGTTGTTTCTTTTCTGCAGGAGCAGCCAAAACCGGCGGCTCAACTAAGTATTTTTTGAGCGCTTCAAACGGCTCATCGGCCGCATCAATCTAGACAAAATCATCTGTCTTCTTCATCATCTCATATAATGGGATAGCCTTCTTGCCCATGCGACTTATCAACCGGCTTAAGGTGGCAATACGACCCGCCAAGCGTTGGACATCATTAACACACGCCGACTTAGACAACGAGGTGATGGCCTTGATTTTATCCGAGTTAGCCTCGATCCCCCTTTATGAGACTAGAAAACTGAGGAGCTTGCCTGCAGGGACACCAAAGACACATTTAGCCAAATTAAGCATCATCTTGTAAACCCGCAGGTTTTCAAAAGTTTCCTTCAAATCATCAAGCAGAGTCTCCTTCTCCTTGACTTGACCACAATATCATCCACATAAGCATGAACATTGCACCTAATCTGATTATGAAGACATTTCTGTACATAGCATTGATAAGTTGCCTGCGCACTTTTAAGTCCAAATAGCATGGACACATAGCAGAAAGGTCCAAAAGGCGTGATGAAAGACGTCTTCTCTTGGTCTTTATCGGCCATCTTGATCTGATGGTAACCCGAATAAGCATCCAGGAAACATCAACTCTCACAACCCGTCGTGGCACCAATGATATGGTTAATGCGAGGGAGAGCAAACGGATCAATCAGACAAGCTTTTTGAGATCTGTGTAATCCAGACACATGCGCCACATGTCGTTCTTCTTAAGTATATGCACTGGATTAGCCAACCACTTCGGGTGAAAACCCTCCACAATGATGTTGGAAATATGCCCTAGAGGCAATAATAAATTGGTTATTATTATATTTCCTTGTTCGTGATACTCGTTTATTGTCCATGCTATAATTTTATTGATTGGAAACTAAATACATGTGTGGGTATATAGACAACACTGTGTTCCTAGTATGCCTGTAGTAGACTAGCTCGTTGATGTCAAAGATGGTTAAGGTTTCCTAGCCATGAACATGAGATGTTATTTGATAACGGGATCACATCATTAGGAGAATGATGTGACGGACAAGACCCAAACAATAAACGTAGCATATGATCATGTCAGTTTATTGCTATAGTTTTCTTCATGTCAAGTATCTGTTCCTATGACCACGAGATCATGCAACTCACTAACACCGGAGGAGTACCTTGTATGTATCAAACATCGCAACGTAACTGGGTGACTATAAAGGTGCTCTACAGGTATCTTCGAGGGTGTTTGTTGGGTTGGCATGGATCAAGACTGGGATTTGTAATTCTGTCTGACAGAGAGGTATCTAAGGGCCCACCCGGTAATACAATATCACTATAAGCCTTGCAAGCAATGTGACTAAAGAGTTTGCCACGGGATCTTGTATTACGGAATGAGTAAAGAGACTTGCCGATAACGAGAGTGAACTAGGTATAGAGATACCGACGATCGAATCTCGGGAAAGTAACGTATCGAAGAACAAAGGGAACATGAAAGTGTGTTATATCGACTAGAGGGGGTGAATAGGCTATTTTTACAAATTCATCATTTGAGGAATTTCAACTTTGAGGAATTTGAAATGTGATGAATAACTAGCAGCGGAATAAGTACTCAAGTGCATGAGGAACATAGTAACAACATAGTCATCATGATGAAATGAAACATGCACAAATAGTAAGTGGTGTGATACAGGATAAGCAGTGATGAACAAGGTAACTTGAAGAATTTGAGGCGAGGAAATTGTGAAAGTCTTCAGTAAAATTCTTCAAACAGTAACAATCAATTTCATCAACAAGTATATGAGGAATAGAGGGGTTAAGGAAATAGAACCAAGTAGCTCGATGAAGACAATCGTTTGATGACCCAGTTCCAACTGCTGTGACAGTCGTACATCTGGTTTGGAGCTTCCTGGTATTTAAACCAGATAACACACAGTCCGAGGACACACAGTCCTTACCGTATTCTCCTTGAGCTAAGGTCACACATTCCTTGCCCAACACTCGTGGTAAGTCTTTAGGGTAGACTTCCAAAACCCTCACAAACTGGTCACCCGGTGATCCACAATTTTCTGTTGGATGCTCTAGACCAAGGTAACTTCGTGATCCCCAATTGACTGCAGGATGCACTAGACCATGATGCCTAACCGTCTGGAGGATGCACAATCCTCAAAGGTAACAAGCTTCGGTTCCACACAGGAATTTCTTCAGTGATGCTCAATCACTTTGGGTTTGGTGGTTTGGTTATGGGTTTTTCCTCACTAATGATTTTCTATCAAAGTCCTCGGAGGATGGGTTGCTCTCAAATGACAAGTGTTAGTTCTCTGTTGGAGAAACCAACCATCTAGTGGTTGTGGGGGTGGCTATTTATAGCTAGGGTGTAACCTCACATGATATGACATAAATGCCCCAATGATATGACCGTTATGTGGATGTTATGATTGGGGAAAGCTGGCTCTAAGCACAGCAACGGTCGGAATTTCGAACTATGAAAGTCCTGAGACATATCATGTTCCTCACTTGTAGGCAGTTTGCACTGGCAAAATCCTAACTCCTTAGTCAGATCAACTTCCTCAGAGACCAGAAGAACTTCGTCTCTGTCACTGAAGAACTTGACTGAGCCGTAAGCGATTTAAAATGGCTTCACTCGAAGGATTGTACAGGTTGAGGATTTTAGAGTTGAGCATTAGTTGGAAATTTTCCTTAGTATTACCTCGGCCCCCTTTAGCAGTATGGTGTTTCCTATGACTCAAAGAAAGGAAATGAAACTACGAAAACAAAAGTCTTCATGCTTCATAGTCCTCGTTCATATCTTCAAGGTCACACCAAGTTCTTCATTTTCAAAGTCTTGAGGGCATACCAAAGTTTTCAGCAAAGTCTTCACCAAAGTCTTCAGTTGAAGACATACATTTTTAAGGGTCGGTAATCTCCGGATATATCAAACTCCTCATCGACTTATAGAGGTTGTGTACACTCACAAACACATTAGTTCCTTAACCTATAAGTCTTTAATACACCAAAATCACTAAGGGGCACTAGATGCACTAACAATCTCCCCCTTTTTGGTGATTGATGACAAATAGGTTAAGTTTTCAATGGGGACAATACTATGAAGTGTAAATACTGAATTTGAAGAATTTGATTGCAAGATATAGAAGAACTACCCCTGAAGATGTGTATATTTGAGGAATTTGCTTTGGACTGCAAATGCACATAGAAGGTTAAAAGCAAGGAGAAATCCCCCTATATCTTGTAATTCATACACGCATTTATCATATGATATGAAGAATTTGAAATGCATGATGAAAATGGTGTCTGACAAAATTCAGCATCTGTGCATTAAGGTACTTGAGGAAAGAAGCATGCAAGGAAATAGTTCAAAAGAGTCAGACCACCATCGGACTTAAGTTTACAACTCAATCAGCAAAAGCTTCAGAAGAGCGAGAGTTATAACTTAAACAAAAATAAGCCCATATATAGTGACCCGCTTGAAGACTAACTCAATTTTTCTCCCCCTTAGTCATCGAAGACCAAAAGGGACAAAAAAAAAGAGGACTAACGCCCCTTGAAGAATTTCATCGTGTTGGTGAGGAAGGAGCGCCAGCATTGTCGGAGTCGTTGGTCGATGTAGGGCCTGCCGTAGTGTCATCAATGTCCTCAGCTTCATCCGTCTCACGCGATGAAGAATATGAACTTGTGGCCATCAGAAGAACTTGGACTTTCTTGAATTTTTTGTTTGGTTGAAGATTTGGCTTGAAGCGGCCCTTGATCTCCTTTGGCGTGGGAGGAATTTCTTCAGTGTGAGGAATTTGTGATGCAGGTTCCTTAGTAGTAGTTGGAGCAGCAAAGTCATCAGCTGATTCAGCTAGAATATCTTAAATGACTTTGGTGGTCAAGTCATCAGATCCCTCTTGAATTTCTTCAGTCTGGGCTGGGGACTGAGGAATTTGTGACAGATGAGTAGTCATTGGTGAATTTGGGTGAGCTCTTTCCCAATATTCATCGTTGATGAGGGGATTTGTATTTCCAATGTCTACTTCCTCATCAATTTCTTCAATCCCGGCCTCTTCAGCAGTGAACTGAGGCTGGGGCGATGATACCTGAGGAGTTGAAGAATTTCCTTCAACTTCAGTGTCTTCATCAATCTGCTCTATCGAAGCAGCAGAATGATCTTCTTCAGTTTCTTCATCTGGGATGACATAGTCAACACCAAATGGGATGATCTCATAGGCTGATGCTGAGAAGAGTGAAGTGGCATCTAATGGTTCAGTTGAGGACTTTGGCAGAGTCTTCAACTTCTTCACAGCCGAGGAATCTGAAGTTGAAGCTTTTCTCTTTAGTGCCTTCTTCTTAGTAGCCTTAGTTTTCTTCACTTCTGATGCAGAAGGAAGGTTGATTGTCTTCACCTTTGATGATTTGGCTGATTCAGCAGAAAGTGAGGGTGGTACAATTTCTTCAGGGACGACTGATGCAGTCGTCCTTGAGGGTTCGGTTTCATCAGGCACACCAGTGGAAGGTGCCCTCACAGGTTCTTCATCGGTTTGACTTTCTTCACCATGAGGAGTTTGTTGCTTGGAGCGAGATGCAACCCTTGAGTTGTGGTCAGTGATGACTTTGTCAGCAATGTTGACAAAGCAAACTTTGGCGCCTTGCCAATGAACATAGTAAGAACTGAATTCCTCACTGAGGCTTTGGATTTCAGACCTCACCCTTACAAGTTCTTCAGGAGATAAATTTAGAACATTCTTCTTCAAGAAATGCTCTTTCTTGTACTGAGTCTTCTTGGTTTGTCTTGCCTTCTCATATTTCTATTTTTCCTTAGCAATGAAAGCAGTGAGGACATGATCAGGACCAAGAGGCAGTTTCAAGTCATCAATGGGTGTCTTGGGATCCTTGTGCCAGATATCAATGAAGTTGAGCACTTGTTTAGGATCAAGTAATAGAGGAATTTGAGATCCCTTTGCTTCAGCCACATGTTGTTGCTTGTTTCTGATGATAGCTTCGAGTTCCTCATCATCAGCTTCATCTGATGAATCTGATGGGATTGTGAAAGCCACCTTCTTGGTTTGAGGACTTTGTTGAATGCCTTGTCCAACAATTTCTTTCTTTTTCCTCGGGGAAGGACCACTTGAGGAGTGAGTTTGGGATGAAGAACTTGCTGATGCCCCTGAAGAAATTGAAAATCCTTCAGTCCATTGGCTTGAAGCAAGGTGCACAGGGGTTGATGACTTTGAAGTAGCAGCCGAGGACTAGGCAGCAACTGTGCCAGCAACTGAGGCCTTTGAGAGCTGAGGCCTTTGAGCTTGAGGAATCTTCTGTGATGAGTTTGAAGTTGAAGAAATTGGCTTCATAGCAGATTTCTTCATCATAGATTTCTTTGGAGCACTAGCAGAGGCTCCGGCAGTGGCAGCAGCAGCAGAGTCTTCATTGAATTTCTTCACTGCAACTTCGGCAATTCTCTGCAGTTTGAGTTGATGTTTTGCCCATTCTACGGGAAAGTCTTCACCGCGAGCGACACTGGTGGGATCAACCACTTGATCGTCAGCTGGAGGAGCCCTAATGCAAGGGGGGTTTTAAGGCGAATTTCCTCATGTACTTTGGAGTAACATATCGATACTCCTTCCATTCCCTCACCCACCTCCATTCAATTCTCTGAATCCTAATTTTTATTTGTTCTTTTATCTCTTTGCCATATTTGGATTCATCTGGCGTACAGTAACCAGCGTACAGATTGTCTGGAATCTCAAAAGCAGTATTCTGTTCAGCCTTCTTTCCACCTTTCTATGGCTTCTTCCCATCAGTCATTTTCTTCAGCCGAGGACTTTGAACTCTTGAGGACTCTGAAGAAGTGCACAGTTTTTCCTCAAGAAACGCTGCAAATGAGTTAAGTTGATGAGAACCTAGTCATTCATTAGCTAACATGTTTGTACCTGTGAACAGAGTATAGGTGCGAGGAATTTGATGAGGTCATATGCGTTCTCAGAATTTTTTAATAAAATCAGGTGTGAGGAATTTCACCATTGATGTCTTGAGGAATTTGACAAAGTGTTCTTTGTCTTAGGTTCTAGAGTTGTGCAGATTTTAGGATCCGCACAATTGAGGAATCTTGAAGAAAATCATAACTTAGAGAAAGTCATCAAGTAAATGTACATATAAGGTGTTTTAGAATGAGATTCTTGAAGAATAAACACCTTATGAGGATTTAGGAAAGCTTGAAGATCAAATAAGGGCAGTAAAAATAAAATTTATTTACCCTGATGAAGAACACGACGAACTATGAGATGAGATTGAGGAAGTTCGTCCGTCCAGATCTCCCACGCCCTAGCTCGGCAGAGGGAGACAACTACAGCGGCGGCGGGGTGAAGACTTCCGCGGCCGATGCGAGTACGGCGACGGCGAGGTCGAGGCAGTGAAGCTCTTCCACACCGGCGTCGATGATTTTAGCGGCAGCGCTAGGTCGGAGCTCGAGAGAGAGGAAGTGAGTAACCGAGCACACTAAAAGGGGAAGGGTATATATAGTGGAAGTGAAAACCAATCCTTTTGAAGATTTTTGACAGGATTGCCCCTGACCCTTTCTCTCCAAGCGACACGTGTCACACACGTACTGAGAGGTGGCAATAGTGGGGGATCGTGGGTTATCCAGTCGTGGGAATCAGAACCATTTAAGCGGGAATCGCCGAAAATTTTGATAGTGAAAATTTTAAAGTTTCCGTTCGCAAATTCTTCAGCTGTCAAAGACACATTGAAGACTTTGAACGAGTTTCAAAGTAGAATTCATATGAAGAATTTGTGAATAGACTGGGTTGAGTTTAGCATAGAGAGGAAAGGGTCCGATCACATTCACTTAGATGAAAATCAACTTGAAGAATTAGCAATAAGTGAATGATGTTGAGGACATTGAAAACTCAAATATATAAGTATATAATCAATGAAGAACATGAGTTTCATAGTTTGAAGAATTTGAAAAGTATAAGAATTTGAAAAGTTGAGGAATTTGCAAATTTGAGGAAATTGAAAATTTGAAGAATTTGCAAAATGACGAAAACTCAACCTTGAAGAATTTCAACTATGGTTGGTGGCGTGACCCATACAGTTGTCGAAGGGTTCTGGGAATCAAATTCTTCATTAATTCTTCACACTCAGAGGGTTATTCTTCATTGATTGAAGAAAAACATTACTTCGTGTATTGCACATCTAAGTCATCAATTTTGCATAAGTGTTAGGATGTGTGTCCTTTTTCAAAGAACATTCAAAGATTCTAAGATATTTAGCTCACACCGCAACTTGCAAAATCTCTTTTCATCCAAGGGTTTTGTGAAGATACCAGCCAGTTGTTCTTCAGTGGGAATGTGGTCGAGGAGATGTCACCCTTGAGTACATGATCTCGAAGAAAGTGATGACGAATCTGGATGTGCTTGGTCTTGGAATGCTGAACTGGGTTGTAAGCAATCTTGATGGCACTCTTGTTGTTGCAGTAGAGAGGCACATTCTTCAACTTGATGTCGTAGTCCTTGAGGGTTTGCTTCATCCACAGTAACTGCGCGCAGCATGAACCAGCAGCAATGTACTCAGCTTTAGCGGTAGATAGTGAAACACAGTTCTGCTTCTTTGAGGACCAACAGACTAAGGATCGTCAGAGGAAATGACATGTGCCTAAGGTTGACTTGCGAACCACACGATCTCCAACATAGTCAGCATCAGAGTATTCGACGAGGTGAAGATTTGAGCCCTTGGGATACCATAATCCAAGTGTTGGTGTGTGAGCTAAGTATCGAAGAATATGTTTCACAGCCTTATGGTGTGATTCCTTCGGTGTTGCAGGGAATCGGGCACACATGCGAACACTCAGCATAATATCAGGCCTAGATGCACATAGATACAATAACGAGCCAATCATGGAGCGATATACCTTCTGATCGAAATCTTTACCATTTTCGTCAGTGCAGAGATGGCCTTTTGAAGGCATTGGAGTTTTGACGCCTTTGCAATCTTGCATGTCGAATTTTCTCAAAACATCCTTGAGGTATTTCTCTTGTGAGATGAAGATGTCGTTGTCTTGCTGACGAATTTGAAGACCTAAGAAGACTTTCAACTCTCCCATCATAGACATTTGATATTCTTCACTCATCATATAGGCAAATTCATCACTATCTCATTTGTCAGTACATCCAAAGATAATATCGTCTATGTATATTTAGCATATGAATAGTTCATTGTCATAGGATTTTGTGAAAAGAGTTGGGTTGAGTGAACCGGGTTTGAATCCTTTCTTCATGAGGAATTCCTTCAGAGTGTCATACCACGCCCGAGGGGCCTGCTTGAGGCCATAGAGGGCCTTGTTGAGTCTGAATACTTTGTCAGGATGCTTAGGGTGTTCAAAACCTGGGGTTGAGCAACATATACTTCTTCCTCAAGCTTACTATTGAGGAATGCACTTTTCACATCCATTTGATATAAGATGATATCATGATGGTTAGCATAAGCAAGCAATATGTGAATAGCTTCAATCTAGCAATAGGTGCAAAAGTTTCATCAAAGTCAATTCCCTCAACTTGTGTGTAGCCTTGAGCTACAAGACGCGCCTTATTCCTTACCACAAGGTCATTTTCATCTTGCTTGTTGCGGTAGATCCACTTGGTACCTATAATGTTATGCTTGCGAGGATCTGGCCGCTTGACAAGTTCCCACACATTGTTGAGTTTGAATTGATATAATTTCTCTTGCATAGCTTGAATCCACTCAGGCTCCTTGAATGCTTCATCAACTTTGGTGGGCTCTATGATAGAGACAAAGGCAAAGTGCCCACAAAAGTTAGTCAAATGTGAAGATTTTGAGCGAGTGAGAGGACCTGGTGCATTGATGTCATCGATGATTTTGTCAATATGCACTTCATTTGCAAATCTTGGATGAGCAGGTTGACGTGGCTGAGGATTTTCTTCAGCACCATTTTCTTCAAGTGTATCAGCATGAATGTCTTCATTCGTTGGAATGACTTCCTCAGTGGGTATGATGTCTTCAGTAGCCTTCAGCATGATAGATTCCTCAAGAGACTGTTCATCTAACACAGAAGGCAGGTGCTCTCTTTGCGAGCCATCAGTTTCATCGAACCGCACATCTATAGTTTCAACAACCTTGTGGTAGTAGGTGTTGAAGACTCTGTAGGTGTGCGATTCCTTTCCGTAACCAAGCATAAAACTTTAATGTGCTTTCGGGGCAAATTTAAAACTATGGTGAGGATCCCTAATCCAGCATTTTACACCGAAGACTTTGAAATAACTTACATTGGGTTTCTTGCCAGCATTAAGTTCATGTCTTCTTGAAGAATTTGTGAAGATATACCCTGTTAATGATGTGGCATGCAGTATCAAGTGCTTCAGGCCAGCAGCGACGAGGAGTCTTGTATTCATCAAGCATGGTGCGAGCCATCTCAACAAGAGTCCTGTTCTTGCGCTCCACAACGCCATTCTGCTAAGGAGTATAAGGGGCAGATAACTCATGAGTAATACCAAGTTCATCAAGATATTCATCAAGATTTGTGTTCTCGAACTCAGTCCCATTATCACTCTTAATATGCTTGATCTTGACGCCGAAGTTGGTGGAGGCCCTTGAAGCAAATCGTCTGAAGACATCCTGCACTTCAGCCTTGTACAGAATAATGTGCACCCTAGTGTATCGAGAGTAATCATCACGATGACAAAGCCATACAATCTTGAAGAATTTGTTAGTGTGGAGTAATCAGTGGGGCCAAAGAGATCCATGTGAAGCAATTCAAAAGGTCGAGTCGTGGTCATGATTGTCTTTGAGGGATGATTGGATCTGGTCATCTTTCTAGACTCACATGCACCATAGAGGTGATCCTTTGATGCCAATGATGTGCTTTTTCTTCATGAGCGTGTGCAAGTTTCTCATACCAGCATGTCCAAGTCGTCGATTCCATAGCCAGCCTTGCGAGGACTTTGCAAGTAGGCATGTGCAGGCTGAGGACCTGGAGAGAAATCAACAACATACAAGTCTCCGCTCCTAAAACCTTCGAAGACTTTGGAATTGTCAGATTCCATGATGACAACACAACGATATTTTACCGATACGACAATCATATCAAGATCACAAAGCATTGAGACAGACATAAGGTTGAACCCAAGGGATTCGACAAGCATCACCTTATCCATGGTTCGGTCCTTTGAGATTGCAACCTTACCTAGACCCAATACCTTGCTTTTTCCTTTGTCTACGTAGGTGATATGCTTCAGATGAGATGGAGCAAGTGGCAAATTCATCAGTAGATTCTTCTCACCAGTCATGTGGTTTGTGCATCCACTATCGAAGACCCACTCAGTAGGTTTTGGAGGTTCATCCTGCAGATGAATTAGTACGACTTATGAACTCATATGCTTTAGAGTGAAGAATATGACATCAATTTCATCAAACAAAAGTTCATCACACAAGATAGTAAGCAAGTAGTGTGAGGACGTGAGAAATGAGGAGTTCATTTCTACATGGTTAGCTTGCGTCCTTTCAAGCATTTCCTCGGGTCTCCATCAAATTCATCAGATGTTCAAGTTCATCTGGAGACCTGACCCTGCATAAGAGATTAGTTCAATTTCTTCACCACCCACATCTGGAGGGGTGGCAAAGAGTTCATCATTCTGCGAGCACCATATGAGAAGGGAGGCATTGAAACAATTGAGCTTCGTTTCACACGGCGAGGGTTAGAGTACTCATATGAATGAGCAGAGAAATTCTTTGAGGACTTATGAACATAATGATTTGAAGAATAATGCACATATCCAGAACTCTTAGATTTTCCCTGCGAAACAGATGCATTAGCACGAGAATGATATTTTGACCATTTGAGGAATTTGGTCCAAGTGAAGACTTTGGTCCATATGAGAAATTTGATCCGGGGTTCCTATTCTTCATGAGTGGTGTCATGAGGACATTCACTTGAAGATTTTGTAGGTAGCTCTTGGGAACCCAGATTTTCTTCATAGGAGAACCATTCCTGCAGTTAGTTCCAACAAATCTAGCAAATACTTCACCTTTCTGATTTTTGAAGAATTTGTAGTTGGAGTCAAGTGACTCATGAAAGGAAAATGAAGTTTCACATGTAAAGCCAGATAAAGTGGATGGATCTACAAGAGGTCCTTTTGCAGCAACCCATGAGGTTTTGGGGTACTGCTCAGGTGTCCAGTAAGATCCATCAGCGTTGAGTTTCCTCACAAATGCAACACCCTCTTTCCTAGGGTTCCTGTTCAGAATCTGCTTTTTGAGGACATCGCAAAGGGTTTGATGCCCTTTGAGACTTTTGTACATGCCTGTCACATACAATTCGTTCAACCCTACATTTTTGTCAGTGATACTTGTGGTATCCTTAGATGAGGAATTTGAGACCACCGGAATAGTTGAACAATTTGCACTCATAGAAGCATTTGAACATTCAGGTGAAGAATTAGCAGTTTCACGTTCGATGCATTTCAAATAAGGTGGAACAAATTCTTCCTAAGAGGTACTGATCTGTTGAGCCAGTAATGAATCGTTTTCCCTTTGGAGATCCTCACGTGACACCCTTAGTTTCTCAAGATCTTGCTTTAGTTGAAGAAATTCATAAGAGAGCTTCTTATGATCGGCTAAGAGGTCATTATGATGACTCTGAAGGTTATCATACTTTGTTTGAAGACTTTTGAGATCATCAGACAGAGTTTGAGTCCAATCCACTTCATCGTTCAATAGATCATCGCTTTTTTCTAGCATTTTCTGAAGCTTTTCAAGTGCACTTTGTTGCTTAGTGGCAAGTTTAACAAGTTTAGCATAGCTAGGTTTCACATATTCATCAGAGTCACCTTCACTTGATTCAGAAGAGGAATGATGTTTGTGTACCTTTAAGCCTTTTGCCATGAAGCAATAGGTGGGAGCATAATCATCATTGCTGATGTCAGAGTCACTGGAGTAGTCATATTCTTCATCATTGAAGATGGACTTGCTAACGAAAGCAATAGCGAGAGCAAGGCTAGTGACACCAGATTCCACCTCAGATTCTTCCTCTTCTTCATATTCTTCAGATTCTTCCTCAGAATACATTTCCTTGCCAATGAATGCTCGAGCCTTTCCGGAACCATTCTTCTTGTGCTTTGAGGACTTTAAAGATGAGGACTTTGCAGATGAGGACTTTGAAGATTTCTTCTTTTTCTTCGAGTCGTCAGAACTATCTTCCTTGTATTTATTCTTCTTCTTTGAATCTTTTTCCCAAAGACAAAAGTCAAAGATAAAGTGACCAGGCTTCTTGCAAAGATGAGAGGTCCTTTTCTTGTAGTCTTCTGAGGAATCTGATTTCCTCAAACCACTTTTTGATGATTTTCCAAATCCACCTCTCCTTGAGAACTTTTGCAATTTCCTCACGAGCATTGCTAGCTCCTGACTTAGTTCTTCAGGATCACCAAGGCTGCTATCAGAATCTTCTTCTTCGGATGAGGAAATTGCTTTTGCCTTCAGAGAACGAGATCTTCCATAGCTTGGCCCGTAGAGGTCTCTCTTCTTAGCTTGTTGGAATTCATGAGTATTGAGTCTCTCAAAAATATTAACAGGATCAAGTGACTTGTAGTCTCCACGTTCTTGGATCATCAAGGCTAGAGTATCGAATGAGGAATCAAGAGATATTAGCAGTTTCTTCACCACTTCATGGTCAGTGATATCGGTGGCACCCAGTGCTTGAAGCTCATTAAGGATATAAGTAAGACGATCAAAAGTTTGTTGAACATTTTCATTGTCAAGTCTCTTGAAGCGGTTCAAGAGATTGCAAAGAACATCAACACGAGAGTCACGTTGAGTGGAAACACCTTCATTGACTTTGGATAGACTATCCCAAATAAGCTTAGAAGTCTCCAAAGCACTCACTCTGCCATACTGACCTTTGCTCAGATGGCCATAGATGATATTCTTTGCTTGAGAGTCGAGTTGCTTGAAACTCTTCACATCGGCAGCAGTAACAACGGGAGTGATAGAGGATACACCATTTTCCACAACATACCAGAGATCGTTGTCACTAGCTTCAAGGTGCATACTCATCTTGTTATTGCAGTAGGGGTAGTCCGTCCCATCGAAGGTAGGACATCCCGCGAAAACCTTGGTCATACCTACAGTCGACATAACTAGAACTCCAGGTGGTTAAACCAAAATCACACAGAACAAGGGAGTACCTTGCTCTGATACCAATTGAAAGTGCGTTATATCGACCAGACGGGGATGAATAGACGATTTTTACAAATTCATCACTTGAGGAATTTCAACTTTAAGGAATTTTAAATGTGGTGAATAACTAGAAGCGGAATAAGTACTCAAGTGCATGAGGAACATAGTAACAACATAGTCATCATGATGAAATGAAGCATGCACAAATTGTAAGTGGCGTGATACAGGATAAGCACCAATGAACAAGGTAACTTGAAGAATTTGAGGTGAGGAAATTGTGAAATTCTTCAGTCAAATTCTTCAAACAGTAACGATCAATTTCATCAACAAGTATATGAGAAATAGAGGGGTTGAGGAAATAGAACCAGGTAGCTCAATGAAGACAATAGTTTGATGACCTAGTTCCAACTGCTGTGACAGTCGTACGTCTGGTTTGGAGCGGCCTGCTATTTAAACCAGAGGAAACACAGTCCCAGGACACACAGTCCTTACCGTATTCTCCTTGAGCTAAGGTCACACAGTCCTCGCCCAACACTCGTGGTAAGTCTTTAGGGTAGACTGCCAAAACCCTCACAAACTGGTCACCTGGCGATCCACAATTTACTGCTGGATGCTCTAGACCAAGGTCACTTTGTGATCCCCAATTGACTACAGGATGCACTAGACAATGACGCCGAACCGTCTGGAGGATGCACAGTCCTCAAAGATAACAAGCGTCAGTTCCACACAGGAATTTCTTCAGTGATGCTCAATCACTTTGGGTTTGGTGGTTTGGTTGTGGGTTTTTCCTCACTAATGATTTTATCTCAAAGTCCTCAGAGGATGGGTTGCTCTCAAATGACAAGTGTCAGTTCTCCCTCGGAGCAGCCAACCATCTAGTGGTTGTGGGGGTGGCTATTTATAGCCAAGGTGCAACCTGACATAATATGACATAAATGCCCCCAATGATATGACCGTTATGTGGATGTTATGATTGTGGACAGCTGGCGCTAAGCACAGCAATGGTCAGAATTTGGAACTATGAAAGTCCTCAGACATATCATGTTCCTCACTTGTAGTCAGTTCGCACTTGCAAAATCCTAACTCCTCAGTCAGATCAATTTCCTTAGAGACCAGAAGAACTTCGTCTCCGTCACTGAAGAACTTGACTGAGCTGTAAGAGATTTCCAATGGCTTCACTCGAAGGATTGTATAGGTTGAGGATTTTGGAGTTGAGCATCAGTTGGAAATTTTCCTTAGTATTACCTCGGGCCCATTTAACAGTACGGTGTTTCCTATGACTCAAACAAAGGAAATGAAACTACGAAAACAAAATTCTTCATGCTTCATAGTCCTCGTTCATTTCTTCAAGGTCACACCAACTTCTTCATTTTCAAAGCCTTTAGGGAATACCATAGTCTTCAGCAAAGTCTTCACAAAGTCTTCACCAAAGTCTTTAGTTGAAGACATACGTTTTTAGGGTTCGGTAATCTCCGGATATATCAAACTCCTCATCGACTTATAGAGCCTGTGTACACTCACAAACACATTAGTTGCTTAACCTATAAGTCTTCAATACACCAAAATCACTAAGGGGCACTAGATGCACTAACAGAACATCATACGGGATTAACTGAATCCTTGACATAGAGGTTCAACCGATAAAGATCTTCGTAGAATATGGAGGAACTAATATGGGCATCGAGGTCCCGCTATTGGTTATTGACCGTAGAGGTGTCTCGGTCATGTCTGCATAGTTCTTGAACCCGCAGGGTCTACACACTTAACGTTTGGTGACGATACAAGTATAGTTGAGTTGTTATGTTGGTGACCTAAAGTTGTTCGGAGTCCCGGATATTATCCCGGACATGCCGAGGAGCTCCGGAATAGTCCAGAGGTAAAGATTGATATATGGGATAATAGTGTTTAGTCTCCGGAAGGGTTCCGAAATTCATCGGAAGAGTTTTAGATCTTTGCCGAAATGTTTAGGGGTACAAGAACACTTTATTTGGGCCAAGGGGTAAAGCCCATGAGGCTTTAGGAAGGTGCAAAAGGTGTTTTGCAGAGGCCAGGAGCCAGGCTCCAGGGACCCTCACGTCTGGGGCCAGACGCCGAGAACCCTGGCATCTGGTCCTGGAGTCCGAGGAGGACTCTTGCCTTGTGGGCAAACCGATCTTGAGGAGGATTTTTCTCCAAGTTTCGACCCGAGGGCTCAGCATATAAATAAAGGGATGGGGCTAGCACCCGGAACACATCAAGTTTACCTAACCCGTGTGCCGGCAACCCCGTCCCTCTAGTTTATCCTCCGTCGTAGTTTCCATTGTGCTTGGCGAAGCCTTGCAGAAATTGTTCTTCACCACCACCGTCACCATGCCGTTGTACTACCGGAACTCATCTACTACTTCACCATCGCTCACTGGATCGAGGAGGTGAAGGCGTCATCAAGCTGCACGTGTGTTGAATGCGAAGGTGTCGTCTGTTCGGCGCTAGATCATAAGGAACATGATGGGATGGTGGGACGGCTCGTGATGACATCGCGGGACAGCTCTCGTGAAGATGTTCGACTACATCAACCGTGTTCCTTAACGCTTCCGCTTAGCGATCTACAAGGGTATGTAGATCCACTCTCCCTCTCGTAGATGCTCATCACCATGGATAGATCTTGCGTGTGCGTAGGAATTTTTTGTTTCCCATGCAACGTTCCCCAACAGTGGCATCTTGAGCTTGGTCTATGTGTAGATGAGATCACGAGTAGAACACAAAGGAGTTTGTGGGCATTGATGCTTAGATTGCTTCCTCCCTTGGTCGTGTTTTGATTCAGCAGTATTGTGGGATGAAGCGGCCCGAACCAACCTTACTCGTACGCTTACGAGAGACCGGTTCCATCGACTGACGTGTAACTTTGTTGCACAAAGATGGCTGGCGGGTGTCTATCTCTCCTACTCTAGTTGGATCGGATTCGACAAAGGTGGTCCTTGAGAAGGTTGAATAGCAATTTGTGTATCACCGTTGTGGTTTATGCATAGGTGAGAACTGTTCTTGCTAGATACCCGTAGCAGCCACGTAAAACTTGCAACAACAATTAGAGGACGTCTAACTTGTTTTTGCATGGTATGTTGTGATATGATATGGCCAATTACATGATGAGATATATGTGATGTATGAGATGATCATGTTTTGTATAGAATATCATGACTTGCATGTCGATGAGTACTGCAACCGACAAGAGCCATAGGGTTGTCTTTAATTATTGTATGACATGCGTGTCAATCATTAAGCACCTTGTAATCTTTTACTTTATCGCTAAGCGGTAGCAATAGTAGTAGAAGCATGGTGGGCGCGACAACCCCGATGGCGACGCGTTGGTGGAGATCAAGATGATGGAGATCATGGTGTCATGCTGGTGACGATGGAGATCATGTCGGTGCTTTAAGGATGGAGATCAAAATCACAAGTTCATGGCCATATCATGTCACTTATGATTTTCATGTGAAGTTAATCCTTTTATGCACCTTGTTTTCCTTAGGACGATGGTAGCATTATAAGGTGATCCCTCACTTAAATTTCAAGATAAATTTTGTTCTCCCCGAGTGTGCACCGTTGTGAAAGTTCCTCGTGTTGAGACATCACGTGATGATCGGGTGTGATAGACTCTAAGTTCGCATACAACGGGTGCAAGCCAGTGTTGCACATGCAGAACACTCGGGTTAAACTTGACGAGCCTAGCATGTACATACATGGCCTCCGAACACAAGAGACCGAAAGGCCGAACATGAGTCATATAGTAGATATGATCAACATGATGATGGTAACCATTGGAACCACCTCAACTCACGTGATGATCAGACTTGAGTTGGTGAATTTGGATCATGTATCACTCGAATGACCGGAGGGATGTCAATTTGAGTGGGAGTTCTTAGGTAATATGATTAATTGAACTCATTATCATGAACATAGTCAAAGTGTCTTTGCAAATTATGTTATAGATAGCTCGCGCTGTAGCTCCCCTATTTTATTGATACGTTCCTAGAGAGAAGTAAGTTGAAAGATAATGGTAGCAATTTTGCAGACTAGGTCCATCATGTGAGGATTGTCCTCATTGCTGCATAGAAAGCTGATGTCCTTAATGTACCGCTTAGTGTGCCACCCCCTCAAACGGCAACTGTGGATGTTGTGAACATCTGACAGTCATGTTCTGATGACTACTTGATAGTTCAGTGCGTCTTGCATTATGACTTAGAATTCAGGCTCCAAATACGTTTTGAACATCACTGAGCATATGTGATGTTCCAAGAGCTGAAATTGGATTTCAGGCTCGTGCCCATGTTGAGAGGTATGAGACCTCCAACAAGATTTTTTGCCTGCAAGATGAAGGAGAATAGCTCAATCGGTGAACATGTGCGCAGATTGTCTGGGCACGCCAATCGCTTGAATCGAGTGGGAGTTGATCTTCCAGATAAGATTGTGATTGATATAGTTCTCTAAGTCACTGTCACCAAGCTTCTAGAACTTCGTGATGAACTATAAACTTGCCAGGGATGGAAATAATGATCCCTGAGTTGTTCACGATGTTTGACACCGCGAAGGTAGAAATCAAGAAGGAGCATCAAGTGTTGATGGTTAAGTAAAACCACTAGTTTCAACAAGGGCAAGGGCAAGAAGGGAAAAACTTCAGGAATGGCAAGCCAATTGCCGCTCTAGTGAAAACCCAAGGTTGAACCCAAACCCGAGACTAAGTGCTTCTATTATGAGGAGAATGGTCGATGAAGCGGAACAACCCTAGATACTTGGTAGATAAGAAGGCTGGCAACATCAACATAAGTATATTTGATATACGCGTTATTGATGTATACCTTGCTAGTACTCTTAGTAGCACCTGTGTATTGGATACCGGTTCGGTTGCTAAATGTTAGTAACTCAAAATAAAAGCTATGAAATAAACGCAGGCTAGCTAAGTGTGAGGTGACGATGTGTGTTGGATGTGTTTCCAAGGTTAATGTGATCACGATCACACACTCTCTCTACCTTCGGAATTAGTGATAAACCTAAATAAATGTTATTTGGTGTTTGCGTTGAGCATGAACGTGATTAAATCATGTTTATGGCAATACGGTTATTCATTTAAGTTAGAGAATAATGGTTATTCTGTTTACATGAATAATACCTTCAATGGTCATGCACCCAATGGGAATGGTTTATTGAATCTTGATCATAGTAATACACATGTTCATAACATTGATGCCAAAAGATACAAATTTAATAATGATAGTACCACATACTTGTGGCAGTGCCGCTAAATGTCATAATGGTATAAATCACATAAAGAAACTCCATGCTCATGGATCTTTTGGACTCATTCGATTTTGAATCAGTTGAGACATGCAGACCATGCCACATGGGCAAGATGACTGAAGACCCCGTTTTCGGTATGATGGAGCGGGCTAGTAACTTATTGGAAATAATACATGTTGATGTATGCGGTCCAATGAGTGTTGTAGCGTGTAGTGGATATCGTTATTTTGTTACCTTCACTGATGATTTGAGTATATATGAGTATATTTACTTAGTGAAATACAAGTCTAAAACGTTTGAAAAGTTCAAGCAAATTTAGAGTGAAGTTTAAGATCATCGTGACAAGAAGATAAAAATGTCTACGATATGATCGTGGAGGTGAACATTTGAGTTACGAGTTTGGTATACAACTTAAGAGAATGTAAAAGTTGTTTCACAACACACGCCACCTGGAACACCATAGTGTGATGGTGCGTCTGAACGTCATAGTCATGCTCTATTGGATATTGTGCGTACTATGATGTCTCTTATCGTTTTGTCACTATCGTTTTGAGGTTACCCATTAGAGACAACTGCATTCACTTTAAATAGGGCACCATCTAAATCCATTGAGATGACACCGTATGAATTATGGTTTGATGGAAACCTAAGCTGTCATTTCTCAGAATTTGTGATACTTATGTCTGATAAGCTCGAACCCAAAGCAGAAACGTGCAACTTCATAGGATACCCTAAGAACAGATGGGTATACCTTCTATCTCAGATCATAGCGCAAAGTGTTTGTTGCTAGAAATGGGTCCTTTCTCGGGAAAGAGTTTCTCTCGAAAGAATTGAGTGGGAGGAAGATAGAACTTGATGAGGTTGTTGAACCTTTGTTTCAACCAGAGAGTAGCGTAACGGGTTACTCTGATACCCTGACTAGTTATTTTGCTGCTGATTACTGTTGACAGGCTGCCGATGGTGATCACCTTGATTGCCTTGCCCCTGATAGCCTGAACTTGAACCGACTCCGTCGAAACCTCATCGATGAGAGCCGGATCCTGACCCGCCATACGGTCCATTGCCGCCACCATGATGCTGATTAAGGTTGTAGTTTTGGAACTCCCACATGATATAACAATCCCTCCAAGCATGACCGGATATATTGTATTACTACCATCAAGGGGGAAACCATGGGGTTTATTCATATTGATTGGATTTACTTTGTCTACATCATGTCATCTTGCTCCAAGTATTACTTTGTTCTTGCTTAATACTCTAGATGCATGCTGGATAATGGTCGATGGGCAGAATATTAGTAGTAGATGCAGACAGAAGTCGGTCTACTTGTTTATGGACGTGATGCCTATATACATGATCATTGACATGAATAAATATTTCATAACTATTCGCTTTTCTATCAATTGCCCAACAATAATTTGTCTTTCCACCGTATGCTTTCTTCGAGAGAGAAGCCTCTAGCGGAAACTATGGCCCCCGAGTCTTCACAAATATTATTACTAAAACTCCAAAAACATTGCTGCCATTATTTACTTTTATTTTATTTTCTATTTATATCTATCCAACTATTAATATTTGATCCTTGCAAGTAACGAGTTCAAGGGGCTTGACAACCCTCTTGCCCGTGTTGGGTGCAAGTGTTTGATTTTGTGTGTGCAGGTGCCGAAGACGGGAGTTTGCGTGATTATCCTATTGGTTCAATAGTCTTGGTTCTCACTGAGGAAAATACTTATCTCTACTGTGTTGCATCTCCTCCTCTCGTCTTCGGAAAAACCTCAACACAGTTTACAAGTAGCAGGAAGAATTTCTGGCGTCGTTGCTGGAGATACACCATCAAATTCTTATCACGTACCTACACACACATTATCATTCACTTGTTCTACTCTCTACTAGCCTAGCAATGATATCTTTACCATTGTCACACAAAAAGTAAAACAAAATTTTTAAGATAAATGGATCCTCATCCACTTGCTAATCTTTTCAAAAGACCCGATTATGTTAAACCAATTGCTAGTGAGAGTGCAATAGATTATCTTTATGAGGTCTTCCTTGAAAATCATGAATCTTAAAATTGTGATGAAGTATTAAAGAAAATTTATAAAGTGATTCATGATAGTTCCTTGAATGAAAATCATGATTACAGTTTTGTTAATGATCATGATTGGGGTGATAATCTAGCCTTTTTTTTAAACATCATGATAGTGTGAAAATGAACAAATCTAGCCATTTTTGAGACTTTAACACAGATTGAACCAATCCAAATCTCTTTTCTTTACAAAATGACTCGTTTGGATGACGTCCTTGGCTAGGACGCCATGGTAGATGGCGCGACAACTACCTCCAGCGAGGGTGTCATGCTATTTAGGATGACGTCCAATCCCGGGGCGTCATGCAAAATGGGTTATTTTGTGATAAACAATAGGATCCGGTTTATTTTGTGCTAAAGTTTCAAAAAGGGGTAGAATTGTCCATTTTCATCATAATTATGCGGTTATAAGTATTACACCCGTAATAAAGCGTCCCTTATCGAAGAATAATAATTATGCGGTTGTCTTATAATTTAACACGTGGTTGGATTGTTAGAAGGACAGGGTATTAACAGCTCATCAGAGTTCAAGTCCTAAACTTGACAATGATGTTTGTATTTTTTTCGATTTATTTCAAATCTTCTGACGACAGTGTCTATGATGACTTTATCAATCTCAAAATGATGTTCGGTTTAATCTTTCAAAAATGTTTATAGGGACAGTTGTGCATGTTTGTATTTATAGAGGTGAATGTATGCTCACGTGAGTGACTTCGACTACGCTAGTTCAAAAAACGAAATAGAACTTCGAGTCGTGGAAGAACCACGCCTTTTTTTCTTCCCTTTTCCAAAGGTAGGTAGAGTATTAAACCGTCGAAACGACCAGGGGAATGGATGATGCATGACGAGATTGAGATTGCTCGTTCTGCTGCTCTGAAAAGCATTGATCGATCTAAACTGTCTTTGCCGTGGCGGGCGGAGCAAATCATTCTTTCATGCATGCATGCATGCCTCGATCGATCGTGGTCGTTGAGTGGAGATGTACGAGAGTACGGTGTTTCGGAATTCTCGGATGATTGATGAGTGGATTCAAAGCTGGAATCATATCTAGTGCCACTTCTTTCGATAGAAAAGCAGAAAATGAAAACCATCCATCATGCACCATGCACATTTGCACGGGCCTGCGTACTGGTACCAGTACAGTACCGCTGTCCGCTGACCACTGACGGATCGTGTAAATGCGCGCGCCAACACAAGCTAGCTAGCTATATATAGCTGGAGTACTCCGGTGTGATGACCGCGTAATTTTGATCACCGGTGAAATGCAGGTACGTGCACGCCATGTATTGATGCCGAGGCTAACGAGAAGATATTGATGTTTAGACCCGAGCTCGATCGAGCTGGATCTCGAGCGTACGCAACGAACTTCCGTGTAAACACCTTCATTAGCGAATGGTTCAATCTATGTTTAGACCGTGCAAAATAGAGTATTCCCTCCCTCTGTTCCACAATGTAATGCATATGCATTTTTTGAGATCTAAATTTAATCATACATTTAGTCAATAAGGAGGTCTATTTTGGTTTGTAGGAATGTTATAGGAATTTCATGGGATATGATTGTCAAAGGAAAAAAAATCCTATGAAGCCATTTGGTTTGTAGGAATGGATTCTATTTTTATATAGGATAGGAATCAATCCTTCACATTTCATAGAAGAAGAAGCATTAGCCTAGACTCAATGAATTTTTTTTATCCTATTCATCAAATGACATGTCTTTCTTTATAGGAATTGAGATGCATGTCATCTCACTTCCTATGATATTTTTTTTTTTGAGATCCAGTGAGTGAGTAACAGGCTACTCAATGGTTTGGGTTACACTCGGCTAACAACAAATTTAGATTCTCTGGGACTGAGCCCACTAGTGCCTGGTTGCCTGAGGTTCTTGCTGTGAAGGCCAGCTCGTGGGCCAGTTTGTTCAGGTTCCTCCCAATCACACTAATCTGATGATCAACAAAAAGCTTCAGTGTTTGCTTAATGTCATTCAGGATGGGAAACGTTCTGATAGGTAGCTCATGTTGTTCCTCAGTTCTCTGCCCACTGAAGCGTTGTCGGTCTCCACGATGATTCTCCCTTGGTATATCTTTGCTAATTCCTTCAGACCACATAGGACCACTTCTGCCTCAGCCTCCTCAACGGACGTGCATTTTTTCAGGCTTTGGCAGACCGAGATAAGAGCGAGGCCTTGGGAATCGCGAGCCCCAGCTCCGCCCTAGCACTCACCCGTATTCACTAGAAAGGCAACATCTGAATTTAGCGTTGCCCAACCAGTGGCCGACGCAGACCAATGTTTGAATAGGGCGGCTGGATTACTGTCAACGCGCTCGTGTTGTGATTTCTCCCTTGCTTCAGATTCAATGGGGGTCTGAGCATCAACTATATCAGCTTCACATCTGACTAGGAGACGCACTGATCCTGTCACTGTTTCCTTCCCAGTTGTGTGAATCACATCGTTACGCAGATTCCATGCCTGCCAACACATCAACAGAATCCTGCGTTTGGTTGCCTCATTTTGCTTGCCCAACAGCAGTTGGAACCACATGTCCCCGTATCCCTAAAAGCTTCTTCTTTGGGCAATTCCCAGACTTCCCTTAGTTCATGTCTTAGAGCTCTGCTTCTCGTGCAAGTGATGACAACATGGAATTCGTTTTCTATCCCATTTCCGCAAAGATCACAGATATTATCAGTGACAATCGTACGCCGGAAGGCATTGTGCTTAGTGGCTAGAGACTGCGTGGCCACACGCCATCCAAACACCTTGATCTTTGGAGGGACTTTTGCCTTCCAAATGGTGTCCCAGATGCATCTGTCTCCTACCTCACTTGCGGATGAAGAGGCACCAGCAGTGGAATTTCTGTCGATCCTATAAGCTAGGTTATATGCACTTTTGACCGTAAATCTGCCGGTGCTCCCGTAGTGCCAGGTTGTTACATCCTCGACCACACGAGAATGAATTCTTATTTTCTCAATCTCTTCAACATCAAACTTGTTAAAATTTTGGTTTATCAGTTCCATGTTCCACTCCCTTGAGTCCTCCTTCATCATCTGATTTACCCATTTGATTCTTGATCTTCTATAAACCCTGCTGTCTTGCATCCCTCCTTCATGGGTATCCAATCATCCCTCTGGATCTGGATGCTCTTCCCGTCTCCGATTCGCCAAATTAAACCTTCTTTTAAGAGCTCCAGACCATGCCCAATCCCTCTCCAAGAAGGCGAGGCAAACACTGTATCCATGAGCTTACCATTGGGGAAATATTTTGATTTAAGCACTCTTGCGCACAGGCTGTTCGGGTACTGCAGGAGCCTCCAACACTAACGGGCCAATAGAGCTTGATTAAAGCATTTCATGTCTGGGGGATCCTATTCCTCCATCTCTCTTATGCTTGGTCATTTGTTCCCATGACATCCAATGGACTTTTCGGCGCTCGAAATTATCTCCCCACCAAAAATCCCTAATCATTTTCTCGTAATCATCGCAAAACCCTGCATTGAGCTTGAAGACACCCATCACAAATGTCGGAAATGATTGTAGAACTGATTTTACATTCACCTCTTTTGCCGCTTGGGACATGAACCTCTCGTTCCAATTGTTGCATCGTTTCCCAAACCTGTCCATGATGAAACTTCTCATTTTTTATTCTACCATCTGTGGTAGGGAGGCCTGGATATTTGCTTTTGAAAGTGTCTGATTAACCTCCTAATATATCCCTTATTCCATCTCTGACCTCTGTTGGGCACACCTCGCTAACAAGGAGGGAACATTTGCTCTGGCTCAGCAGCTGCCCTGTACAGTGTTGGAACCGAGTAAGGATATCTTTGACTTTCTTGGCTTGATCAGTGGTAGCTTTGAAGAATAGGAGACTATCATCGGTGAAGAGGAGGTTGGAGAAGCGCGGACTGTTTTGAGCCACCTTCAGGGGGGTTAAGTTACCTTCCTCTACTTCCTTCTTGAGCAGACTCGCGAGTCCATCCGCCACAAACAAAAACAGGTATGGGCTTAGTGGGTCTCCTTGTCTCAAGCCCCTCGAGGGGATAAAAGGCTCTATACGCTCGCCATTGCATCTGACTGTGTATTTCACTGACTTTACACAAGTCATGACCCATCCTATCCATCTCTGGTCGAATCCAAGTTTGCGTAGGACTCCTTCTAGGACTCCCAAGTCCACTCGATCGTAGGCTTTTCTAAGTCGAGCTTATACGCACAATAGTTATCTCTCTGATTTTTGCTATGTTGAATTTTGTGGAAGCACTCAAATGCGATGAGCGCATTGTCCATGATCATTTGCCCTGGGATAAAGGCGCTTTGAGTTTATGAAATCAGCTCCTCCAATAGGGGTTGAATATGGTTCACTAAAACCTTTGAGATAACGTTGTATATTACGTTACAGAGGTTGATGGGGCGATAGTCCTTAATACCTTCCAGGTCATTCCCCTTAGGGATCAGCACTATTACTATCACGCTAACTCCTACCGGCATGACTCCATCTTCAAAGAATTTGATTACCGCCTTTGGGACCTCATCCTTCATCACCCCCCAATTCCGTTGAAAAAAACGTGTTGGGAACCCGTCGGCCCCGGGGCCAATTTGGAACAGTGCATTGTTGGAAATATGCCGTAGAGGCAATAATAAAATGGTTATTATTGTATTTCCTTGTTCATGATAATTGTCTATTGTTCATGCTATAATTGTATTAATCGGAAACCAAAATGCATGTGTAAATACATAGACCACAACGTGTCCCTAGTGAGCCTCTAGTTGACTAGCTCGTTGATCAATAGATGGTCATGGTTTCATGACCATGGACATTGGATGTCGTTGATAATGGGATCACATCATTAGGAGAATGATGTGATGGACACGACCCAATCCTAAGCATAGCACAAGATCATGTAGTTCGTCTGCTAAAGCTTTTTCAATGTCAAGTATCGTTTCCTTAGACCATGAGATTGTGCAACTCCCGGATAACGTAGGAATGCTTTGGGTGTGCCAAACATCACAACATAATTGGGTGGCTATAAAGGTGCACTACGGGTATCTCCGAAAGTGTCTGTTGGGTTGGCACGAATCGAGACTGGGATTTGTCACTCCGTATGACGGAGAGGTATCTCTGGGCTCACTCGGTAAGACATCATCATAATGAGCTCAATGTGACTAAGGAGTTAGCCACGGAATTATGTGTTACGAAACGAGTAAAGAGACTTGCCGGTAATGAGATTGAACAAGGTATAGGGATACTGACGATCGAATCTCGGGCAAGTATCATACCGGTAGACAAAGGGAATTGTATACGGGATTGATTGAATCCCCGACATCATGGTTCATCCGATGAGATCATCGTGGAGCATGTGGGAGCCGACATGGGTATCCAGATCCCTCTGTTGGTTATTGACCGGAGAGGTGTCTCGGTCATGTCTACGTGTCTCCCGAACCCGTAGTGTCTACACACTTAAGGTTCGATGATGCTAGGGTTATAGGGAAATGGTATACGTGATTACCGAAGATTTTTTGGAGTCTCGGACGAGATCCCGGATGTCACGAGGAGCTCCGGAATGGTCCATAGGTGAAGATTGATATATAGGAAGTCCTGTTTTGGTCACCGGAAAGTTTTCGGGCTCATCGGTAGTGTACCGGGAGTGTCGGGAGAGTGTCGGAGGACCCCCGGGAGGGATGTGACGACCAAAGGACTTCGTGGGCTGTTAGAGGAGGTGTACCAGCCCTTATTGGGCTGGCCAAGTCCTTCCAGAAAGGCCCATGCGGCTAGGGATAAAGAGATAAGGCTAAAGGAGATTCAAAAGGAAGAGATCCACCTCCCTTGTGGGAGGTGGACTCCTCCCTAGCTTCGGCCGAACCTCTCCTCATTGGAGGAGGGGCCAAGGCAGACCTTCCCCTCCCTCCTCCTATATATACTTGAGGTTTTGGCTGTTTTGAGACAAGATTTGATCTCTCTCTCACGGCGCAGCCCTACCTCTCTTCTTCCTCCTCCGCAGTGCTTAGGCGAAGCCCTGCCGGAATACATTGCTGCTCCACCACCACCACGCCGTCGTGCTGCTGTTGGAGCTCTTCCCCAACCTCTCCCTACTCCTTGCTGGATCAAGGCGTGGGGGACGTCACCGGGTTGTACATGTGTTGAATGCGGAGGTGCCATTGTTCGGCGCTTAGATCGGAATCCACCGCGATCTAAATCCCTGCGAGTACGACTCCACCAATCGCGTTCTTGTAACGCTTCCGCTAAGCGATTTTCAAAGGTATGAAGATGCAATATATCCCCACTCCCTGCTGGTTTCTCCATAGATAGATCTTGGTGATCGTAGGAATTTTTTTGATTTACTACTACGTCTCCCAACAGTGGCATCATGAGCTAGGTCTATGCGTAGAATCTATACACGAGTAGAACACAAAGTTGTTTTGGGCGTCGATCTTGTTAATTTTCTTACCACTACTAGTCTTATCTTTATTCGTCAGTATTGTGGGATGAAGTATCCCGGACCAACTTTACACGTACGCTTACGTGAGACCGGTTCCACCGCCTAACACACACTTGTTGCATAAGGTGGCTAGCGGGTGTCTATCTCTCCCACCTTAGTAAGATTGGATTCTATGAAAAGGATCCTTATGAAGGGTATATATCAATTGGCATATCACGTTGTGGTTTTGGCGTAGGTAAGAAACGTTCTTGCTAGAAACCTATAGCAGCCACATAAAAACTTGCCACTACAAATTAGAGGACGTCTAACTTATTTTTGCAGCATATGCCTTGTGATGTGATATGGCCAAAGGATGTGATGTGATGCATTGTGATGTATGAGATTGATCATGTTCTTGTAATAGGATTCACGACTTGCATGTCGATGAGTATGACAACCAGCAGGAGCCATAAGAGTTGTCTTATTTTATTGTATGACCTGCGTGTCAATCAAGATCGCCATGTAATTAATTTTCTTTATTGCGAAACGTTAGCCATAGTAGTAGAAGTAATAGTTGGCGAGACAACTTCATGAAGACACGATGATGGAGATCATGGTGTCGTGCCAGTGACAGTGATGATCATGGTGCCCCGAAGATGGAGATCAAAGGAGCAAGATGATATTGGCCATATCATGTCACTATATTGATTGCATGTGATGTTTATCATGTTTACATCTTATTTTCTTAGAACGACGGTAGTAAATAAGATGATATCTCAATAAAATTTCAAGAAAGGTGTTCACCCTAACTGTGCACTGTTGCTAAGGATCGTTGTTCCGAAGCACCACGTGATGATCGGGTGTGATAGGTTCTAACGTTCGCATACAAAGGGTGTAAGCCAGATTTACACATGGGAAACACTTAGGTTGACTTGACGAGCCTAGCATGTACAGACATGGCCTCGGAACACGGAAGACCGAAAGGTCGAACATGAGTCGTATAGAAGATACGATCAACATGGAGATGTTCACCATGGATGACTAGTCCGTCTCACGTGATGATCGGACACGGGCTAGTTGACGTGGATCATGTGTCACTTGGATGACTAGAGAGATGTCTATCTAACTGGGAGTTCATTAAATAATTTGATTATGTGAAATTAATTGTCATGAACTTAGTCTAAAATTGTAGTTACAATCTATATTGTAGATCCAATGGCCAACGCTAATGTCACCCTCAACTTCAACGCGTTCCTAGAGAAAACCAAGCTGAAAGATGATGGAAGAAACTATGCGGACTGGGTCCGTAGTTTGAGGATCATCCTCGTAGCTTCCAAGAGATTGTATGTCCTTGATGCACTCCTAGGTGACGCACCCATTCTCCCAGCGGAACAAGACGTTATGAACGCTTGGCAGTCGCACTGCGATGATTACTCCCTTTTTCAGTGCGGCGTGCTTTACAGTTTAGAACCGGGGCTCCAAAAGCGTTTTGAGAAACACGGAGCATATGAGATGTTCCAAGAGCCGAAACTAGTTTTCCAAGCTCATGGACGGGTCGAGAGATATGACGTCTCCGACAAGTTCTTCAGCTGTAAGATGGAGGAGAACAGTTCTGTCAGTGAGCACATACTCAAGATGTCTGGGTTGCACAACTGCTTGACTCAGCTGGGATTTAATCTCCCGGATGACTCGGTCATTGACAGAATCCTCCAGTCGCTTCCACCTAGCTACAAGAGCTTTGTGATGAACTACAACATGCAGGGCATGGAGAGGTCCATTCCTGAGTTGTACTCGATGCTAAAATCAGCGGAGGTCGAGATCAAAAAGGAGCATCAACTGTTGATGGTGAATAAGACCACTAGTTTCAAGAAAGGCAAGGGTAAGAAGAACTTCAAGAAGCATGGAAAAGCTGTTGCCGTGCCCGGTAAGCAAGTTGCCGGGAAGAAGAACAAGAATAGACCCAAGCCTGAGACTGAGTGCTTTTATTGCAAGGGTACCGGTCATTGGAAGCAGAACTGCCCCAAGTACTTAGTGGATAAGAAGGCCGACAACGTTAAAGGTATATGTGATATACTTGTCATTGATGTGTACCTAACCAGCGCTCGTAGTAGCTCCTGGGTATTTGATACCGATGCAGTTGCTCACATTTGTAACTCCAAGCAGGAGTTGCGGAATAAGCGGAGGCTGGCAAAGGACGAGGTGACGATGCGCGTCGGGAATGGTTCCAAGGTCGATGTGATCGCCGTCAGCACGCTACCTCTACATCTACCTTCGGGATTAGTGTTAAACCTTAATAATTGTTATTTAGTACCAGCTTTGAGCATGAACATTGTATCTGGATCTCGCTTGATGCGAGATGGCTACTCATTTAAATCTGAGAATAATGGTTGTTCTATTTATATGAGAGAAATGTTTTATGGTCATGCCCCGCTGGTCAATGGTTTATTTTTGATGAATCTCGAACGTGATATTACACATGTCCATAGTGTGAGTACCAAAAAGTGTAAGGTTGATAACGATAGTCCCACTTACATGTGGCACTACCGCCTTGGTCATATTGGTGTCAAACGCTTGAAGAAGCTCCATGCTGATGGACTTTTGGAGTCTCTTGATTTCGAATCATTTGACACGTGCAAACCATGCCTCATGGGCAAGATAACCAAGACACTGTTCTCCAGAACAATTGAGCGAGAAACTTACTTGTTGGAGATAGTACATACCGATGTATGCGGTCCAATGAGCGTCGAGGCTCACGGTGGCTACCGTTATGTTCTCACCCTCAGTGATGACTTGAGCAAATATGGGTACGTCTACTTAATGAAACATAAGTCTGAAACCTTTGAAAGGTTCAAGGAATTTTAGAGTGAGGTAGAGAATCAACGTGACAGGAAAATAAAGTGCCTACGATCTGATCGTGGCAGAGAATATTTAAGTCACGAATTTGGCACGCACCTAAGGAAATGTGGAATTGTTTCACAACTCACGCCGCCTGGCACACCTCAGCGAAATGGTGTGTCTGGACGTCGTAATCGCACTCTATTGGATATGGTGCGATCTATGATGTCTCTTACCAACTTACCGCTATCATTTTGGGGATATTCATTAGAGACTGCTGCATTCACTTTAAATAGGGCACCGTAAAAATCCGTTGAGACGACACCATATGAATTATGGTTTGGAAAGAAACCTAAGCTGTCGTTTCTAAAAGTTTGGGGATGCGATGCTTATGTGAAGAAACTTCAACGTGAGAAGCTCGAACCCAAAGCGGAAAAGTGCATCTTCATAGGATATCCCAAAGAGACTATTGGGTATACCTTCTACCTTAGATCCGAAGGCAATGTCTTTGTTACCAAGAATGGATCCTTTCTCGAGAAAGAGTTTCTCTCGAAAGAAGTGGGTGGAAAATAGAACTTGATGAGCTAATTGTGCCTCCACTCGAACTGGAGAGTAGCGCAGCACGAGAATTCGTTTCCGTGGAGCCTACACCGGCTGGAGAGGAAGTTAATGATGATGATCATGAAACTTCAGATCAAGTTACTATTGAACGTCGAAGGTCCACTAGGACACGTTCCGCACCAGAGTGGTACGACAACCCTATCCTGGAGATCATGTTGTTGGACAACGGTGAACCTTCGAACTATGAAGAAGCGATGGCGGGCACGGATTCCAACAAATGGCTTGAGGCCATGAAATCCGAGATAGGATCCATGTATGAGAACAAAGTATGGACTTTGGTGGACTTGCCTGATGATAAGCGAGCCATTGAAAATAAATGGATCTTTAAGAAGAAGACTGACGTGGATGGTAATGTAACCGTCTATAAGGCTCGTCTTGTCGCTAAGGGTTATCAACAAGTTCAAGGAGTTGACTACGATGAGACTTTCTCACCCGTAGCGATGCCGAAGTCTGTCAGAATCATGTTAGCAATTGCTGCATTTTATGACTATGAGATCTGGCAAATGGACGTCAAAACGACATTCCTTAATGGCTTCCTCAAGGAAGAACTATATATGATGCAGCCGCAAGGTTTTGTTGATCCTAAAGATGCTAACAAAGTATGCAAGCTCCAGCACTCCATCTATGGGCTGGTGCAGGCATCTCGGAGTTGGAACATTCACTTTAATGAGGTGATTAAAGCGTTTGGGTTTGTGCAGGTTTATGGAGAACCCTGTATTTACAAGAAAGTGAGTGGGAGCTCTATAGCATTTCTCATATTATATGTGGATGACATACTGATAATGGGAAATGATATAGAACTCTTGGAAAGTGTAAAGGCCTACTTGAATAAGTGTTTTTCAATGAAGGACCTTGGAGAAGCTGCTTACATATTAGGTATTATGATCTATAGAGATAGATCGAGACACCTCATAGGTATTTCACAAAGCACATACCTTGAAAAGATATTGAAGAAGTTCAATATGGATCAGTCCAAGAAGGGGTTCTTGCCTGTGTTGCAGGGTGTGAGATTGAGTACGACTCAATGCCCGACCACGACAAAGGATAGAGAAGAGATGAGTGTCATCCCCTATGCTTCAGCCATAGGCTCTATTATGGATGCCATGCTATGTACCAGACCTGATGTGAACCTTGCCATAAGTTTGGTAGGGAGGTACCAAAGTGATCCCGGAGCGGAACACTAGACAACGGTCAAGAATATCCTAAAGTAACTAAAAAGTACCAAGGAGATGTTTCTCGTATATGGAGGTGCCGAAGAGCTCGTCGTAAAGGGTTACGTTGATGCTAGCTTCGACACAAATCTGGACGACTCCAAGTCACAAACCGGATACGTGTATATTTTGAACGGAGGGGCAGTCAGCTGGTGCAGCAGCAAGCAAAGCATCATGGTGGCATCTACATGTGAAGCGGAGTACATAGCTGCTTCGGAAGCAACAAAGGAAGGAGTATGGATGAACGAGTTCATCACCGACCTAGGAGTGATTCCCAATGCGTCGGGCCCGATGACTCTATTCTGTGACAACACTGGAGCTATTGCCCTTGCGAAGGAGCCCAGGTTTCACAAGAAGACAAGACACATCAAGCGCCGCTTCAACTCCATCCGTGATTACATTCAGGAGGGAGATATAGATATTTGTAAAGTACATACGGATCTGAATGTCACAGATCCGTTGACTAAACCTCTCTCACGAGCAAAACATGATCAACACCAGAATGCTATGGGTGTTCGATTCATCACAATGTAACTAGATTATTGACTCTAGTGCAAGTGGGAGACTATTGAAAATATGCCCTAGAGGCAATAATAAAATGGTTATTATTGTATTTCCTTGTACATGATAATTGTCTATTGTTCATGCTATAATTGTATTAATCGGAAACCAAAATGCATGTGTGAATACATAGACCACAACGTGTCCCTAGTGAGCCTCTAGTTGACTAGCTCGTTGATCAATAGATGGTCACGGTTTCATGACCATGGACATTGGATGTTTTTGATAATGGGATCACATCATTAGGAGAATGATGTGATGGACAAAACCCAATCCTAAGCATAGCACAAGATCGTGTAGTTCGTATGCTAAAGCTTTTTCAATGTCAAGTATCGTTTTCTTAGACCATGAGATTGTGCAACTCCCGGATACCGTTGGAATGCTTTGCATGTGCCAAATGTCACAACGTAACTGGGTGGCTATAAAGGTGCACTACGGGTATCTTCGAAAGTGTCTGTTGGGTTGGCACGAATCGAGACGAGATTTGTCACTCCGTATGACGGAGAGGTATCTCTGGGCCCACTCGGTAAGACATCATCATAACGAGCTCAATGTGACTAAGGAGTTAGCCACGGGATGATGTGTTACGGAACGAGTAAAGAGACTTGCCAGCAACGAGATTGAACAAGGTATAGGGATACCGACGATCGAATCTCGGGCAAGTATCATACCGATAGACAAAGGGAATTGTATATGAGATTGATTGAATCCCCGACATCGTGGTTCATCCGAAGAGATCATTGTGGAGCATGTGGGAGACAACATGGGTATCCAGATCCCGCTGTTGGTTATTGACCGGAGAGGTGTCTCGGTCATGTTTACGTGTCTCCCAAACCCGTAGGGTCTACACACCTAAGGTTTGATGATGCTAGGGTTATAGGGAAATGGTATACGTGATTACAGAAGGTTGTTCGGAGTCCCGTATGAGATCCCAGACGTCACGAGGAGCTCTGGAATGGTCCAGAGGTAAATATTGATATATAGGAAGTCCTGTTTTGGTCACCGGAAAGTTTTCGGGCTCATCGGTAGTGTACCGGGAGTGCCGGAGGACCCCCGGGAGGGATGTGATGACCAAAGGACTTCGTGGGCTGTTAGAGGAGGTGTACCAGCCCTTATTGGGCTGGCCAAGTCCTTCCATAAAGGCCCATGCGGCTAGGGATAAAGAGATAGGGCTAAAGGAGATTCAAAAGGAGGAGATCCACCTCCCTTGTGGGAGGTGGACTCCTCCCTAGCTTCGGCCGAACCTCTCCTCCTTAGAGGAGGGGCCAAGGCAGCCCTCCCTCTCCCTCCTCCTATATATACTTGAGGTTTTGGCTGTTTCGAGACAAGATTTGATCTCTCTCCCACGGCGCAGCCCTACCTCTCTTCTTCCTCCTTCGCAGTGCTTAGACGAAGCCCTGCCGGAATACCTTGCTGCTCCACCACCACCACGCCGTCGTGCTGTTGTTCGAGCTCTTCCCCAACCTCTCCCTCCTCCTTGATGGATTAGGAGACGTCACCGGGCTGTACGTGTGTTGAACGCGGAGGCGCCGTTGTTCGGCGCTTAGATCGGAATCCACCGCGATCTGAATCGCTGTGAGTACGACTCCACCAACCGCGTTCTTGTAACGCTTCCACTTAGCGATCTTCAAAGGTACGAAGATACAATCTCTCCACACTCGTTGCTGGTTTCTCCATAGATAGATCTTGGTTATCGTAGGAATTTTTTTTGATTTACTACTACGTCTCCCAACATGCATCACCTACCTCCTTTGTTGTAACTAGTTTAGTTAGTGCGCAGTTCATGTTTTCATCTACTCTTGGGGGATAGAGATTCAACAACTCCTTGTTGAGGAACATTGCATGGGAAACAAAAAATTTCCTACGCACACGAAGATCTACTCATGGTGATGATCATCTACGAGAGGGAGAGTGGATCTACATACCCTTGTAGATTGCTAAGCGGGAAGTGTTAAGAAACGCAATTGGTGTAGTCGAACGTCTTCGCGATCCAAATCGCCGTGCGTCCCGCGATCCAATCATGATCCGTACCGCGATCCAATCATGATCCATCCCGCGATCTGATCACGATCCGTCCCACGAACTTGATCACGATTCGTCTCACGAACTTGATCACGATCCTTCCGATCTAGCACCGAACGGACGACACCTCCGCGTTCAGCACACGTACAGCTTGATGACGATCTCCACCGTCTTGATCTAGCAAGAAGGAGTGGAGAGGAAGATGAGTTCTCCGGCAGCCTGACGGCGCTCCTGTGATGGTGGTGGAGCAATTCCGGCAGGGCTTCCCCTAAGCACTGCAGAAAACCGATCTAGAGGAGAAACTATGCACTGGAGGAACGGGTAGCACGTGGCTGAAAATCTAGTGCAAAAACCCTCAATACCACCAGTATATATAGGAGGAGAGGAGGAGAGGAGGCATCTTGGCCTCCAAGCCTCCTAGGCTTCGGCCGAACTAGGAGAGGAGGAGTCCACCTCCTCCACTCCTAGTAGGATTAGGATTCATCCTTTTTTTTTCCTTTTTGCCTTTTTCCACCTTTTTCCTTTTGGGTTTTCTTCTCCAGCCACATGGGCCTTGTGTGGGAGTTTCCACCAGCCCACTAAGGGCTGATATTCACTCTCCCACAGCCCATGAAGCCTATTGGGTCGAAACACCCCTCCTGGAGTTCTCCCGGTACACTACCGGCACTCCCGGTACACTACCGATAAGCTCGGAACTTTTCCGGCGACCAAAACAGGACTACCTATATACGAATCTTTACCTATGAACCATTCCGGAACTCCTCATAACTTCCAGGATCTCATCCAGGACTCCTAACAAACTTCGGTCACCACCATACATAACTCTATACTACCGAAACGTCACCAAACCTTAAGTGTGCAGACCCTGCGGGTTCGAGAACTATGTAGACATGACCGAGACACCTCTACGGTCAATAACCAATGGCGGGACCTGGATGTACACATTGGTTCCTACATATTCTACGAAGTTCTTTATCGGTCGAACCTCTATGTCAAGGATTCAGTTAATCCCGTATGATATTCCCTTTGTTCTTCGGTATGTTACTTGCCCGAGATTTGATCGTCGGTATCTCCATACCTAGTTCAACCTTGTTACTGGCAAGTCTCTTTACTTGTTCTATAATACAAGATCCCGTAACTAACACTTAGTCACATTGCTTGAAAGGCTTATTGTGATGTTGTATTACCGAGTGAGCCCTGAGATACCTCTCCGTCACACGGAGTAACAAATCCCAGTCTTGATCCATGCCAACTCAACAGACACCCTCGGAGACACCTGTAGAGCACCTTTATAGTCACCCAGTTACGTTGCGACGTTTGATACACACAAGGTACTCCTCCGATATCTGTGAGTTGCATGATCTGATGGTCATAGGAACATATACTTGACATGTAGAAAACAGTAGCAATAAACTGACACGATCATAAGCTACGTTTGTAGTTTGGGTCTTGTCCATCACATCATTCTCCTAATGATGTGATCCCGTTATCAAATGACATCTCATTTCCATGGCTAGGAAACCTTAACCATCTTTCGATCAACGAGCTAGTTCACTAGAGGTATACTAGGGACATTGTGTTTGTCTATGTATCCACACATGTATCCATGTTTCCAATTAATACAATTATAGCATGGATAATAAATGATTATCATGAACAAGGAAATACAATAATAAACACTTTATTTATTGCCTCTAGGGCATATTTCCAACACTCCTGTGGTTCGACATCCTCATCCTTACTGTATAGGTCCCTGAAGAAGCCATTTATCTCGGCGTGTATCTCTTCAGCCTTCTCAACCAGTGCCCCATTGCTTTTCTTCAGTCTTGAAATCTTATTATTTTTCCTTCTCCATGTCGATTTCCTATGAAAAAAAATCTAGTGTTTGAATCTCCTTCTTTCAGCCACATGATTCTGGATCCATGACGCCACATGATCTCCTCCCTGTAGAGCATCTCATCGAGCTCCTTAGCTGCTTCATTGATTTTTCTCTCCGTATCAGCCGAGTTTGGGTGTTGCCACGGGTTTATGAGTCTGCTCTGGAGGCAGCTGATTTTGTTCTGAATCGAGCAGAAGTCCCTTGCTGCCCATTTCCTCAGAGAGGTTTGCATATTTCTTAGTTTTTTCACAACTGCAGAAAGTGAACCTCCTGAGCTGTTGCCAGTCCAAGAGTTGTGTATTGTTCCCTGTAGTATCTCAACACGTTCCTGCATTGCCTCATACCTGATTTTTTTCTGGATTGGCCTCCATTCTTTTCTACTTCCCAATCGCAAGAGGACTGGGACGTGGTCCGACCTAGCTGAAACAATGTGTTCAACATGAGCATCCTTGAATAAACCAGTCCACTCCGGCGACGCCACTGCCCTGACATTTTCTATGCCAATTTGCTTGTTATCATAAGTCCAACAGGTCCCTTTATAGCCTAGGTCATGAAGATTGCAATCTGCAAGCACCCTCCGGAAGCTGGCCATGTTACTTTCAGATCTTTTCGCCGTCGAGAAGTGTTCACTCTGCCACATAGTTTCATTGAAATCTCCGATGACCAGCCAAAGTTCAGTAGCATTCGGTCTTAGACATCACAGCAGGTTCCACATATGGATTCTCTCGTGGGCTTTAGGTTCCCCATACACAAAGGTACCAAGACATGAGGGGCTATCAGGAGAGACACGGGTCAACACATCGATATACCTCGGGCCAACATCAAGCTTCTTTATTTCCACTTGTTCATCATAAAAGAGCGCTATGGCTGCACTTTTTCTGGTGCCGGCATGCAGGATACAATTCTTGAGGCCTAGCCTCCATCTTAGTTGATTAACATTCTCATCGCTTTGCTGTGTTTCGGAGATGAAAACCAGTTTGGGCTTGAGAGAGTTCACAAGACCCACTAGTTCATGAACTTTGCGGGGTTGGCCAAGTCCCCGACAGTTCCAGCTCAGCACTTCATGGCTTTTGGTGGGTGTGTGACAGCCCAAGTGTTGTTCCTGCCATTTATGGCATGTAACCCCCCCCCTTTTTGTATGAATCTTGTGTCATGAGCTATGTTAGGTTTTGCAACTTGTCTCCCATGTGTTGTTGTGCATTCATGCATCATTTCTTCATGCATCATTTCATTCTTCTTGCATTTTGTTTTTCAGGTGTCTTGGTATGATGTGTTGGTGGCGAGTGGATTTGTGCGTGTTGTGAGTGAGGTGTTTGAGTGTGGTGGTATTCATGTGCGCAACTCTCTCTTCTCCCCCCTCCTTTCTTTTCATCAATTAAACCTCACCATAATGCCTTCCTTTTCCACATTATTTCACAACAGAATTAATTGCCTTATTAAAATGTTCAAAACGTGGCCCTATATCTTTTCTGAATTGTGTGTATGATAGTTTTGATGTTTGTAGTTTGTTTTCTTTTGTGTTTAAATAACAGGAGCTGCCATTTTTAATAAGTATTAAAAATTAATTGTTTAATAAATCAACTGAATATTTTTGTTAATTAGTGCACATTATTTCCTTTGCAAAATAGTTTTGTTTTGCACTAAAGTCTTTTGTTTTTCTCTGGGCATTTATTTAAATGTGGTTGTATTATTAAAATGAGAAAACCCCTTTTGTGGTTTTGTTCTGAGACAGAGAGAGAGCAGGTGGGCTAGTCTCTCCTGCGGCCCAGCCCGCAGTGAACAGACGTCTACCTGCTCCCGTCGGCTCTGTCATGAGTCTTCACAGAGAGAGCCACGTCCGCCGTCGCCTTTCTGTCGCCGTCGCCGTCTGTTGCATCGCCTTTATAGCCCTCTCGGCATGCGTGCCCCCTCGCCTAGGGTTCCTCTCTCGCCCTCCGCCGCCGCAGCCATCTTCTTCCCCTTCATCTCCCTCCCTCCTATCTTCTTTCTCCTGCCAGGTAGGCTTCTAAGAGGTTCACAGTAGTTAAGTCGCGTCCGCCGGTCGTCGTCGCCGCGTCTCCGGTGGGCGGCGTCATTGGTGGTGATGGCGTGGAGCTCGGGGGTTGTCCCGGCGTTCCATTCCCGCTGCTAGGGCCCCCGAAGGAGCTCTGCAGCGACGGCCTCGTCGTCGTCGGAAGCCTTGCGCCGCCGTCTTCTTCCCCTGCATCGTCTCCGGCCATCTTCTTCCCCTCCGTCGACTCCATTGTGACCGGCTCGTCGTGTCCTTTCCCCCAAGGTGAGCCGCCGGCCCCCGTAGCCTTTTCCTCCGCATGTAGCCTGTAGTTGATCGTCGTCGCGTGTGTCGCCGCCAGTAGCAAGACGAACACCTGCCGCTCGCCTCCTTCCTCCTCACCGCAAGGTGAGCAGGGGAGTGGGTCCAAAGATGATCCCGGTGTGAGTGAGAGCCGTTGGCGTTGCCAGTTTCGCCGTGGGATCGCCGGAATCGCTGCCGGAACGCCCCTGTTGCCGTTGTTGCTTTGTTGTGTGTATGCGTTTTTAGTTTTATCAGTCATCGTGCTTGTATGTACTAGTGGAGCAGAGGACCTCCTCTGTTAGCATTCGGTGTCGTAGCGTAGTGTTTGGGCTCAGGGAGGTGAGGAGGAAGTCGTGGGTTCGAGCCCAGACTCCCCCCTTTTGCTGTTTTCTTTTTTTCTTTTTCTTTTTCTTTTGTTTATAACCTGTTATGTATGCACATGTGTGTATGTGTGTGTAGTTAATTATTTCAGGTTTTTATTATTAATTTCCCTGACATGTGTGTGTAGATGTTGTGTGTATATATGTGCTTGTGTATGTGTGTAGGTGTGTATGTGTGTTTGTAGGCAGGATACATGTGGTGTGTATGTTAGCTTGCACATGTGTGTGCTTGTGTGTGTGTATGTACCCTAGTGTATATATACATGTGTGTGTGTGCTTGGTGTAGTTGTGGTGTGTGTGTATGTTATGCACATGTGTGTGTATGTACCCTTTTGCTGTTTTCTTTTTTTCTTTTTCTTTTTCTTTTCTTTATAACCTGTTATGTATGCACATGTGTGTATGTGTGTGTAGTTAATTATTTCAGGTTTTTATTATTATTTTCCCTGACATGTGTGTGTAGATGTTGTGTGTATGTATATATATGCCTAAGGCATATATGCTAGTGTGTGTATGCACCATGCCCACATCCATACTTGTTTATGTGTGTGCTTGGCACATAGAGGTGTGTGTATATATGTGCTTGTGTATGTGTGTAGGCGTGTATGTGTGTTTGTAGGCAGGATACATGTGGCGTGTATGTGAGCTTGCACATGTGTGTGCTTGTGTGTGTGTATGTACCCTAGTGTATATATACATGTGTGTGTGTGCTTGGTGTAGTTATGGTGTGTGTGTATGTTATGCATACACACATGCATGCTTGGTTGTGGGAGTGTGTGTGTGTGTGTTACCATACACATATACATATATACATATATGCATAGTGCATAGATGTATGCATATATGTGTGGAGAACCACCCACACACATGAGCTACTGTGTGCGTTTGAGTGAAGTGCCTTGTGCACTTGTGTGTGTGGGGGGGGGGACTAGTGGGTTTCCCCACTTGATAAACCCCTTGTTGTATTCATCTTGCTGTGCCTTGTGTTTCATATGAGCATATGAGTATGACCCATGGTTTTGAGGTAGGAAGAGCCAATGAATCCATTGGAACTCTCAGATGTCACTTCTGAGCAAGTTCATAAATCTGTCATTTTAGCTGAGATATCATTTTGTCATTTTTGCTTGAATTAATCCATGCTTGCTTTGGGAGATGTGTCAACTAGGAAGGGCTACTGTTTTGTATCTAGTATGCCATGGTATTTTTGTTTAATATGAGAACCACCCATATAAGTGGGGAACATGTTGTTAAGTTGCCTACTTAATGTTTCTGTTTCAATATGCTAAAAACTACAGTCTGGGAATCTGTTGTTATTTTTATGCCATGAAGAGTGGGTAGTATCTAGTGATATGTTTGGAATTGGCACATACTCAGTGTTAGTTATTTGTAGTAGATATTGCCTTCTATAATACTGTTAATTTTGATGCCAATAGGAGCTCTCTAGCATATTTAGTTACTGCTGTCAACTTGCTACTTTATAATCGCAGATTCCAGAAAACTGGAATTTTCACTAAGTCCCAGAAAACTGTTTCATCATGCCAAATTAATTGCTTCATGCTTATTCATGTGTGCCTCCTTTGCTGATTGTGTAGTTGGATAAGTTGATGTGGGTGTTGAGTAGATACTGTCCATATCTTCTTTGTGGCTGTAGGGTTCCTGTAGCTCAAGTTGTGAGCTACAGAAGTTGCTATGTTGGTGTTTTGTGGCAGATTGTGGGTTTTATTGTTTTGTGACTTGTGGCAGCTATGCTCCATGGAATTGATTTATTCTTGAGTCTATTGTGATTGATTTTTCATCACCTATCCAGAGGTTACCTTGGAATGCCAAGAATTAGCCCAGGTCTTGGATGACTTGTGTTTTGCCTCTGTACCTTGTCGCGAGCGTATCGTGAGAACCGTAGCTCCGTTTCTTGCGATCTTTATATGCATTTCTATCGATTTTGCATGATGCATCCAGATTTACCATGTTCATGCATGTTTAAATCACTTAACATGAGGTTCTGTCCAGATTCATTAATAAACAAACTTTGCATCTGAAAACATGACTAGTTTTGGATTGCCATGTTGAATTCTTCATAAATGTATCATGCATCATATTGTTGTGCATTGCACCTTGGTTGGAGGTTTATTGTTGCTGTTTCTCTTGGGTAGATGCGAGTGTCGATACTGAGTACGAGGACCCAGGAGAGTACTAGTACGAGGATCCCGCTACTTGTTCCGCTGAAGAACCAACATGCAAGATGATCGTACCCGGATCCCGATACTATTTTTGCTTGCTAGTTTCTTGCTCTTATCGTTATAATTACGCTACCTACCACTTGATATCAGCCTCCTATTTGCCATGACAACCTCTAACCTCCACATCCTAGCAAACCTTTGATTGGCTAAGTTACCGCTGCTCAGCCCCTCGTATAGTATTCTTAGTTGCAGGTGCAGGTGGTTCCATGTGATAACATGGATTTGGATATCACAATAAATTATGTTATTTAATTTAATGCACATATATATCTTGGTATTTGTGGAAGGCTGGGCCTTTTGATAAGTGATTTGTTCCGCTGTTACCGCCATTAGTTCCTTGTTAGAGGTGTTATGTTTTCCATATTTTGTGCTCCTAACATGCTCGGGGTTGTTATGGGGACCCCCTGGTTTATTCGGTTGAGATTAAAACTTGTCTGGCAAGACCCAACATTGGTGCTACATTTGCTTAAAAACTTAATAAAATTTTCATAGGGTCTTGCAAACCCGTGGATAATTAATCAACCCCCGGGCCAGTGCTCCTCATGAGTGTTGGTCCAAACTAGAGTACTGTGCGGGGCCAACCCAGGGCAACTTGGGAGATTTCTATCAGGCCTCAATACGCGTCGCTTATCTGTCGTGTCCTGAGAACGAGATACGCGGCTCTTATCGGGTTCGTCGACACGTCGGGTGGTCTTGCTGGATTTGTTTTACCTTTATCGAATGTCTTGCGTGTGGAGTCTGACTTTGTTCGGGTTTTCTCGAGGTGTTGGAATTCCTTTGGAATTACCTATGATGACCGCGAGATCCGTGGTCGAGGCTATTCCCGCGAAGTGTGGTTAATTTGTGATGGATTAGTTGGAGCGCCCCTACAGGGTTAAATCTTTCGGAAAGCCGTGCCCGCGGTTATGTGGCAACGTGGATATTTGTTTAACACCTGGTTATAGTTAACTTGAAGTAAACTCTAATTAAAATGCACCAATTGTGTGAGTAACCTTGATCGTCTCTGCTCGTGAACATGATCCGAGAAAGAACACGGTGGGGTTATGATTGACGTAAGTAAGTGTTTAGGGTCTCATAGGGATCATACTAGATTCGATCGTTCATCGTAGGCCACTCATACTTATTTTCATGTTGCGTAAGTTAGCCACCATAAATGCTTAGTGCTGCTGCAAACTAAACACTTACCCCATCGCAACCTTTAAGCTGGAATAGTCTCGGTACCCGGGCACATGATAGCTGAGTCCTCTGTGGCTCACAGTTTACTACAACAACTCCAGGTACAGGTTCAGATGAGTTCGTGCAGGATGATCTCACCCAGCTCCAGTGGGAATATGATGAGGAAAGAGGCAGGATGTACGTAACGTATCCGGATGAGTAGAGGACCTGGTCGTGATCTTTGGGATAGCTTGATAGTATCATTTGCAACTGTTTTATCGTTTGTTTTCGTCCGTAGTCGGACCCTATGTTCAACTTGATGATATGAATTTGAGTGACATTGTAAGTTAGCATTTGGCGAGTGTAAGCCAATCTTGTATACTCATCTCTTTCAGTATTGTATGTTGTGATGATACTATTCTTGCTAACGACAAGATGCACATCTATCCCTTGCGTGGCCCTCGTGCCTTAAAATGGATAGGCGCGCATCTTGGGCGTGACAAGTTGGTATTAGAGCCATACGACCATAGGAGCCTTTGCTTGTTCGAACTTGGATGAGTCGAGTCTATTAAAAAACTATTTTGAGTCTAGTTATATCGGAGAGTAGGATTCTTTTTACTCATCTTCTATGCTCTGGTGAGGTATCCGACTTAGGAAATTTTTACTCTACTCCTCTTCTCGCTCAAAAATTTTTAGGATCACGCGGGTATTTTGGAGTCTATATGATATCGATGTGACAGGGTTCTGTCTTGGTGCCTCCTGTCTGACTTGATTTGTTCCGGGGAGTCAAGCTCCAGGGAATGTTGGCACATCGTTATCATTCAGTTTCCTTGATATCTCAGGACGAAGAGTGTTCGAAATTACTTCAATACTTATCGTGGTGAGATAAGGTCGGAGTCACCCAGTACTGGGGAGGCGTCCGGGGTACCACCATGGTTTACTATTGTTGTGAGTTCGAGGATTCAAGATTAGATGAGTTTGCGAAAGCCTTTGGTTATGTGTTGAAGGATGGATACAGTTGGGGTGTAGGATTGTTAGTTGTGTGAGATATTTCCTCCTTGTATCCCCCACACCGGATTGCATAACCAGAAAGTTTTTGGAAGTTCATAGGTGGGAAATCTTGTAGTCATGTAGGATCATCTTCTTCAGATGTATATGGGCATGTATATTTGTTCCGAGCGCTTAGCTCAATACTTTTGTGTTATTGCAAATGTTTTATTATATCGGATGATGTTATCATGAACCAAGAAGCATTCTTACTAATTTTTCAGTAGGAAGACTGTGTTGTTATTTGTTCAATTTCTTTCAAGCATTTGCTTCAGCTTTGAATTCATCTTATCAATGAGGTGCTGATGTGTTTTGTCCATCTTCAGGATGGCTCCACCAACTCGCAACAATCCGGGTCATGGTGAGGAGCAGACTGATGTTCCACCACCACCCCCGCCACCGCCTCCTCCTCCAGAAGCTTGGCAAGCTGTGATGGCCGCAACCAATGCGAACACTCAGATGTTGCTCAGACTGTTGCAAGAAAGGGAGCAGGGTCAGCAAGGTTTTCAAGGGAATTTTCAGAATCAGCCTCAGTTTGCAACGCTCAATCAGTTCCTTGCCAACCAGGCCAAGTCTTTCACCTGTTGTGAGTAGCCTTTTGATGCTGATGATTGGCTTTGTGATATGAGTAAGCATTTCGAGTGCAGCAATGTCAGGCCAGAGGACTTTGTCAGATTTGCATCGTTCCAGCTCAAGGGTCAGGCAGCTGATTGGTGGCAGCAGCACAAGGATTCCAGGGGCGATCGTGTTGTTACTTGGGACGATTTTCGTCGTGACTCCAGGGCTCATTACATTCCAGCAAGCTTTGTCGAGGAAATGCGTGAGAAGTTCAGGCACCTGAAGCAGGGAACCAAGTCTGTTTACCAGTACAACGTCGAGTTCCAGAATCTAGCTCGTTATGCCAAGCAAGATGTTCCAGATGATAAGGCTATGATCTATCAGTTCAGAGGTGGTCTCAAGGATGAGCTTCTGCCAGGCCTAGTTCTTCAGGAACCTCGGGAGTTTGATCAGTTCTACAACATGGCTTTGAAGGTTGAAGCAGCTCAGCTCAAGTTGGAGAACTCCAAGAAGCGTTCAAGGGATTCTTATTCTTCTTCTTCCAGCTCTCAGATGGCTCCCAAGCAGCAGAAGTATTGGGCGCCAAATCCTCTTGCGTTTCGTCCTTCTCAGCAGCAGAAGCAGTTTGGTGGTCGTGGTTCTGCCCACCCACCCAACCCAGGATTCCAGCAGACACCCTAGGCATCCAAGGCTGTTCTTGTTCCTCCTCCAGGCAATGTCCGTCCGCTTTCTGAGGTGACTTGTCACAAGTGTGGCCAGAAGGGTCACTATGCAAACAAGTGCAACCAGCGGCGTCTTCCACCTCCTCCTCCTGTCAAGCCTCCAGACAATGCAATGGTAAAGCATAATCCCAAGACCGCAAGAGTGAATATGGTGAATGCAGTTGAAGCAGATCAATCCAATGATGTGATTATGGGTAATCTCTCAGTTAATGATTTCCCTGCAAAAGTTTTGTTTGATTCTGGAGCATCGCATTCATTCATGTCTAAAGCATTCTTCGTCAAGCATGATTTTGATTTTGATTATTTGAGTAAGGCCTTGTGTGTTGTTTCGCCCGGCACTCTCATGAGTGCTAACAAGGTGGTTCCGGATGTTTCTATCAAGTTGGGAAATTATTCTTTTCTAGCTTCTCCAATTGTTCTCGGTAATTCTGACATTGATCTTATTTTGGGCATGGACTTCCTGGCTATGAATAAGGCTCATATTGATTGCAAAGCAAAAGAAGTCAAGCTGACTCATCCTTCAGAAGACGTGATTATTTTCCCGGCTCGCGATGACACAATCCGTCTCTTTGCTCTTAATGAGAAGGGTGAAATCTTGGCGATTTCTGAAATTCCGGTGGTTTGTGAGTATGAAGATGTCTTTCCAGAAGAATTGCCAAGAATGCCTCCGCACTGCCAGTCGAGTTCGTGATTGATCTCGAGCCCGGAACTGAATCGATCTCCAAGCGCCCGTATAAACTTGGCCCCGAAGAGCTAAAAGAGTTGAAGAAGCGGCTAGATGAGCAAGAACGTCTGGGTCTGATCAGACCAAGCTCTTCTCCGTGGGGTTGTGGAGTTTTGTTTGTCACAAAAAGATGGCACGGATCATCTTTGTGTTGATTAACGGCCATTGAACAAGAAGACAATCAGAAACAAGTACCCACTTTCCAACATCAATGAGTTGTTTGAACAACTGAAAGGTCCCAAGGTTTTCTCGAAGCTTGATCTTCGCATGGGTTATCATCAGATTCACATTCGCGAAGAAGACATTCCCAAGACCGCTTTCAAGACGAGTTTTGGCTCTTATGAGTACACCGTCATGTCGTTTGGTCTTGCTAATGCTCCTCCAACCTTTTCAAGAATGATGAATTTCATTTTCTCTCCCTTCAAGAATGAGTTTGTCTTGGCCTATCTCGATGATATCCTTGTGTTCTCGGAGACAGAAGAAGATCATGCAGAGCATCTTCGCCTTGTGCTTGACAAGTTAAGAGAGCATCAATTCTATGCCAAGTTTTCCAAGTGTGAGTTTTGGCTCAATGAAGTGGTGTACCTTGGGCATGTCATCTCTGCCGAGGGATTTAAAGTGCACCCTAAGAAAGTTGAGGCAATCTTGAAGTGGGAACCTCCTCAGAATGTGAAGCAGCTTCAGAGTTTCCTCGGGCTTGCTAGCTATTGCAGAAGGTTCGTGGAGAACTTCTCTCAAATTGCCAAGCCTTTGTCCAATCTCCTCCAGAAGAGTGTCAAGTATGTTTGGTCTCCTGAGTGTGATGTGGCGTTCAATACGCTCAAGCAGAGACTAACTTTAGCTCCAGTTCTTGTTCCTCCTGAGTAGTCTAAGCCTTTTCAAGTTTTTTGTGATGCTTCTCTGCAAGGCCTTGGTGGTGTTCTCATGCAAGACAAGAAGATTGTTGCTTATATCTCGCATCAGTTGAAGCCAGCCGAGAAGAACTACCCCACTCATGATCTTGAGTTGGCGGCAGTTGTGCGTGCTCTAATGACTTGGAGGCATTTGTTGTTGGGTAGACCAGTTGAGGTGTACACTGATCACAAGAGACTTAAGTACATTTTCACTCAACCCAATCTCAATCTTCGGCAATCTCGTTGGGCAGAAATGCATGAAGACTTCTACCCGAGCATTGAGTATACTCCTGGGAAAGCAAATGTCATTGCAGACGCACTCAGTCGTAAGGTGTACTGCAATAGTCTCATTCTGAAGCCTCTTCAACCCGAGCTTTGTGAAGCCTTTCGCAAGCTCAACCTTCATATGATTCCGCAAGGATTTCTTGCAAATCTTCAAGTCTCTCTGACTCTGGAAGATCAGGTTCGCCAAGCGCAACTTCTTGACGCTATGGTGAAGAAAGTGAAGAAAGGTGTGGCAAAGAGCATTCCGAAGTATAAGTGCTTTAGAGTTGATGACAAAGATACCTTGTTCTTTGAGGACCGTCTTGTGGTTCCAAAAGGTGATCTCAGAAAGGTTATCATGGACGAAGCACACAATTCTCTTCTATCCATTCATCCAGGCAGTTCAAAGATGTATTAGGATCTCAAGCAAACCTTCTGGTGGACTCGCATGAAACGTGAAATTGCTCACTTCGTGAACGAGTGTGATGTTTGTCGCAGAGTGAAGGCAGAACATCAACGTCCAACAAGTCTTCTTTAGCCTTTGCCTATCCCAGAGTGGAAATTCGATCATGTGGAGATGGATTTCGTAACTGGGTTTCCCAAGTCCAAGAGGGGCAATGATGCCATCTTTGTGGTTATCGACAAGCTGTCAAAAGATGCTCATTTCCTGCCAGTCAAAGAATCTATATCTGCAGCTCAGCTTGCAGAGTTGTATATGTCAAGGATAGTGTCTTTGCATGGAATTCCTCAGCTCATCTCTTCTGACCGTGGAAGTCTCTTTACTTCTAAGTTTTGGGAGTCCTTCCAGACTGCTATGGGTACTAAAATCCATTTCAGCACTGCGTTCCATCCACAGACAAGTGGTCAAGTTGAGAGAGTCAATCAGATCCTTGAAGATATGCTCAGAGCCTGTGTGATTTTGTTTGGCATGAAGTGGGAAGACTGCCTTCCATATGCTGAATTCTCATACAACAATAGCTTCCAAGCTAGTTCAGGCAAGGCCCCTTTCGAGATTCTCTACAGCAGAAAGTGTCGTACCCCGCTTAACTGGTCTGAAACCGGTGAGCGTCAGATATTGGGCAATGACATGATCACTGAAGCAGAAGAAATGTGTCATGTCATTCGTGAGAACCTCAAAGCAGCTCAGTCCCGACAGAAGAGTTATTACGATAACAAACATCGGGATGTTTCTTTCCAAGTGGATGATCTCGTCTATCTTAGAGTCTCTCCCATGAAGGGCACTCAGCGGTTTGGAATTAAAGGGAAGCTAGCTCCTCGTTTTGTTGGTCCTTTCAAAGTTGTTGGCAAGAGAGGTGGTCTTGCATATCAACTAGAGATTCCTCCAAATTTCGCAAATGTGCATGATGTCTTCCATGTTTCTCAGCTCCGGAAATGTTTCAAGACTCCTGAGCGGACCATTGACCTCCAAGACATCGAGCTCCAAGAAGATCTCTCCTATCGTGAGCACCCAGTTGCAATTCGTGAAGAAACTGAGCGTAAGACTCGCAACAAGTCTATCAAGTTCCTCAAGGTGAAGTGGTCTCATCATTCCGACAAAGAAGCTACTTGGGAACACGAGGACCTTCTCCATTCCGAATTCCCGGACTTCTTTCGTTCCTAGATCTCGGGTCGAGATCCTCATGTAGTGTGGGAGAGTTGTGAGAGCCCAAGTGTTGTCCCTACCATTTATGGCATGTAACCCCCCCCTCCCTTTTGTATGAATCTTGTGTCATGAGCTATGTTAGGTTTTGCAACTTGTCTCCCATGTGTTGTTGTGCATTCATGCATAATTTCTTCATGCATCATTTCATTCTTCTTGCATGTTGTTTCTCAGGTGTCTTGGTATGATGTGTTGGTGGTGAGTGGATTTGTGTGTGTTGTGAGTGAGGTGTTTGAGTGTGGTGGTATTTATGTGTGCAACTCTCTCTTCTTCCCCCTCCTTTCTTTTCATCAATTAAACCTCACCATAGTGCCTTCCTTTTCCACATTATTTCACAACAGAATTAATTGCCTTATTAAAATGTTCAAAACGTGGCCGTATATGTTTTATGAATTGTGTGTATGATAGTGTTGATTTTTGTAGTTTGTTTGCTTTTGTGTTTAAATAATAGGAGCTGACATTTTTAATAAGTATTAAAAATTACTTGTTTAATAAATTAACTGAATATTTTTGTTAATTAGTGCACATTATTTCCTTTGCAAAATAGTTTTGTTTTGCACTAAAGTCTTTTGTTTTTCTCTGGGCATTTATTTAAATGTGGCTATATTTTTAAAATGAGAAAACCCCTTTTCTGGTTCTGTTCTGAGAGAGAGAGAGAGCAGGTGGGCCAGTCTCTCCTGTGGCCCAGCCCGCAGTGAACAGACATCTACCTGCTCCCGTCGGCTCTGCCGTCAGTCTTCAGAGAGAGAGCTGCGTCCGCCGTCGCCTTTCCGTCGTCGTCGCTGTCTGTTCCATCGCCTTTATAGCCCCCTCGGCGTGCGTGACCCCTCGCCTAGGGTTCCTCTCTCTCCCTCCGCCGCCGCAGCCATCTACTTCCCCTCCATCTCTCTCCCACCTCTCTTCTTTCTCCTGCCAGGTAGGCTTTTGAGAGGTTCAGAGTAGTTCAGTCGCGTCCGCCGGTTGTCGTCGCCGCATCTCCGGTGGGCGGCGTCCTTGGTGGTGATGGCGTTGAGCTCGGGGGTTGTCCCGGCGTTCTATTCCCGTTGCTAGGGGCCCCGAAGGAGCTCTGCAGCGATGGCCTCGTCATCGCCGGAAGCCCTGCGCCGCCGTCTTTTCCCCCTGCATCGTCTCCGGCCATCTTCTTCCCCTCTGTCAACTCCACCGTGACCGGCTCGTCGTCTCCTTTCCCCCAAGGTGAGACGCCAGCCCCCGTAGCCTTTTCCTCCGCGCATAGCCCGTAGTTGATCGCCGTCTCGTCTGTCGGCGCCAGTAGCAAGACGAGCACCTGTCGCTCGCCTCTTTCCTCCTCACCGCAAGGTGAGCAGGGGAATGGGTCCGAAGATGATCCCAGTGTGAGTGAGAGCCATTGGCGTTGCCAGTTTTGCCGTGGGATTGCCGGAATCGCTGCGGGAACACCCCTATTGTCGTTGTTGCTCTGTTGTGTGTATGCATTTTCAGTTTCGTCAGTCATCGTGCTTGTATGTACTAGTGGAGCAGAGGACCTCCTCTGTTAGCATTCGGTGCCGTAGCGTAGTGGTTGGGCTCAGGGGAGGTGAGCAGGTGGTCGTGGGTTCAAGCCCAGACTCCCCCCTTTTGCTATTTTCTTTTTTTCTTTTTCTTTTTCTTTTGTTTATAACCTGCTATGTATGCACATGTGTGTATGTGTGTGTAGTTAATTATTTCTGTTTTTTTATTATTTTCCCTGACATGTGTGTGTAGATGTTGTGTGTATGTATATATGCCTAAGGCATATATGCTAGTGTGTGTATGCACCATGCCCACATCCATACTTGTGTATGTGTGTGCTTGGCACATAGAGGTGTGTGTATATATGTGCTTGTGTATGTGTGTAGGTGTGTAGGTGTGTTTGTAGGCAGGATACATGTGGCGTGTATGTGAGCTTGCACATGTGTGTGCTTGTGTGTGTGTATGTACCCTAGTGTATATATACATGTGTGTGTGTGTGCTTGGTGTAGTTGTGGTGTGTGTGTATGTTATGCATACACACATGCATGCTTGGTTGTGGGAGTGTGTGTGTGTGTTACCATACACATATACATATACATATATGCATAGTGCATAGATGTATGCATATATGTGTGGAGAACCACCCACACACATGAGCTAGTGTGTGTGTTTGAGTGAAGTGCCTTGTGCACTTGTGTGGGGGGGGACTAGTGGATTTCCCCACTTGATAAACCCCTTGTTGTATTCATCTTGCTGTGCCTTGTGTTTCACATGAGCATATGAGTATGACCCATGGTTTTGAGGTAGGAAGAGCCAATGAATCCATTGGAACTCTCAGATGTCACTTTTGAGCAAGTTCATAAATCTGTCATTTTAGCTAAGATGTCATTTTGTCATTTTTGCTTGAATTAATCCATGCTTGCTTTGGGAGATGTGTCAACTAGGAAGTGCTAGTGTTTTGTATCTAGTATGCCATGGTATGTTTGTTTAATATGAGAACCACCCATATAAGTGGGGAACATGCTGTTAAGTTGCTTACTTGATGTTTTTGTTTCAACATGCTAAAAACTACCAAGTCTGGGAATCTGTTGTTATTTTTGTGCCATCAAGAGTGGGTGGTATCTAGTGATGTGTTTGGAATTTGCTCATGCTCAGTGTTAGTTATTTGTAGTAGATATTGCCTTATACCATCCTGTTAATTTTCATGCCAATAGAAGCTATCTAGCGTATTTAATTACTGCTGTTAACTTGCTACTTTATAATCGCAGATTCCAGAAAACTGGAATTTTCACTAAGTCCCAGAAAACTGTTTCATCATGTCAACTTGATTGCTTCATGCTTATTTATGTGTGCCTACTTTTCTGATTGTGTAGTTGGATAAGTTGATGTGGGTGTTGAGTAGGTACTGTCCATATCTTGTTTGTGGCTGTAGGGTTCCTGTATCTCAAGTTGTGAGCTGTAAAAGTTGCTATGTTGCTGTTTTGTGGCAGATTGTGGGTTTTATTGTTTTGTGACTTGTGGCAGCTATGCTCCATGGAATTGATTGATTCTTGAGGCTATGGTGATTTATTTTTCATCACCTATCCATAGGCTACCTTGGAATGCCAAGAATTAGCCCAGGTCTTGGATGACTTGTGTTTTGCCTTGTCGCTCCGTTTCTTGCGAACCGTAGCTCCGTTTCTTGCGATCTTTATATGCATTTCTATCGATTTTGCATGATGCATCCAGATTTACCATGTTCATGCATGTTTAAATCACTTAACATGAGGTTCTGTCCAGATTCATTAATAAACAAACTTTGCATCTGAAAACATGACTAGTTTTGGATTGCCATGTTGAATTCTTCATAAATGTATCATGCATCATATTGTTGTGCATTGCACCTTGGTTGGAGGTTTATTGTTGCTGTTTCTCTTGGGTAGATGCGAGTGTCGATACTGAGTACGAGGACCCAGGAGAGTACTAGTACGAGGATCCCGCTACTTGTTCCGCTGAAGAACCAACATGCAAGATGATCGTACCCGGATCCCGATACTATTTTTGCTTGCTAGTTTCTTGCTCTTATCGTTATAATTACGCTACCTACCACTTGATATCAGCCTCCTATTTGCCATGACAACCTCTAACCTCCACATCCTAGCAAACCTTTGATTGGCTAAGTTACCGCTGCTCAGCCCCTCGTATAGTATTCTTAGTTGCAGGTGCAGGTGGTTCCATGTGATAACATGGATTTGGATATCACAATAAATTATGTTATTTAATTTAATGCACATATATATCTTGGTATTTGTGGAAGGCTGGGCCTTTTGATAAGTGATTTGTTCCGCTGTTACCGCCATTAGTTCCTTGTTACAGGTGTTATGTTTTCCATATTTTGTGCTCCTAACATGCTCGGGGTTGTTATGGGGACCCCCTGGTTTATTCGGTTGAGATTAAAACTTGTCTGGAAAGACCCAACATTGGTGCTACATTTGCTTAAAAACTTAATAAAATTTGCATAGGGTCTTGCAAACCCGTGGATAATTAATCAACCCCCGGGCCAGTGCTCCTCATGAGTGTTGGTCCAAACTAGAGCACTGTGCGGGGCCAACCCAGGGAAACTTGGGAGATTTCTATCAGGCCTTCGTACGCGTCGCTTATCCATCGTGTGCTGAGAACGAGATACGTGGCTCTTATCGGGTTCGTCGACACGTTGGGTGGTCTTGCTGGATTTCTTTTACCTTTATCGAATGTCTTGCGTGTGGAGTCTGACTTTCTTCGGGTTTTCTCGAGGTGTTGGAATTCCTTTGGAATTACCTATGATGACCGCGAGATCCGTGGTCGAGGCTATTTCCACGGAGTGTGATTAATTTGTGATGGATTAGTTGGAGCACCCCTAGAGGGTTAAATCTTTCGGAAAGCCGTGCCCGCGGTTATGTGGCAACATGGATATCTGTTTAACACCTGGTTATAGTTAACTTGAAGTAAACTCTAATTAAAATGCACCAATTGTGTGAGTAACCTTGATCGTCTCTGCTCGTGAACATGATCCGAGAGAGAACACGGTGGGGTTATGATTGACGTAAGTAAGTGTTTAGGGTCTCATAGGGATCATACTAGATTCGATCGTTCATCGTAGGCAACTCATACTTATTTTCATGTTGCGTAAGTTAGCCACCATAAATGCTTAGTGCTGCTGCAAACTAAACACTTACCCCATCCCAACCTTTAAGCTGGAATAGTCTCGGTACCGGGGCACATGATAGCTGAGTCCTCTGTGGCTCATAGTTTACTACAACAACTCCAGGTATAGGTTCAGATGAGATCGTGCAGGATGATCTCACCCAGCTCCAGTGGGAATATGATGAGGAAAGAGGCAGGATGTACGTGACGTATCCGGATGAGTAGAGGACCTGGTCGTGATCTTTGGGATAGCTTGATAGTATCATTTGCAACTGTTTTATCGTTTGTTTTCGTCCGTAGTCGGACCCTGTGTTCAACTTGATGATATGAATTTTAGTGACATTGTAAGTTAGCATGTGGCGAGTGTAAGCCAATCTTCTATACTCATCTCTTTTAGTATTGTATGTTGTGATGATACTATTCTTGCTAACGGCAAGATGCGCATCTATCCCTTGCGAGGCCCTCGTGCCTTAAAATGGATAGGCGCGCATCTTGGGCGTGACAGGGTGCCATCCTTAGCACCCACCAGTTGATCGGGAGCCCTGAGCCTCATTGCTTCCTGTCCACCATCTCCACCCTTACCTTCCTCCCCTTCCTCTGAATCTGAACCTTTTTTTCTTGTTCTGATCTGCATCGAGTTCTTTCTGTTCATAGCCTTGCACCGAGCATTGTTGTGAGCCACCACCCCCCCTTTTCCCCAGGATTGAGGCAGAGGTAGCTGCCTTCACCCTGGAGTTTTTCGAGACACCTGCTGTCTTGCTCTTACTGGCACTGACATCCCCTTTGAACACTTGTTTTCCTGCACTTCTGAACTTCAGTACTTGCTGTGTCAGCCCTTCCATGGGTGCATCTGATAGCTTTGGCGCCAGGGTCGGTGCAGCGTTCGGTTCTGCATACTGAGCTGTGAACTGCGGGGTTGGCTCGAACCCGGAAGGTTGTGCTGGAGAATGGAGATCCTCTTCCTACAGAACAATGCCAGTTTTTGCTACCTGATCTTCGGTCCGTAGCGTACCCGCAGTTGTGCCTGCTCCTGCTTTGGGAAGCATCTCCATCAGAGCGTCGCCCCCGCTGGTCTGGGTTGGGGTGGGGACCATCGGGAGCTTCGAGAGCTTGGCACGGCCTCCTTCATCAGACACCTTCAGAGCGCTGACAGCTGCAATGGCCGCTTGGACCAGGGGGTTTGTTAGCACCTTGTTCGGGATCTCCTTTTGCTTCATCTTGTCCGCCCTTAAGGGGGCCGTCTGGGCGGCGCCGAAGATCTCGTGGCAAAAGTTGAGGAGCCTACGAGAACTACTAGCAACTAGAGCAATGTATCCTCCTCTACTGTTACTTTTTTGAATGGGGAGGCACGCATCGCTGCCGAATATCTCATCATTTGGAGATCAGACGACAGCTTACAATCGCATTGTCCATTCTCAAGGAAGCCACAATACCCACAGAAACGCGGGACACGCTCATACTTGACCTCTAGACAGAAAAACTCATTCTTAGACTTATCATGCATCTTAAGCTTGTTGCGGAGCGGTTCATCTATGTCGTGTTTTATTCTGATATGAATGAATTCGCCCTAGATCTTACCATACTTGTTGGTGTCAACGGCAAGGACCTCTCCGAGTGCCCCTCCAATCTTCCACGCAACCCCCTCATCCAGCATGATAGGGGAAACGTCGTAGACGTGCACCCATATAGGCATATGGGCCACCTCCACATCCACCGGGGGGGGGGGTGCTCCCATCGAAGGCGACCATCAGGAACGCATCATCCTTGTGCGTCCACGACCCGTTGTCGAGGATGAAGCACCGATCTCCCTCCCGTTCAAATTCCAGGAGGAAAGCGGTTGTTCTTGAGTGGCTTGTAGTCCAGGCTTCCTCTCAGCCCCCACTTGCTCTTGAGCTCACCAAAGAGGCCCTCGCTGCTGAAGGGTTGCGGCGAGAAGAACAGCCCCACAACGATCCAGCGGGTGCACATTGCTGCTCTCTCCTTGGTGAGGTCGAGTTCGACCACATCATCAGCCTGCACCGCCATGTAAACAGGGAATCTGAGGGCAATAATTTCCCCATCAGCTCCATTCCTATGATATTTCTATTCATATGATATTCTAATCCTATGAACCAAAGGAGGCCTAAGACCGACTGTGGCGAGAGGAAAAATACCATTGAATTCGTATTTTGATACGAATTCAGTGGTATCATTTTTGCTTCCGCCATAGCCTGTCTTGTTAATTAAATATATGATTAAATTTAGATCTTAAAAACGTGAATGCACTACATTCTGGAACGAAAGGAGTAGCAAAAGAACACGGGAATATGATGCATGTCACGCGGTATGATTTTTCTATTGGATCTTAAAACACACAATTCCTCAAGTCGTATTGGAACTTGAAAATACACCGGAATTAAAGAAATCATAAGATATATCACCACCGTCTGGTAATGTAAACATTTTTATAAGTTATGTTAGCATGCAAAAACATCTTACATTACGGGATGAAGGAAGTACTAATTTATGATCGCAAGCATAAGAATGCACTCTAGGGATAGGGCCTGATCTAAAGGAGATTCTAGTTATATAAGCTTTGACACATATATAACTTATATTTTATTAGATAAATTTATGATCGAAATTTGACACAAATATGGTGTATTTTTAGGCTAGGTGAATATTTTCAATAACTAGTAATTGTGTACATGTGCGCACAGTGTCTACCTCAGATGTTTAGGTTGTTTATGGTGAAACCAATTCATGAGGGTTCATGTCCAAGACTTGACACTGGTGGTCGTATTTTTTAGAAAAATATTTTAGGCATTTCGATGATGTGCGTTTAGGGGGAGACGATGTTTCCGTTAACAACGAAGACGTCTATGACGACTTCGTATGTATGGGCATCTTCTTTTGTACTATGTTCGAGAAGAAGTAATTGTATACGTAATGTATGCTCATATTGGACAAGATATAAGTTTTTGACGTGATATAAGTTGCATGTATACTTATTTGGTTATACACATATCTATTAATAGAGGGTGTTAAACATGTTTAACGCTAACACCGAAATGTCGTAGACCATTTGACAGCTGCAGTTGAATGGATGGGATTTATTGGATTTCCGCAATTCGCTCGTTTTATATTGGCACAAATGTACGAATACCGTCACGAGGCGGATGATGTTTTTTTGGTGTTGCCACAATCAAGATACTTGGTTGTCGATCGGGGCTATATTTTAGCTTTTCTTCTTTTTAGCATTTTTAATTGTTTGAATTGCTTATCACATGTGTCATTTGGTTTTTAGCACTTTTGTTGGTATGGAAAGCGTTTAATGTGTCTCAGGTCGCTTTTTTATCGCCGGCGGACGAAAACCCCCTCAGCCGCGGTCCCAAGACGTCGTTTTTTGCCGGTTAAGGCTTTTTTTTGGCCGGTAAACCCAGGCCGAACCCAGGACGCTGGGGGTATCTTGGGGGCTCCGGCGATAACAAATCGGCGTGTGGGACACGACTGTCAGGCGTCGTCCCTTTTTCCTAGCGCCGAGCCACTTCCCCGCTGCCGACCCCAGCGACCCTCACCTGTTCACGGTCCCTGCGTCGCCGGTAGAAGACCCCACTTCACCCTCCCTCGCCGGATTTCGCTTCCCCGACCCTCGCCCTCCCTCGCCCAAGCCACATCGGCCGGGCGCCGGCGTCTGCTCGCCTACTCGCCCCGTCACGCCGACAAGGTGTTCGATGTTTTGCCTGCTCGACCATGGACTCGGACAACAAGGAGGCGTTCATGGCCCTGTTGGAGGAAGAAGCCGAGGCCGACACCGCCGACGATGAGCCCCTCATATATTGTCCTCGCTGGCCGGCCTGTTCGTCAACAATGACAAACCCCGGCGAGGTGGCTCAAGGCCGGGGCGGCGCAAGAGCAAGCAGAGGCATCGGATGGAGGGGTATTGCATGCTCTACGCCGACTACTTCGCCGACTCTGCATTGCACGGTGAGAAAGCATTTCAGCGTCGCTACCGGATGAGCCGGAAGCTCTTCCTCAGAATTGTTAATTCCGTTCGGGAGTTCGACAACTATTTCGTTTGCAAGAAGGATTGCACCGGCAGAGTTGGATTCTCCTCACTTCAAGAAGACTATGGGCGAATGGCCGAGTCCACCACCATTGAGTGTCTGTACAATTTCTGCAGAGCAGTGGTGGCAGTGTTTGGACCACAATATTTGCGATCACCCAATGCCGAAGACACTACTCGAATCCTGGCATAGAATGCAGCAAGAGGATTTCCAGGGATGCTTGGAAGCATCGACTGCATGCATTGGTCATGGAAAAACTGCCCATTTGCTTGGCAGGGGATGTACAAAGGCGCCAAAGGTGGTTGTAGTGTGGTACTTGAGGCAGTAGCCACACATGACCTATGGATTTGGCCCTCCTTCTTTGGTATGCCAGGAACTCACAATGATATCAACGTCTTGCAGTGCTCGAATGTCTTCGCCAAGCTTGTTGAAGGTCATGCTCCTCCGGTGAACTTTGATGTCAATGGACGCCAATACAACAAGGGATACTATCTAGCAGATGATATCTATCCGAAATGGTCCACATTTGTGAAGACTATCTCAAAACCTATGGAGCCAAAGAAGGCACACTTTCCTAAGTGTCAGGAGGCTTGCAGGAAAGATGTCGAGCAAGCATTTGGTGTGCTCCAATTGCAATTTGCTGTAGTCAGGTACCCTGCTATGACCTGGTCCAAAAGGCAGATGTGGGAGATCATGAATTGATGTGTCTGCTTGCACAACATGATCATTGAGAGCGAGCAAGAAGAGCCAGTGTTTGATCCTGAACCATATCATAGGATGTGACCTCTTACAGTTGTTGATCACCAGGTACCAACAACATGGTCTGCCTACCTCAATATGCGCCAAGAGATCCGAGACCCACAAGTGCATCAAGAACTGCAAGACGATCTGGTGGAGCACCTATGGAGGCTTAAGGGCAACGCCTAGATCGATTTGTTTTAAGTTATGTTGGAACTTGCTTCATTGAACTATTTGATTTTGTATTAATTTCTATGATGAACTTTGATACGAAACATTCAGTTTTTGTTGAATTTATGCCGAAAGAGCGCCGATTTTGTTCATTCTATGCCCAAAAAGCGCCGATTTTGTTGATTTCAAAGCCGAAATAGCGCCGAAACGGGGCCGAATTTGGGCCGATTCTACGCCGATAATGGGCCGGAAGTGGCGGTTGTGGGGCGACCCCGGGGGTTCGACTAGAAAAACGAGCTCCCCAGGCCGATTTTATCGCCGGCTCGACCGCAGGCGACGTATTTTCGGTCCCCTAGTGGTAGGGGCGGCGCCACCGTAGGGGCTGGTATGGTCGGCCGCCCCCGGGTAGAAATAATGTACGCCCCAAATATATACCCGCCGTAATATACGTCCCACATACGTCCGTCTTAGTAGCCGGCTTAGAACAAATCACCGTCGGGCTGGTAAGAGGAAAACGGTCTCGAATATCCCAGTCCCGGTTACAGCACAAGTACATCAACTCAATCTCGCACCGTGATCATATAGCGGCCACTGGTTCTGCTTGTGCATGCCGATGGCTTTGTGCATGGCCCGTTCAGTCTACCCACTAGTCAGCTCCTAGAAAAAAAAACCTGCCTCAATAATAAAAAATACAACCACTAGCCAGCTAGAGCGTCTTCAACAACGGCCCAAAAACTGCTCCGCGCGTTAAAAGATTCGTTTCTTGGATGACGGATATAGAAAACAATGCTCTAGCAAAAAATAGAACGCGTACAAAAAAGTCATCGCCCGAGCTGCAAACTTTGAACGCGCTGGCTTTCGGGCTGCATTATTGGGGCGCCGGATTGCGCGCGCTAGCCGTTGCGAGTGGGGCTGCATGATTGGGCACTATGTTTTTGTGCATCTGATGAAGAAAAAAATCCTAGCGTCGCGCTATCACTATTCCAGGACTATAAAAAAATTAGAACACTCGCGTCCGTTGAAGATATTCTAAGACCGCACATGTTTACAACACGAACAGCTAGCTAGCTAATTATTGACATAGGTGTATACAAGCACTAGCTAAATAGATCACACTATTCTATTCGCTCCGTCCGGAAATACTTGTCAAAAAAATGAATGTCTTTAGACATATTTTAGTTTTAGATACATCCATTTTTTCCATTTCTCCAACAAGTTTCGGACCGACGTAGTATTATTCAACTTATATTCAATACCCCTTTTATAACCATACATAATTAAAGATAACACGTCGTATGTATTTTGAATTTTGGTCGTGTGTTATTCGTATAAATATTTATATTCCGCACAATCAAATCTCATTCAAATATATTGCAGTCGATTCTCATGGCAACATGTGAGGTATTATCTAATATATTGAAAAGCTCGGGCAGACTAGGTGCGTTCTGAAATATAAGCAACGAGATTCAATGGTAGTAGTTCTCTATGATGTTCATGTTGTATTATTAGTTTTTTTGATGGTTACATTGTCTAGTTGACGAATCTTAAACTATTTTAAACCACGACTTATATTAATCTTTTAAAGCATCTTTCATATTTCGTAAGTTAATTGTCGGTCCGGTAGTCATTCCTGAATCCACCACTACCTGGGGTCAACGGCTGGAGATGCTTTTAGGCTTTAGGCTATGTGTATACACCCAAACCCTCACCGGCGACGTGTGTGTCAAGGCTGCATCTTTGAGGCCTTTTCGCCCAATCCAAATGGACAGGAGCAGATTTTGGATGTACGTACGTCGATACAGATTTGTCCGCTAAACATCCCGGCTAGCTTACTTGTACCACACTGCACTCTACTACGTGAACCAGAGTGAGAGAGTAGCTTAATTTTGACGCGCCTGGTTTAGCCAAAAACAAAATCTGTCACATGACCAGGCGGCTCCTTCCTACCTGGCGTGCATGCGGCCAACGCAGAAAATCTGCGTGGGTGACTAGTCACGTGTGTATACGCACACTCACTCTTCGAAAAAGTGTATGTATACACACATTTGCCAACGTGGACGGCAGCAAACTACATACAGCTGGCATGGGCAGTATACTAGGTGTACCCCCGGCCTCTTCTAGAATGTACCCACTCTCACTGGAAGCGCCTTTGGCTAGCACTAGCACGAGGGCAGTGAAACGCCAACAACCACCTCCCGGTGGCCGCCATTTCTTCTGCTGCAGTTTCTTGTCGCGTCGCGCGGAGTGTTTGGTGGTAGATTGTTTTCTTCCCGGTGATTCAATGCATGCGGGTAGATTGTTGGTGTGGCGCGCAGGCGTGCAAGCAAGCTTGCTAGGGCCAAAAGACGGTGGTGAAAAAGCTACCACGGCCATGGGCCTAGGGCCAAACGCCGTTCGAGGGCAGCTCCTCCCGCCCGACGAGAAGGTTGGACGCATGCGAACCCTCTGCTGCGTGCGTACATACATACACGCATACTCCTGCGTGCATGCCGCCATGGATGGATACGGGGTGCCGGGGCGGAGCCACGGCCGCTTTTGTTTCCTTGCAGAACCGAAAGCTAGCGGCTAGCGCCGCGCGCCCGGCTCTCTCGATCGCCAGTCACCACCCTCCTCACCCTACTGACCTCACCCCACTGACCTCAAGGCGGCAGCGCGCGGACGTAGGCGGGCGGGACGGTGGTATCTGCCCTGTTTGGACGTTTGGATTTTTCTCCGGGCCAGCAGGGTTCCACCCACGGTTTTAAAAAACCAAACCGACAGTCGAATAAGTGAGCCTGTCGGTTTAAATTATAACGGTCAGACCGCTCGGTCATCGGTTTATTTTTAACAAACAACAAAGTATTACGGTCATTTTTTGAAATTGTGACCTCACGTAATACGCATAATATTAGACGCAAACCTGGTTGTTGATCCAGTTAGCTATTGAGCTTTAGCGTGTCTTGCCTCAAGTTTCTGTGTCTCGTCCTTGGTTTGTGCATAATTTTTTAAATATTCCCCCGATATTTTACTAAAAGACCATGGCATCTTTAAAAAACCGTGTAAATCGGTTTTAGTGTTTAAGAACTATGGCTTCACCTCCATCCCTCGGGTTAAACACCGTAGCTTTAGTCATGTAAATCGTTTGTTGAATGTCGCGGTACATATTTTAACTAGATCTTCTGAGTCCTCTAATAACTTTATTCGCAAAAAAAAAGAGTCCTCTAATAACTTTATTTTCCATGTAACTCCGGATTGTATCCGGCGGACACTCTCTCTTGATTACACTTGATCAATAAAACATGATATTCATCAAAGAAAAACACCGTATTCTTTCTCAAGGATATTTTTTTCGATCAAAATTTTCTTTCTGAATAACTTTTATATGTTAACTATAAGCAGGACACACATACGTTCAGGAAGTACCGCCGCATATATAACGAAGGAATTAATAGCAGTGCACTGTACATCTGCTAGTCTTTAGTTAAGATAATCAGTAATAGGAACGTTCTTACCACTTTATTACGATGTAAACATGCACATGCACATCCACGTAGACTAAATGCATGTGCATGCACATCACAATATATCATACTACGGTACTACTTTGTCATTTTACGTCAAGGCGTTCAATAAACAAATTGCTATTTGTTGACATAAGAGCATCTTCAGCTGATGAATCGCAAATTCGGTCCCTCAAACGTTCGCGGAGTGTTCGGACGTGTTCGTTTTGAATCCCTACTTTTTCGTGCGTGCAGCCGCATCTCTTATATTTTTTTCATATGTCCGGTCACTTACACGTGATTAGTGGAGAACAAGAAAGAGAAAGAAAAAATGAATAAATAAAGAGAAAAGGTGGTCCAGGTTGGGTCGTACCCTACATGGCGGACTGGCCGGGCGTGCCGGACGCGTCCACGACCCCTCATATCGGCCTCATATTTGAGATGGATATGAGAATTGAGAGGTGCCGGTCAGTCCGGGCGTTTGAGATGGGTATGAGGGGTCCGTCTGGGTCGCTTTTTCGTGACTGGACTGTGACCGGGCGGGCTACCCGGGCGTTTGAGGAGAGTATAAGGGGTCCGGCTGTAAATGCTCTAACTTTCCTAGACAGTATTGTGGTCATTTCTCACAACCAGCTCAATATATGCTCAAACCAGGCACACGAAACAAGCTCTAAATTTGTATAGTACTCCCTATGTTAGAGCATCTACAACCGGACCCCTTAAACCCGTCTCAAACATCCGGATAGGCCACGTGACTCACACGGGCTCTCAAACCGATTTCAAACGCCCGGGCTGACCGGCACCCCCATATCCAGCCCAAATATGAGGCGGTTATGGAGGAGCCCGCACGGGCATTCTTGCCACGTCGGACCCGACAACCCGACCCCACTGCGATTTTTTCCAAATTCCCCAAACCCTTCCTCGTTCTCCCGCTGCCCTCCAACATTTCCCGCGTCCGACCCCTCGCCGTTCGGCACCCTTGCTCTCCATCCTAACCACCTATCCCGATCCACCACCGTCATGTCTTCCAGTCCGTCCCCGACCGTCGCGACGGAGACGCAGTCCGCCTCGTCCGTCGGCGTCCGCTTCGTGTTGCAATATGGAGAACGTCGTCCGTTAGATGCGTCGTTGCTTGCAACGAGAGAGGGAGGCGAAGTTGGTGGCACGGGTAGGTGCGGGCATTAACAACCATCAAGCGTTGGACGCAACGAGGGCGGCTGTGGCTGCGATAGCGGAGCAGGTGGCCAGGATGCGGCTGGAGGAGGCAGTTCGGATGCACGCAGAGATGGCTGCCCGGATGCAGGCGGAAATGGATGCCTAGGCAGAATAGGACATATGGACGAACTCGTCCGACTAGTGATCCGCAAGCACCACTTGTCGGTCGAACGTTGATTTCATTTTGGCACGTCCAGTTTCTTAAACTATGATTTCATCTGCTTTTGTTTTGAACTGTTGAATTTGGACAATTTGTCTCGGATGATCGACGTGCATGGATTTGAGAATTGGATTTGAGGTTTGTAGATGCACGGAGAAAAATATAAGGGGTCGTCCGGATGTGTCCCCAGGCGCGTCGGCGGACATATAGGGGGGCATTTGCTCAGTCTGACTGTAGAGGCTCATAGTGATCTGAACACTCTTATAGTTCTTATAGAAGGAATACATCGCATCAACACAAGTAAAGCAAAGAAACTAACAAAGGCGCTTAGACCAACTCTAAATTTGTATAGTACATCATATTGACACAAGTAACTGTCTCGAACTATGTTGTGGTCATTTCTCTCAACGGGGCTCAGTATATGCACAAACCATACACACAAGTAGATCACATCGACACAAGTAAGGACACTAGAAAAGGCGCTTAGAGCAAGTCTAGCACAGTCACCGAATGACCCCGATCACGATAAAAATTGTCTACATTGGCCCAAAATGGCAATATAGCAAAGTCGCCATATTCCCTAGATCGCATGATTTATATAGTTCACTCCATAAACAAGCTCCGAGTTCCAAATGTGGAGGATGTGGAGGCCTCGTTTGGAGCTCACTCCATATTCAACCGCTAGCGTAGGAGGAAACTTTCAACTTCTTCTTCCTTGCACCAATGCTGGTTAAGCAACATTGTGTTGCCCATACACGTACCACCACGTGCGTGCAATCGCGAGAAAGTTGGATGGCATGACTGCTAACCACCCGTCCATTAATGGGCCACCGCCCTCTCCAATTCCTGAGGCGACCGTTTGGACGGGAGTCACACTCCTTCACCCTTAGCTATAAGGTCCCGACAGCAAGTTTTCCCCTCACCAAGGTTGTACACGTCACCTACCCCCTTCATATAGCCTCCTCCTCCCTGTTGCCTCATCTGATCCCCTCCATCTCCTCCACCGTACGCAAAAATGTCACCATGCAAGAAAGTGGCATATTGGCTCAACTTGGCAGCAAAGCATAACCTCTCGTCCCAAACGACATGCACTAGCATGAATCTCCCTATGGCGCATTGATCGCAGCATCCGCCAGATACTCCTCTCACAACGGAGATTGCAAGGGATCCAACGATTCTCGTGGTGCTGGTAGCTCCACTAAGGGGCAGTGATGTAGGGTTGTCCCACTCATCCGAATGAACGTGGACGACGTTGTCGTTATCGGCCCATCCACCAACTCATAGAATGATGTTGTCCCCATTGACGACAAGTCAAAGCCCGAGGTCCCGGTCGATGTTGTGTTGCAGCTCCCCACCCTCGAAAATCACAGCAAGAAACACATCTGGTGAGAGTTCTCCTCCACAACCATCGATGATGAGGAGCATCGGCACCTCGTAACCGCCTCTCGTGAGTCCAACCCCTACACCATCCTCGACGATCTCTAAGAAGAGGACAAGGAGGAGGAGACTGGTGACTATACGGCTTCGTCCACTGACCAGTGTAAGAAGTACTAGATAGTGATGATCCACAAGTGTAGGGGATCGAACAGTCTTCGAGTGTAGTATTTCACCCAAATTTATTGATTCGACACAAGGGGAGCCAAAGAATATTTATAATCCTTAGCAGTTGAGTTGTCAATTCAACCACACCTAAGAATCACTTCCTTGCGGCAATTTATTATTAGCACAGTAATATGATAGTAGTGATTGCAAAGTAATAGTAGCAGTAGCGGTAGTTTTGTAACAATCATAGTAGTAGTAACTTGAGCAAACGCAATATCATTAAAGTGTAGGCATGAAATAGCGATGGATATTTGGATAAGATTCCATATGTAACTATGACAACCTAGAGAGATACATAATAGCTCCAATTCATCAATCATATGTAGGCATGTGTTCCGTATATACTCATATGTGCTTGTAGTAAGAACCTACATAATATCTTTTATCCTACCCTGCGCAATGAGGTCATAATGAAAACTAGGGGTAATTAAGGCATTATTGTTAATAGAGAACCAAAAACAAAGCATTAATACATAGCAAATACATGAAATCATCAAGTTAAAGTCATCCCCGTTGATATCCTAATCAGTGTCACTTGAGGGTCTAAGGTTCAGAATGATAACAAGTGCATACAACTTGTAGGTAGATCAACAACTCAAATATGTTCATGAAAGAATAAAATGTTCAGTATAAAATCATGGCACACACGTCCTAGTGACAAGCATTAGGCATAACAAAGTCAAAACAACATCAATCTCAAAACATAATGGATATTAGGGATCAAGCCCTAACAAATTGGCATGATTACATATGAAATCTTATCCATCTTCATCTACCTCCAGTATAACTATAAGGGAATTACTCCAACATGATAGTGAGTATCATGAAATTGTAGATGCAGAAGGGGTTGGTGATGACGGCGGCAACGAACCCCTCTCTCTAAAGCAACAAATGGACTCCAGATTAGGGCTCTCGATGATGAATAGGAGGCGGCGACGGCTCCGTATCGTAAAACATGATGAAATTTTCTCTCTTACTTTTTTTCTCGGGAAGACGGTATATAGCGCCAGAATTAGCTCAGGGGGAGGTCTAGGGGACCCACTCCAGCACTACTTTGAACCAGAAATTTTCATTTATTCGGTAAATTTTAGTCAACCTCTAAGAAATTTTTGTTTCTGCAGAAAAACAACACCTAGGTAGTTCTCTAAAACAAACGTCTGTCCGGATTAGTTTCACTCAAGTAGCAACGACACTAGAAATTCTTCCGCTACTTGTAAATTGCGTTAGGATTTTCCCCGAAGAGGAGGGGAGATGCAACACAGTAGGGATAGGTATTTCCCTTAGCGAGAACCAAGGTTATGAAACCAATAGGAGGACCATGCAAATTCCCTTCTTCAACATCTACACATGAAAGAGCACGCACTTGCACCCAACGCGGGCAAGAGGGTTGTCAAGCCCCTCAAACTCGTTATTTGCAAGTGATAAGTAGTGATAGATGGATAATATAAATACAAAACAAAATAACAGTAAATAAATGGCAGCAATATTTTTGGTGTTTTTGTAAAGATATATTTTATGAAGACCTGGGGGCGATAGTGTTCGCTGGAGGCTTCTGTGTCGAAGAAAGCATATGGTGGGTAAACAAATTACTGTTGGGCAATTGATAGAAAAGCACATAGTTATGCAATATTTATTCATGACAATGATCATGTATATAGGCATCACGTCCATAAACAAGGAGACAACCTCCTACCTGTATCTACTACTATTACTCCACCCATCGACCACTAACAGCATGCATCTAGAGTGTTAAGTAAAAACAGAGTAATGCTTGGAGCAAGATGACATAAGTTAGACAAAGTAAATCCAATAAATATGAATAAAACCTATTTTATTCCCCTTAATGTAAGTAAGACAATACGTTTCATGTCCCTTTCTGCCACTGGGATTGAGCACTGCAAGATTAAACGTATCACAACGCACCACTCCCACTAAAGATAAACCAATCTAGTTGGCCAAACCAGACCGATAGATCGGAGAGCAATACTAAGCTATAATAATTGTGCATATAATAATTCAAAAAAGAAAAAACATAGTTTCATGAATAATCTGAACATAAACCCACAATTCATTGGATACCAACAAACACACCCCAAAGAAGGACTACGTCGGATAGATCACCGCGGGAATCACAATGAACTTTGTATTGAAGATCATAGGAAGAGAGAGAGACATCTAGGTACTAGCTATGGAACCTGTGGTAAAATACTCAGACATCATCATGGAGGTAGCAAGGTTGATGTACACACCCTCCATGGTCAGTCCCCCTTCGGTAGGGCATTGAAACAGGGCTCCAGATGACCTGCCGTCAAAACAGAGACTTGCGGCGGCAGAAAAAGTATTTTTGGATGTCTCTCGGTTCTTTTCCCAATTTTAGAGAACATATAGGGTTGGAATTAGGCTAATAGGCTGCGGGAGATGCTCCCAAGCCATCAGGGCATGACCACCCCCTAGGCGTGCCGTGTTGGCTCTACGCCACCCCGTGTCGCCTACGGTCTCTCTAGAAAGCTTCTAGGTCTTAGTTTTGTTCAGAAAAAACATCAAAACGTTTCAGGGCATTTGGACTTCGTTTGGTACAGTATTCCTAAAAGGCCAAAAGCAAGCAGAAAACAACAATTGGCACTCGCATTGGGCACTAGGTTAATAGGTCAGTTCGCAAAAATGATATAAAATGTCATATAAATGCATATAAAGTATCAAAAAATGATAATATAGTAGCATGGAACAATAAAAAATTATAGATATGTTGGAAACATATCACACATGTTTATTTATAATAGGCTGAATCAAGACTACTAAAGTAAACATATTTACAAAAAAGTATAATTCATACTAGCTCTTCTTCATCATGATCACTTGATCAAATCATCGTTGTTATTGCCTTTCACTTGCACGATCGAATGATGTGAAAAATATAACATAGTGCAAATGTGACGTGGACTAAGCTGGTATCTGCAAATATTATATACACAAGAGAAGACAAGGAAATACTTGGTGTTTCATTTGATCAATGATAAAGCACGTAAGATCCATTTGGAAATTATTTTTAATGTCTTCCCCCTTTGATACAAGACTCAATAAGACGAATAAAATTAAGAGGAATGACGAAGAGAAAATAGCAAAAAGAAACTGCCAAGAAGAAACAGAACAGAAACTACACAAACCTTTTTTGTTCTTTTCATAAGAATTTTAACAAACAAGAAGAGTTTGGAAAAATATACTAAAATATTTTTGAATTCTTTAGTTTTTCTGAATAAAGCGAATAAGCGACAGAAATAAAAACAAAAAGTGAGAGAATATTTATAGTGAAGAACTCCAAACAAACGACAAAAGAAGAAACAAGAAATATTTTTCACTTTTCTTTTGATAAAATAAACTCATAAACAAATGCAGAATAAGAGTGAAATGTGGATGTGCAAAGAAAATGATGAACACCAATAAGTGAAATGAATGCGTGCTAACATGAATAAACTATCGATGAGAATACGTACTCCCCCAAACTTAGGCTTTTCGCCTAACTTGGTTGTTGCTTACTTACGATGTGGGTAGAAATCACGATGGTAACTATGCCCAGCCTTCTATGCATTAGCTATCGCCAGACGGGCGGCTTCCTACGTTGCCTGATGCGTCTCAGCTTCCTCTAAAGTGACATAATATCTCTGTTTGGCCTATCGATGAAATAAACCAGGAGTAAGCAGGTTAATATAAAAAAATGATACATATCAAAGGTTAATTTGTATCGAGATTCACTCGTTCCATATTCGGTGAGTCCATGACGACGCATAGTCTCAAAATCTAAGAAACTGGTAGGGAGCTCATAGTTCTCATTAAATTTGATAGGTATCTCAAGGTAGGCACCTATACGTGAAGCATAAATCCCTCCATATACATCACCATTATCGATATTCCTACTTAAACATTGTGCAGCAATGGCCTCCATGTTATAGGTCCTATCATCATGCAAACCAGTGTACATAATACTTAAGTGAGGGACACAATTAGCACTGAGATCAGGTTTACTAAGTAGATATCTTCCTATGAATAAACCAAACTAATGGACGGAAGGAAAAATGAAAGCTTCTAGTTCTCTCCTGAATTACCCCTCTAGTCTCCCCATTGCAAAGAATCCAAAAAATACCCCGTAATCTCTTTCTCGAGGCTCATCGAATGAACCCCAAAAAGGAATCTTAAAAATATGACAAAATTCTTCAAGAGGCACATTGTAAGCTTTATCACATAAACAAAAGACAATTCTATCTGTGGTATGACTACATATGTATTGATAATCTTGCACAAAAGTATGAGTGAGGTAATAATACTGACTACACTTATCTGCGAAGAAAGCATTCAAACTGGCATTTTCCACAAATTGTTCAAACTCCTTTCTAATGCCGGCAACGCTCATGAAAATCTCACATGGCCATTGACATGCTTTCACTTCGGCACCGCACGGAGAGTTCTTTCCTGGTTCGTGACAAGCAGTCCTTGCGGTATTATAGCATGAAGAACTTTCTTAGAATATCCTCCTCAACATTTCCCTTTTTCTTAAAAAAAATAACTCATAGAAAGTTAACAAAATTCAATATAATTGATAGCAACTACTCCCAAAAGTGTCTAGAGGCTAAACCGTGCATCACAATTACTTAGACCCAACTAAATTTAACATGCAAGCTCATATTCTTGGTCATCAACATTAGTAAAATAAGAAAAGAATAAACCACTAGAAGAAAAACTAATTGGGCCAATGGAGGAATCACATACTGCTACTTTTTTTGAAAGGAAAACTGTGTGGGAAGCCCCCCACAGCGAGTTCTTTTAAATAATAAGAACCCAAATTCGTGCCCGTGAGGACTTGAACCTGGGTGGTTGGGTTGTACATCCACTCCACTAGCCAAGTGAGCTAGGCACTTCTTCACATACTTCTACTTTGTGTAGATATGTTGGGTTTTTCCCCAAAGAGGAAGGGATGGATGTGGTAAAGTAGGAAAAAGTATTTTCCTTAGTGAGAACCAAGGTTTCGAACCAATTGGAGGATCACGCGAACACCCGTCAACAATACCTACACACAAGATCAAAATCCTTGCACTCAACGCGGGCAAGAGGGTTGTCAATCCCCTTGTACTCCTTAATTGCAAGGATCAAACCTGATAGTGATAGATATATAAATATATAACTAAATCAAAATAAAAGGTAAATAATTGCAGCAAGGTAAATATGTTTTTAGTAAACATATTTGACAGACTCGGGGGCGATAGCTTTCACTAGTGGCATCTCTCTCAAGAACATTGCATATGGTGGGTAGACAAGTTGTTGTTGGGGAACTAATAGAAAAGCGCATAGTTATGACATTATTCATGGCATGAACATATACATAGGCATTACATCCGTGACAAGTAGACCGACTGCTTTCTGCATCTACTACTATTACTCCACCAATCGACCGCTATCTAGCATGCATCTATGGTATTAAGTTCATGACAAACAGAGTAACGCTTTAAGAAAGATGACATCATGTAGACAAAGCAAGACAAGCAATATGTTCATACCCCATCATTTTATCCTTAGTGGTAAAAATACAAACACATGCCTTACTACCCCTTCTGTCACAAGATGAGGACACTACAATATTGAACCCAGTACTATGCACCACTCCCTCTGATGATCTACTCATCTCCTTGTAAAGTATACATATATATAACAATCACACATAATAAAGTTCATATATGACTCAAATACTTTCAATTAATAATCTATCATAAACCCACAATTCATCGGATCCCAACAAACACACCACAAAAGAAGATTACATCGGATAGTTCTCCGAGGAGAACATTGTACTAAAGATGAGAGAGAGAGAGAGATCTAGCTAATTGATACGCCCATTTTGCATCATGATATTTCCTACTATTATTTATAATGTTTTTATGCAAAATAATGTTTTACGGAGTATTTCTAATGACTTTTCTCTCATAATATACAAGGTTTGCACAAAGAGGGAGAATGCCGATAACTGGAATTCTGGACCTGAAAAAGCATATCAAAGATACCTATTCTGCACATCCTCAAATGAGTGAAACTTTTGGAGAATTATTTTGGACTACATAAAAAATACCAGAGCAAATAACTACCAAAGGGCACCCACCTGGTGAGCACAAGACACCAGGCCACGCCAGCCCCCCCCCCATGCGCCTAGGTGGGTTGTGCTTAACCCGACCCACCTCTGGTGACCATCTTCTGGTATTTAAGGTGTTTTGACCTAGAAAAACTAAGGAGAGGACTTTCGGGACGGAAGCTACTGTCTCGAGGCGGAACTTGGGCAAGAGCACTTTTGCCCTCTGGGGGAGCATTTCCGCCAGGGGAACTTCCCTCCCGGAGGGGGAAATCGAAGCCATCGTCATCACCAACAACCCTATCATCTTTAGGAGGCCATTCTGCATTAACATCTTCAACAACGTCATCTCCTCTCAAACCCTAGTTCATCTCTTCTGTTCAATCTTCGTACTGCTTATATTGAAAACCCACCTTTCCCTGCTAGGACAAAGGAACATGCTAAGGTATCAACTATGGTTCAAAAAAGTAATATTAAAGCCCCTAAGCCCTCTGAACAAATTAAAGTAGAACCTAGTGTTGCTATGGTTAAAGATCTCTTGGTAGAAAATATTGATGGGCATGTTATTTACTTCTGTGATAAAGCTGATAGATTTGCCAAACTCGATGAAAAACACAAACATAGACCCGTAGTTGGCATGCATGTTGTCTTTGTTAAAATAGGTGAACATTGCTATCATGTTTTTGTGATATGGGTGCTAGTGTGAGTGATATTCCTTTTACTTTATACCAAGAAATTATGAATGATAGAGCACCTGTTGAATAGAAGACATTGATGTTACTATTAAACTTGCTAATAGAGACACCATCACACCACTTGGGATTTTTAGAGATGTTGATGTCTTGTGTGGGAAAATAAAATATCCTATTGATTTTCTAGTTCTTGGTTCCCCACAAGATGACTTTTGTCCCATTATCTTTGGTAGACCTTTCTTGAACATTGTTAATGCTAAGATAGATTGCCAAAAAGAAACAGTCAGTGTTAAGTTTGGTGATGTGTCTCATGAGTTTAACTTTTCCAAGTTAAGTAGACAACCCCGTAATAAAGAATTATCTAGCAAGGATGAAATAATTGCTCTTGCTTCTATTGTCGTTCCTCCTACTGATCCACTAGAACAATATTTGCTAGACCGTGAAAATGATATGCACTTGCATGAAAGAAAGAAATAGACAAGATTTTCTTTGAACAACAACCTCTAATGAAACAAAATTTTCCTATTGAAACTCTAGGAGGTCCTCCTCCACCTAAAGGTGATCCTGTGTTGGAAATTAAACAATTTCCTGACACTTTGAAGTATGCTTATCTTGATGAGAAAAATATATATCATGCTATTATTACTGGTAACCTTTCACAACATAAAAAAGAAAGATTGTTAAAAATCCTCAGGAAGCACCAGCCTGCTATTGGATATACTCTTGATGATCTTAAGGGCATTCACACCACTCTATGTCAACACAAGATTAATATGGAACGTGATGCTAAACCCGTTGTTGATCACCAACGATGATTGAATCCTAAGATGAAAGAAGTCATAAGAAGTGAAATATTAAAGCTTCTGGAGGCAAGTATAATCTATCCCATAGCTGATAGTAGATGGGAAAGTCCCGTTCATTGTGTCCCTAAGAAGGGAGGTATTACTGTTGTTCCTAATGATACAAATGAACTTATCCCACAAAGAATTGTCATTGGCTATATAATGGTAATTGACCTTGGAAAATTAAATAAAGATACTAGAAAAGACCATTACCCTCTGCCTTTCACTGATGAAATGCTAGAAATATTATCTAAGCACACACACTTTTCTTTTCTGGATGGATATTCTGTTTTTTTCTCAAATACATGTGCCAAAATATGATCAAGAGAAAACCACCTTTACCTGTCCTTTTGGAACCTATGCTTATAGACGTATGCCTTTAGGTTTATGCAACACACCTGCTACCTTTCAAAGATGTATGATTGCTATATACTCTGATTTTTGTGAAAAGATTGTGGAGGTTTTCATGGATGATTTTTTCGTTTGCGGAACTTATTGTGATGACTACTTAAGCAACCTTGATCGAGTTCAGTGGAGATGTGAACAAACTAATCTCATCTTGAATTGGGAGAAGTGCCACTTTATGGTTAATGAAGGCATTGTCTTTGGGCATAAAATGTCTGAACGAGGTATTGAGGTGGATCAAGCTAAAGTTGATGCAAATGAGAAAATGCCATGTCCTAAAGATATTAAAGGTATTTGGAATTTCCTTGGTCATGCTGGTTTCTATATGAGGTTTATTAAAGACTTCTCCAAAATTTCTAGGCCTCTTACTAATCTTTTACAAAAGGATATTCTATTTGTTTTTTATGATGACTGTGTAGAATCCTTTGAAACTCTTAAGAAAGCCTTAACTTCTGCACCTATTGTTCAACCACCTGATTGGAACTTGCCTTTTTAAATTACGTGTGATGCTAGTGATTATGTTGTTGGTGCTGTTCTATGACAAAGATTAGATAGGAAATTAAATGTTATCCATTACGCTAGCAAAACTCTAGACAGTGCCCAAAGAAAGTATGCTACTACTGAAAAAGAATTTCAGCAGTAGTGTTTTCCTGTGATAAATTTAGATCTTACATCATTGATTCCAAAGTTATTGTTCACACTGATCATGCTGCTCTAAAATATCTTATGGAAAAGAAAGATGCTAAACCTAGACTCATTAGGTGGGTTCTCTTGCTTCAAGAATTTGATTTACATATCACCCCGTAGCTGATAACTTGTCTAGGTTAGAAAATATTCTTGATGACCCACTACCAATTGATGATAGTTTTCCCGATGAACGGTTGGATGCAATAAATATTTCTCAAAACACTCCTTGGTATGCTGGTTATGCTAACTACGTTGTTGCTAACTATATACCGCCTAGTTTCACATACCAACAAAAGAAAAAAATGTTCTATGATTTAAGACATTACTTTTGGGATGACCCACATCTTTATAAAGAAGGAGTAGATGGTATTATTAGATGTTGTGTACCTGAGCATGAACAGGAAAAAACGAAATGTCATTTCAAAGCCTATGGAGGCCATCATGCAGGAGATAGAACTGCTCACATGGTATTGCAATCTAGTTTTTATTGGCCTACTCTCTTCAAGGATGCCCGTAAGTTTCTCTTGTCTTGTGATGAATTTAAAAGAATTGCAAATATCGGTGAGCGTTAGGAACTGCCTATGAATTATTCACTTGTTGTCGAACCATTTTCTATTTGGGGTTTTGACTATATGGGACCTTTTCCTTCCTCTAATGGGTGTACTCATATTTTGGTTGCCGTTGATTATGTTACTAAGTGGTTAGAAGCTATTCCAACTAGTAGTGTTGATCATAACACCTCCATTAAAATGCTTAAAGAAGTTATTTGCCCGAGGTTTGGAGTCCCTAAATATTTAATGACTAATGGTGGTTCACACTTTACCCATGGTGCTTTCCATAAAATGCTTCCTAAATACGATTTTAACCATAGAATTGCATCACCCTATCATCACTACTAGGGAAAACCTTATACACAAAGGATTATCAGTAGTGTTGGTCAGAAGAGGGTGCTACTGCTTCATAATAGTAGCGCGGGGAGACAAACATCGCTACTGCTATGTAAACAGCAGTAGCGCGTTCCACACAAAAAGCGCTACTACTATAACTGCCACACCGTTGCCAACAGGCTAGGTATAGTAGTAGCACCCTATTTTGACAAGCGCTACTGCTAAGAAAGTAGTAGCAGCACGTCTTCCTTAAATGCACCGCTATGTTTGACTTGCCCTTTCGCGATTATCCCTTCTTCCCCAATTCCCCATTCTTCTCACGTCCCTCTCCCCTTGCCGCCCGTGCTCCCTCTCGCCGCCCCTGCTCCCTCGTCACCACTGCCTCCGTTGCCGTCACCGGGGCCGCCACCGGAGCCACGAGTCGTCACCGCCACTGGAGCCACGCGCCCTCGATGCCCCCGGGAGCCACCCTCGTCCCCTCCTCGCCGTCCTACCTCCCTCCACGGCCCTGCCTCCCTCGCCGTCACCGGGCCGCCCTCCCTCCCTCCACGACCCTTCCACCCTCGACGCCCTCCTCGCCACCATCTCCCCTAAGCACCCTCTCTGTAAGAGCCCACCCCTCCTCTCTAGGTTAATTTACTTAGGTGAATTTAGTTATGAACGCTGGCTAGGTTTAAGTAGAGTAGTAGTGGTATAGTAGGTGAGTACTTTGCAAGAGGGCAGTAGGTTAATTTACTTAGGTGAATTTAGGTACGAACCCTAGGTTTAAGTATGAACCCTAGGTAGCTAGGGTTTGGTATAAACCCTAGGTAGCTATTTTGATATATATGAATTTAGATAGATATCAAATTAGGACAGAAATATTATTCCAGGGCAGTACTGATATTTTTTCATTTCATCATTATAGAGCACTAAAGTTAACTGAATTTTGTTCTATTAGTAGTTAACTGAATTGTTTTCATTTCATCATTATAGAGCACTAAAGTTAAATGAATTTTGTTCTATTAGTAGTTAGCTGAATTTGCTTCTACACTTAGTTTTTGAATTAGCTTGTGAAATTTGGACATGTGGTTGCTCGTGTATATTTGGACATGTTGGAGTGATTGACGATATATGACAATGTGTCCGTTTACTCCATACTTTCTCTATGATGAAACTTTGAGTTATGCACGACGAAACTTTATTCGTGATGTAATTAAACCATCCTCCTCAACTAGCGAAGATCACTCTAGTTAGGGCATTTTGGGTATGATGAACTTTGTATGCTTATGATATGTTGCTTCTATTTTTGCCAAGTCTGTCTCTTTCTGTTGCTCAACTATATATGTTGCATATCATCAACTCATGTGGCGATGCAGGTGCATAGATCATCGATGGCAAAGAAGTGCTACGCCAGGAGTATACGACGAGTAGCCGGAGTGTCAGGCCTAGGTGTATCGGTTTCCGATTTCTGAGCGACAGCCAGTACTTAGTTTAGGTTCACGCTAGTGCGAGAGAGGGATACGAACCGACGCCTCAAGAAGTACTACATTTTGTATGATGAGACATGTCATGTAACTTGTATAGCTATATCGTGATTATGACGTGACAACATGATTTGTGTTGGATGATATGATGAGACTATTATATGTATGATATGTTGAGCGCATGTTTATGATATGATTAGAATACCGTATGAAACCTGTATAGATCGCAAATATGTAGCAAAAAAGATATGAGAAAATATAGCAGTAGCACTCTTTAGTGCTGGACAGGAAAACACTGCTGCTAAAGGACTTAGCAGTAGCACTGGTATGGAAAGTGCTACTGCTAAGTAGGTATAGCAATAGCGTGTGTCAAAATGCGCTACTAATAAACATTAGCTGTTGCGCCGTATTAGTAGCGCGGGTACCCGTGCTACTGATACACCAAAAACCCGCGCTATTGCTAGGTTTTTCCCTAGTAGTGTATCCTTAATCTAGTGGTCAAGATGAACTTAAGAATAGAGAAATAAAATTAATATTTCAAAAAAATATCAATAGGTCCCGAAAGAATTGGTCTAAGAAACTATATGATGCACTTTGGGCCTATAGATCAGCTTATGAAAATCGTATGGGTATGTATCCATACAAAATGGTATATGGGAAAGCTTGTCATTTGCCTCTAGAGTTAGAACACAAAGCATTTTGGGAAATTAAATAATTCAACTATGACTTCAAACTTGCCGGTGAAAAGAGGTTATCTGATATTAGCGCACTAGATGAATGGAGAACCCCAAGCTTATGAAAATGCCAAACTATTCAAAGAAAAACTTAAAAGATGGCATGACACAAGAATCCAAAAGAGGGAATTCAAAGTTGGAGAATGTGTTCTTTTGTACAACTCTTGTTTTAGATTTTTGCAAGAAAACTTCTTTCCAAATGGGAAGGACCATATGTTATCGAAGAGGTTTATCGCTCTGGAGCTATCAAGATTAATAATGCCGAAGGTACTAACCCGAAGGTGGTCAGTAGACAAAGAACTAAACATTATATCATAGGTACGCCTATTAATGTTGAAAGCAATGTTGTTCAAACCATGATACCGGAGGAACACATAAGAATCTTGAAAAATAGAAGGTACGTGATACAGTAAGTAAACAACCTCCGAAAAATACGCAAAAGTATTCTATGTTAGTTTTGGAATATTAGAAAAATTAGGAAAATAAGAAATAAATAGGAAAGCAACCGAGGTCAGCACGATACACCAGGGTGCGCCTGCCCCCCTAGCGCCCCCTGGTGGAGTGTGCCCTCCTCGGGGACCTTCCCGACTCTGTTTTCCCTACATATGCTTGTTTTCCAAGAATAAAAATTCTCTATATATATCCCCAATTGTTTTGACCACCGCATCGCGAAAATATTCTGTGTTCTTGTTTCATGTTGTTTCTGAGCAGAACTGTCAAGCCATGCAACATGTCTTCTTCCTCCTCCAATAACGTAGAAGAAGATGCTTGGTTGATGAAGATGAAGTTGAAGACAGAGGAGTGAAAAGAATTCAAAAATGAAGACAAGGGCAAGGAAGCTATGAGGGATCAAGTTCAAGAAGAAGGGCAATCCATGCCAACGAAAGAAGAGGAAGAAGAAGATATCCTCCTACCTCATTATGATCACCTCACCTCTACTGAAATCAAAGCTTTTAGGGTCTTCGAAGCAGTTCATGCTCATAATAAATTTCTCACTCATGCAAATATTTTGCTAGAGGAGCACATCATCACCCTTCGAAGCGTCATCCATAAATTGGAGTACCTGTTGAGGCTGAAGTGTGACACTTTATCACCACCACCACCTTCATCCTCTTCACCATCAAAGGAGACTTGAGTACATGGGTATGGGTACTCCCCTTGGCTTGATCCAAGCTTGGGGGAGATCCCCCCGTATCGTATCACCATCACTATTTACCTTTACTTATTTTATTTCGATCCTTAGCTATTTCGTGATTTAGTTGAATAAAAGTTTAGTCTGATCTATTTTTGAGTGCTAGTCTCGTGATCTATCTATCTATGTAATCGAGTGAGAGTTATATAATAAAGTCTAGTTTGAGATCTTGCTTCTTTACTTTCTTGTTGCAATCATAATAAAAATAAAATAAATGAAAAGGATCATATGCTAATATTATCGTGAGTAATGACATCACATAAGGAAAAGTAATAGTCGTAAAATTTATTGGATAATGACAAACATACCATTGGTCAATGATGCAACTCGTGAAAGAATTAATTAGGGAAGAGAAGATTCACATGAAAATACACTATCTTGGACATGTTTTATGATTGTGAGCCCCCATTAAATATTATATGCCAAAATTGTTGACGTTGGACAAGGAAGACAATGTAATGACTTATGTTGGTTCATATTCACATTGAAGTTATATTGTCATAGATCCTTCAACATGTGGTGCTTGCTCAATATCTTTGCTAGCGAAATACTTTGCACTAAGTAGAGATACTACTTGTGCATCCAAAAAACCTAAACCCAAACTCATGTTTTTAGATTCCGCCATATCTACCTATGGATTGAAAAAGATCCCTCGAGTAAGTGGTCATTGGTGCACTAAGGCAATAAAAATTGCTTCTAACTGTGCTTGATCAATTGGTGTAAGAAAAAATTGAGCGTTGTACAACGTGATGTTCTTTTGCACTAAGGGATTTGGCATTCAAAATAAAAAGCGCACGACAACCTCTGCTTCCCTCTGCGAAGGGTCTATCTTTCACCTTTATGTATTTAATTTTATGTGAGAGTCAAAGTATTCTTCCCTATTCCTTTTACTTTTTCTTTTCGCAAGCATCATGGGGCGAGGAATGATCTAGGCACATATATCCAATTTGATATGAGTGAGCATGAGTTATTATTGTTGACATCGCCCTTGAGGTGAATACGCTAGGAGGCAAAATTATAAGCCCCTATATTTCTATGTGCCCGGTTGAAACTTTTTGTTCATGGGTATACTATGAGTGTTAGCAATCGTAGAAGATTAAAGGATGGTTGAGTATGTGAAGTTGCCAAAAGGCTCCGACACGAGACCCTTCTTGAAAATATGATGAATTGTAGATGCAAAGTTGACCGAGAACATAGTTTTTTGGTTTCCAATAAGGTTTATGCTTTATAATTCTATGTTGTGATGAATTGTTACTTGTTCATGAGAAATTATATGAGGATCTTATAGAATAACAGTTACATGAAAGTGTCTTATGATAAAGTTTGTTGCTGCTATGATAATAAGCATGATGCTACTATGTCCGTATTTTGTTTTTATCAACACCTCTCTCTCAAACCATGTGGACATGTTCTTCGATATCGGCTTTCGCTTCAGGACAAGCGAGGTATAAGATTGGGGGAGTTGATACGTCCATTTTGCATCATCATTTTCTACTGTTATTTATAATGTTTTTGTGCATACTAATGTTTTATTGAGTAATTCTAATGACTTCTCTCATAATATGCAAGGTTTGCACAAAGAGGGAGAATGCCGACAGCTGGAATTCTGGACCTGAAAAAGCATATCATAGATACCTATTATGCACATCCTCAAATGAGCTGAAACTTCCAAGAGAAGAATATATAAAAATTATTGGAGAAAATAACTACCGGAGGGGGGCCACCTGGTGAGCACAAGACATCAGGGCGCACCAGCCCCCCCAGGCGCGCCCTGGTGGGTTATGCTTAGCCCAACCCACCTTCGATGCGCATCTTCAGGTATTTAAGGTGTTTTGATCTGGAAAAAATAAGGAGAGAAATTTTGGGACGGGACGCCACAGTCTCGAGGCGGAACTTAGGTAGGAGCACTTTTGCCCTCCGGAAGAGCGATTCCGTCGGGGGAACTTCCCTCCCGGAGCGGTAAATTGAAGCCATCATCATCACCAACAACCCTCTCATCTTTGAGAGGCCATTCTTCATCAACATGTTCAACAACACCATCTCCTCTCAAAACCTAGTTCATCTCTTGTGTTCAATCTTTGTATCGGAACCTCAGATTGGTACCTGTGGGTGACTAGTAGTGTTGATTACCTTACGTAATTGATTACTATATGGTTTATTTGATGGGAGATTATATGTTCAGATCTGTTATGCTATTTAATACCCCTATGTTCTTGGGCATGAATATTATTCGTGAGTAGTTACCTTTGTTCTTGAGGTCATGGGAGAAGTCATGTTGCAAGTAATCATGTGAATTTGATATGTGTTCGATATTTTGATGATATGTATGTTGTGATTCCCTTAATGATGTCATGTGAACGTCGACTACATGACACTTCACCATCCTTGGGCCTAAGGGATGCATTGTGGTGTAGTTATTAAATGATGGGTTGCTTGAGTGATAGAAGCTTAAACCCTACTTTATGCGCTACTTCATAAGGGGCTGATTTGGATCCACATATTTAATGCTATGGTTAGATTTTATATTAATCATAAGTGGGAGTTCGTTGAAGTAAGAATAGCACCCAAGCACCGGTCCACCCACATATGAAATTATCAAAGTACCGAACACGAATCAAACCAACATGATGAAAGTCACTAGATGAAATCCGAGTTCGATTTTGCAGGTCCTTTGCCACAAAAGGATTGGGATACCTTGATGCACTTTATTTACCGTTACTATCAATTGCTCGTTACCAATTATATTGCTATCAAACTACCTATTACCTACAATTTCAATATTTGTAGAAACTACCTTGCTGAAAACCGCTTGTCATTTCCTTCTGCTCCTCGTTGGGTTAGACACTCTTACTTATAAAAAGGAGTATGATTGACCCCCCTACACTTGTGGTTCGTCACTAATCACTCTGGACATGTAGGTCTACGGTGAACTACTTACGCATCATCATGGAGGCGGCAAGGTTGATGAAGATAGTGTCCGTGATCGATTCCCCCTCCGGTAGAGTACCAACGGAGGGCTCTGATACGTCTCAATAATTGATAATTTATGAAGTATTCATGCCATATTTAACCATCTTGTCAATAATTTTGCATGGTTTGTATGCACCTTATATGATTTAATTGGAACTAACCCGAACTAACCTTGTTTTCACAAGAATTACCGTGGTGTTGTTTTTGTGCAGAAAATAAAAGTTCTCAGAATCGCCCGAAACTTTTTTATGGTTTTTTTCTCGAGAAAATATGAAATTCTTGAGCGAAGAACCACTGAAGGGGGGATGATACGTCCCCATCATATCTATATTTTTTTGATTATTTCATGCCAATATTATAGAACTTTCACATATTTTTGGCAACAATTTATATGATTTGTCGGACAAACCGATTGATCCAGTGCCCAGTGCGAGTACCTGTTTGTTGCATATTTTTTTGTTTAGAAGAATTACCATATCAAACAAAGTCCAAACACGATAAAAATTTATGGAGATTTTTTTGGAATACTTATGAATTTATAGAAGTGGAATCAACGCAAATGGAGGCCCACGGCCCCCACATGACAGCAGGGTGCAGCCAGGGGGTCCAAACGCGTCCTGGTGGGTTGTGCCGAGCTCATAAGTCGGCTGGAGGTCTCCTTCGGGCGCAATGAAGCTAATTTTTGGATAAAAATCCCCTCACAATTTAAGCCCGATCGGAGTTACGGATCTCCAGGAATATAATAAATGGTTTTTGGCCCAAAAACAGGAAGGTGAAACATAAGACAACAAAGAGGGAGATCCAATCTAGGAGGGGCTTCTGCCCCTCCGCCGCCATGGAAGCCATGGAATAGTGTGGGAACTATCCTTCCATCTAGGGTGGAGGCCAAGGAAGAAGAAGAAGAAGGGGTGCTCTCTCCCCCTCTCTCTTGGTTGCGCCGGAACGCTGCCCAGGCAAGCATCATGATCGCGATCTACATCAACAATCTTGCCACCGTCAACACCAACTCCCTCCCCCTCTTTGCAGTAATGTAACTGTTGGAAATATGCCCTAGAGGCAATAAATAAAGTTTTTATTATTGTATTTCCTTGTTCATGATAATTGTTTATTATCCATGCTATAATTGTATTGATTGGAAACACATTTCATGTGTGGATATATAGACAACCCTTTGTCCCTAGTGTGCCTCTAGTAGACTCGATCGTTGATCAAAGATGGTCAAGGTTTCCTAGCCATTGACATGATATGTCATTTGATAACAGGATCACATCATTAGGAGAATGATGGGATGGACAAGACCCAAATTATAAACGTAGCATATGATCGTGTCAGTTTATTGCTACAATTTTCTGCATGTCAAGTATATGTTCCTATGACCATGAGATCATGCAACTCACGGACACAGGAGGAGTGCCTTGTGTGTATCAAATGTCATAATGTAATTGGGTGACTATAAAGGTTCTTTATAGGTATATCCGAGGGTGTCTGCTGGGTTGGCATGGATCAACACTGGGATTTGTTACTCCGTGTGACGGAGAGGTATCTCAGGGCCCACTCGGTAATACAACATCACAATAAGCCTTGCAAGCAATGTGACTAAGTGTTATCCACGAGATCTTGTATTATGTAACGAGTAAAGAGACTTGCCGGTAACAAGGTTGAACTAGGTATGGAGATACCGACGATCGAATCTCAGGCAAGTAACATATCGAAGAACAAAGGGAACATCATACGAGATTAACTGAATCCTTGACATAGAGGTTCGACTGATAAAGATCTTCGTAGAATATGTAGGAATCAATATGGGTATCCAGGTCCCGCTATTGGTTATTGACCGTAGAGGTGTCTCGTCATGTCTACATAGTTCTCGAACCCGCAGGGTCTGCACACTTAAGGTTCGGTGACGTTTCGGTAGTATAGAGTTATGTATGGTGGTGACCGAAGGTTGTTTAGAGTCCCGGATGAGATCCTGGACGTCATGAGGAGCTCTAGAATAGTCCGGAGGTAAATATTGATATATAGGAAAGTGGCATTTGAACTTTGGAAAAGTTTCGGGCATTTCCGGCAGTGTAACGGGAGTGACAAATGGGTTCCGGGGACCACCAAGTGGGGCCCACATACCCCAAGGGGCCACATGGTCCTTAGAGGTGGCGCACCAGCCCCTGGTGGGCTGGGCAAGCCATCTCAAGAGGCCCTATGCGCATGGTGAAGGAGGTAGAGTAGGGGCCAAGTTTGGGAAGGAGTCCCACTTGGAATCCACCTCCCTTGTGGGAGGTGGACTCCTCCTCTTGCTTCGGCCGAACCTCTCCTTGGAGGAGAGGCTAGGGGTGCATCCTCTCCCTCCCTCCTATATATACTCGAGCATTTTGAGGGCAGCCCCAACCCTAACTCTTCCAAGTGTTGTCGTCTTCTTCCTCTAGGTCGTTTTCTCCTCTAGATCAGTTTTCAGCAGTGCTTAGGCGAAGACCTGCTGGAATTGCTCCACCACCAACGCCGCAACGCCGTAGTGCTGCCGGAGAACTCCTCTACCTCTCCACTCCCTCTTGCTAGATCAAGAAGGCAGAGATATTCATCGAGCTGCACGTGTGTTGAACGCGGAGGTGTCGTCCGTTCGGTACTTGATCGGGAGTTCGTGGGACGGCTTGCGATTTGGATCGCGAAGACGTACCACTACATCAACCGCGTTCTTTAATGCTTCCTCTTAGCGATCGACAAGGGTATGTAGATCCAATCTATCCTCTCATAGATGCTCATCTCCTAGATTGATCTTGGTGAAGCATAGGAATTTTTTTGTTTCTCATGCAATGTTCCCCAACAGTGGCATCATGAGCTAGGTCTATGTGTAGATGAGATCTTGAGTAGAACACAGAGAGTTTGTGGGCATTGATATTCAGATTGCTTCCTTCCTTAGTATTTTGTTGGTTCAACGGCATTGTGGAATGAAGCGGCCCGGACCGACTTTACTCGTACGCTTACGAGATACCGTGTTCCATCGACTGACATGTGACTTCTCGCATAAAGATGGCTGGCGGGTGTCTGTCTCTCCCACTTTAGTTGGATCAGATTTTATTAAGGCAATCCTTGTAGAAGGTTGAAAATCAATCTTCATATCACCATTGTGGTTTTGCATAGGTAAGAATCGTTCTTTCTAGATACCCATAGCAGCCACGTAAAACATGCAACAACAATTAGAGGACATCTAACATGTTTTTGCAGGGTATGTTGTGATGTGATATGACCAATTGCATGATGTGATATATGTGATGTATGAGATGATCATGTTTTTGTATAGAATATCACGACTTGCATATCGATGAGTACGGCAACCGGCAAGAGCCATGGGGTTGTCTTTGATTATTGTATGACATGCGTTTCAATCTTTAAGCGTTGTGTAATGCTTTACTTTATCGCTAAACGGTAGCAATAGTAGTAGAAGCATGGCGGGCGCAACAACCCCGATGGCGACACGTTGATGGAGATCATGGTGTCATGCCGGTGTCGATGGAGATCATGTCGGTGCTTTCAAGATGGAGATCAAAAGCACAAGTTCATGGCCATATCATGTCGCTTATAATTTGCATGTGATGTTAACCTTTTATGCACCTTGTTTTTCTTAGGACGACGGTAGAATTATAAGGTGACCCCTCACTTAAAATCAAGCTGAACTGTGTTCTCCCCGAGTGTGCACCGTTGCGAAGGTTCGTCGTGTCGAGACACCACGTGATGATCGGGTGTGATAGACTCTACATTCGCATACAACGGGTGTAAGCCAGTGTTGCACATGCAGAACACTCGGGTTAAACTTCATGAGCCTAGCATGTACAGACATGGCCTCTGAACACAAGAGACCGAAAGGTCAAGCATGAGTCATATAGTAGATATGATCAACATGATGGTGTTCACCATTGAAACCACCTTAACTCACGTGATGATCGGACTTGAGTTGGTGAATACGGATCATGTGTCACTTAGATGACGTGAGGGATGTCAATTTGAGTGGGAGCTTTAGTAATTTGGTTAACTAAACTCATTATCTTGAACAATAGTCTTAGTAACCTTTGCTTATTTATGTTGTAGATCAATGGCTCGCGCAGTAGCACCCCTGAATTTTAATGCGTTCCTAGAGAAAGTAAGTTGAAAGATGATGGACGTAACTTTGTGGACTGGGCCCGTAATTTGAGGGTTATCCTCACGACTTCTCAGAAGGCATATGTCCTTGATGTACCGCTTGGTAACCAACCCATAGACTTGTCATCCGAAGACGTTAAGAACGCTTGGGATGCACGTTCGGAGATTACTCAATAGTTCAGTGTGCAATATTGTATGGCTTAGAACCGGGACTTCAAAGACGTTTTGAACATCATGGAGCATATGAGATGTTCCAGGAGTTGGAGTTTATCTTTAAGAAGAATGCCCGGATCGAGAGATATGAGACCTCCGATAAGTTCTACGCTTGCAAAATGTAGGAGAACGGGGCTATGAGTGAACATATACTCAGAATGTCTGGTTATTCGACTCCTGGTGGAGTTAGGGATGCCCCTTCCGCCAGAGGCGATCATTGAGAGAGTTCTTCAATCATTGCCACCAAGCTACAAGAGCTTCGTGCTGAACTTAACATGCACGGGATGAACAAGTCAGTCGCCGAGCTGTTTGTGATGCTAAAAGTCGCTGAGTCTGAAATCCAGAAAGAACATCAAGTGTTGATGGTTAATAAAACCACTAATTTCAAAAAAAATGGCAAGGGCAAGAAGGGTAACTCCAAGAAGGATGGGGAAGCAGTTGCTCCTCCCATGAAGAAACCCAAGGCTGGACCCAAGGCAGAAACTGAGTGCTTTCATTGTAAGGGAACTGGTCACTGGAAGCGGAACTGCCCGAAGTATCTGGATGACAAGAAGGCGGCCAACAACAAACAAGGTATATATGATATACATGTTATTGGTGTGTACCTTACTAGCTCTCGTTGTAGTGCTTGGGTATTTGATATCGGTTCGGTTGCTCACATTTGCAACTCAAAACAGGAACTATGGAATAGACGAAAGCTGGCAAAGGACGAAGTGATGATGCGCGTGGGAAATGGTTCAGAGGTTAATGTGATCGCCATCGACACTCTCTCTCTCTTCGATTACCATCGGGATTAGTGATGAACCTGAATAATTGTTATTTAGTGCCTACGTTAAGCATGAACATTATATCTGGATCTTAATTATTGCGCGACGCTTACTCATTTAAGTCAGAGAATAATGGTTATTCTCTTTATATGAGTAATATCTTTTATGGTCATGCACCCAATGTGAGGGGTTTATTCATATTGAATCTTGATAGTGATGATACACATGTTCATAAAATTGATGCCAAAAGAAGTAGAGTTGATAATGATAGTACCAATTTCTTGTGGCACTGCCGTTTGGGTAATATTGGTGTAAAACGCATGAGGAAGCTCCACGCTGATGGACTTTTGGAGTCACTTGATTTTGAATCACTTGACACATGTGAACCATGCCTCATGGGCAAGATGACTAAAACGTCGTTCTCTGGAACAATGGAACGGGCGAGTGATTTGTTGGAAATCATACATACTGATTTGTGCGGTCCAATGAACATTGAGACGCGTGGTGGATATCGTTATTTTCTCACCTTCACTGATGACTTAAGTAGATATGGGTATATTTACTTAATGAAACACAAGTCTGAAACGTTTGAAAAGTTCAAGCAATTTCAGAGTGAAGTTGAGAATCATCGTAACAAGAAGATTAAATTCCTACGATCTGATCGAGGAGGTGAATATCTGAGTTATGAGTTTGGCAGTCACTTAAGACAGTGTGGAATTATTTCACAGTTGACACCGCCTAGAACACCACAGTGTAATGGTGTGTCCGAACGTCGTAATCGAACCTTATTAGATATGGTGTGTTCTATGATGTCTCTTGCCTATTTGCCACTTTCATTTTGGGGTTATGCATTAAAGACAGCTACATTCACTTTAAATAGGGCACCATCGAAATCCATTGAGACGACGAAATATGAACTGTGGTTTGGCAATAGGCCAAAGTTGTCGTTTCTTAAAGTTTGGGGATGTGATGTTTATGTCAAAAAGCTTCAGTCTAAAAAGCTGGAACCCAAAGCGGAGAAATGCGTCTTCATAGGATACCCGAAAGAGACAGTTGGGTATACCTTCTATCTCAGATCCGAAAGCAAAGTGTTTTTCGCTAAGAATGGAACATTTCTTGAGAAAGAGTTTCTCTCGAAAGAATTGAGTGGGAGGAAAATAGAGCTTGATGAGGTTATTGAACCTTTACTTCAACCAAAGAGTAGCACAGCATAGAAAGATGTTTCTATGGAGCCCACAACAGTTGAAGAGGAAGTTAATGACGATGATCATGAAGGTTCGAATCAAGTTACTATTGAACCTCGTAGCTCGACAAGGGCGCGTACTGCTCCTGAGTGGTATAACAACCCTGTCTTGGAGGTCATGTTGTTGGACCACAATGAACCTACGAGCTATAGAGGAGCGATGATGGGACCGGATTCCGAGAAATGGTTAGAGGCCATGAAATCCGAGATGGGATCCATGTATGAAAACAAAGTTTGGACTTTGGAAGTATTACCTGAAGGGCGAAAGGCCATTTAGAATAAATGGATCTTTAGGAAGAAGACGGACGCGGACGGTAATATCACTGTCTATAAAGCTCTACTTGTGGCAAAGGGTTTTTCACAAGTTCAAGGAGTTGACTACGATGAGACCTTCTCACCCGTAGCAATGCTTAAGTCCGTCAGAATCATGTTAGTAATAGCTGCATATTTCGACTATGAAATTTTGCAGATGGATGTCAAAACAGCATTCCTTAACGGTTTCCTTGAGTAAGAGTTGTATATGATGCAACCGGAAGGTTTTGTCGATCCACAGAATGCTGACAAAGTTTGCAAACTCCACCGATCCATTTATGGACTGGTGCAAGCATCTCGGAGTTGGAATAAGCGCTGTGATGAGGTGATCAAAACGTTTGGGTTTATACAAGTTTACGGAGAAGCTTGTATTTACAAGAAAGTGAGTGGGAGATCTGTACTGTTTCTAATATTATATGTGGATGACATATTGCTGATTGGAAACAATATAGAAATGCTGGAAAGTGTGAAGGAATATTTGAACAAGAGTTTTTCAATGAAGGACCAAGGAGAAGCTACTCTAATATTAGGCATTAAGATCTATAGAGATAAATCGAGACTCTTGATAGCACTTTCACAAAGCACATATCTTGATAAAGTTTTGAGTAAGTTCAAAATTTATCAGTCCAAGAAGGGGTAGAGCCTGTGTTACAAGGTGTGAAGTTGAGTAAGACTCAATGCCTACTGTCTACAGAAGATAGAGAGAAGATGAGTGTCATCCCCTATGCTTCAGCCATAGGCTCTATCATGTATGCAATGTTGTGCACAAGACCCGACGTAAGCCTTGCCATAAGTATGGACGGAAGGTTTCAAAGTGATCCTAGAATGGAGCACTGGACGGCAGTCAAGAATATCCTTAAGTACCTGAAAAGGACTAAGGAAATGTCGTAAAGGGTTACGTCGATGCAAGCTTTGACACTAATCCGGATGACTCTAAGTTGCAAACCGGATACGTATTTATTATTGATGGGGGAGCGGTAAGCTGGTGCAGTTTCAAGAAAAGTGTGGTAGCCGATTCTACATGCGAAGCGGGGTACGTCGCAGCCTCGGAGGCAGCGAAGGAAGGTGTCTGGATGAAGCAGTTCATGATAGATCTTGGATTAGTGCCTAGTGTACTGAACCCAATGACTATTCTATGACAATACTGGTGCCATTGCTCTCGCCAAGGAACCAAGGTTTCACAAGAGGACCAGACACATAAAGCGACGCTTCAATTCCATCTGCGATTACATCGAGGAGAAAGACATAAATATTTGCAAAGTGCACACGGATCTGAATGTTGCAGACCCGTTGACTAAACCTCTTCCAAGGGCTAAACATGATCAACACCAGAATTGCATGGGTGCTCGATTCATTACGATGTAAATCACATAGTGATGTGAACTAGATTATTGACTCTAGTGAAAGTGGTAGACTATTGGAAATATGCCCTAGAGGCAATAAATAAAGTGTTTATTATTATATTTCCTTGTTCATGATAATTGTTTATTATCCATGCTATAATTCTATTGATTGGAAACACATTGCATGTGTGGATATATAGACAACCCTTTGTCCCTAGTGTGCCTCTAGTAGACTAGAACATGGATCAAAGATGGTCAAGGTTTCCTAGCCATTGACATGAGATGTCATTTGATAACGGGATCACATCATTAGGAGAATGATGGGATGGACAAGACCCAAACTATAAACATAGCATATGATCGTGTCAGTTTATTGCTACAGTTTTCTGCATGTCAAGTATATGTTCCTATGACCATGAGATCATGCAACTCATGGACACCAGAGGAGTGCCTTGTGTGTATCAAACATCGCAACGTAACTGGGTGAATATAAAGGTGCTCTACAGGTATCTCCGAGGGTGTTTGCTGGGTTGGCATGGATCAACACTGGGATTTGTTACTCCGTGTGACGGAGAGGTATCTCAGGGCCCACTCGGTAATACAACATCACAATAAGCCTTGCAAGAAATGTGACTAAGTGTTAGCCATGGTGTCTTGTATTATGGAACGAGTAAAGAGACTTGCTGGTAACGAGGTTGAACTAGGTATGGAGATACGGACGGTCGAATCTCGGGCAAGTAACATACCGAAGAACAAAGGGAACATCATACAGGATTAACTGAATCCTTGACATAGAGGTTCGACCGATAAAGATCTTCATAGAATATGTTGGAATCAATATGGGCGTCCAGGTCCCGCTATTGGTTATTGACCATAGAGGTGTCTCGGTCATGTCTACATAGTTCTCGAACCCGCAGGGTCTGCACACTTAAGGTTCGGTGACGTTTTGGTAGTATAGAGTTATGTATGGTGGTGATCGAAGGTTGTTTGGGGTCCCGGATGAGATCCTGGACGTCACAAGGAGCTCCGGAATAGTCCAGAGGTAAATTGATATATAGGAAAGTGGTGTTTGAACTCCAGAAAAGTTTCAGGCATTTCCGGCAGTGCGTCGGGAGTGACGAATGGGTTCTGGGGACCACCAAGTGGGGCCCACATACCCCAAGGGGCCACATGGGCATTAGAGGTGGCGCACCAGCCCCTGGTGGGCTTGGCAAGCCAGCCCAAGAGGCCCTATGCGCATGGAGAAGGAGATAGAGTAGGGGCCAAGTTTGGGAAGGAGTCCCACTTGGAATCCACCTCCCTTGTGGGAGGTGGACTCCTCCCCTTGCTTCAGTCGAACCTCTCATTGAAGGAGAGGCTAGGGCTGCCTCCTCTCCTCTCCCTCCAATATATACTCGAGGATTTTGAGGGCAGCCCCAACCCTAATTCTGCGAAGTGCCGCCCTCTTCTTCCTCTAGATCATTTTATCCTCTAGATCAGTTTTCAACAGTGCTTAGGCGAAGCCCTGCTGGAATTGCTCCACCACCATCGCCGCAATGCCGTCGCGCTGCCAGAGAACTCGTCTACCTATCCTCTCCCTCTTGCTGGATCAATAAGGTGGAGATCTTCATTGAGCTGCACGTGTGCTGAACGCGGAGGTGTCGTCCGTTCGGTACTTGATCGGGAGTTCGTGGGATGGCTTGTGATTTGGATCGCGGAGACGTACTACTACATCAACCGTGTTCTTTAACACTTACGCTTAGCGATCTACAAGGGTACGTATATCCAATCTCTCCTCTCATAGATGCTCATCTCCTAGATTGATCTTGGTGAAGCGTAGGAATTTTTTTGTTTCCCATGCAACGTTCCCCAACAGTAACACCTCTCTTTCCCGCTGTAATCTCTACCTAAACATGGTGCTCAACTCCATATATTATTTCCTAATGATATTTGGCTATCCTATGATGTTTGAGTAGATATCTTTTGTCCTTTTGGTTAATTGTGGTATGGTGTTATGGATGTGAGTTGTATGTTTATATGGTGATTTCCTATGGTGCCATCCGTGTCGTGCAAACGTGAGGGATCCCTTTTGTAGGGTGTTGCAATATGTTCATGATTTTCCTATGGTGTGTTGCTTGAGTGGCAGAAGCATAAACCTGAGTAGGTGGGTTATGGCATATGGGAGTAAAGAGGACTTGATACCTAATGCTATGGTTGGGTTTTACCTTAATGATCTTTAGTAGTTGCGGATGCTTGCTAGAGTTGCAATCATAAGTGCATATGATCCAAGTAGATAAAGTATGTTAGCTCATGCCTCTCCCTCATTGCATATAATAAGTATCAATCATATCATATTCAATTACCTAGGGACAATGTTTCTCTTGCGTTACACAAAAAGCTTGCTACCAAGTTATTTACTTTTATTATTCTTTTATTAAAGTAGCACCTAACTATTATTTCCACGTTCTTTATTTTCTTGCAAAGTAATTCTAGTTTTATTCCTACAAAGTAGTTTCATACTTGTTCTAGGTAAAGAAAGCATTAGCGTGCGTAGAGTTGTATCGGTGGTCGATAGAACTTGAGGGGATATTTGTTATACCTTTAGCTCCTCATTGGGTTCGAAACTCCTACTTATCTAAAAAGGCTACAAACGATCCCCTACACTTGTGGGTTATCAAGACCTTTTTCTGGCGCCGTTGCCGAGGAGCAATAGCGTGGGGTGAATATTCTCGTGTGTGCTTATTTGCTTTATCACTAAGTAATTTTTATTTTTTGTTATTAGTTGTTTTATATGTTTATTTATGGACATGGAACACGAAACACCAAAGAAATAGTGGTACTTGCTACTCATGGAGATGGGGAATCTCCTAAAACCCTCGATGCAAGTTATGTGGGACGCGTTAACTATTCCTTTGATAATCTTGAGAAATCCTCATTGAACTTTATAATGGGAGACACATTGGATCAACGTGAGTACTTTATGTATTATCGCTTGTCTCAAAAAGGGAAACACTTATGGGATCAAATTAGAATACTGGAATGGTTTGCTTGGGAAGCATGCTCGAGATGTGACTTTACTTGTTCCTCTAATATAGAAGCTCGACACCTTCCCTTTCAATGCAAATTTAATGATAATGAAACCTTAGCTTATTTTGCTATAGGTATTTATGATTACTATGATATGGAATGAATAGAAGAATTTGTTGCTTTCAAAGGTGCTTATGAAATTGCTTCTTCGCTTGAAAAGTATGATGATGATGTTCCTTACGAATCTGAAATTTTATCCATACTTAAATATTCCTATGAGAATTATGATTGCAATGCTAATATTATTGAATCTATTGAAAGAATGACCGCTGCCTTGGAAGAGACTAATATTTTGCAGGAATCTATGGAAGAGGAAGTTACTGAAATTGTGAGCTCATTAGATGAAAAAGATGAGGAGGAGAGCGAAGAAGAAAAGGAGGAAGAGCGGATTAGCTACCCGTGCCCACATTCTAATGATAGTAACTCTTCAACTGATACATTATTTAATCTCCCTTTGCACATACCGATGGATGAATGCTATGATTCCATAGATTCATTTGAAATATCCCTTTTTGATGAACTTGATGCTTGCTATGATTTTGGCAATGATGCCAATATGAATTATGCTTAGGAAGATGAACTTGATATAGTTCCTTATGTTAAGCATGAAATTGTTGTTATTGCACCCACACATGATAGTCCTATTATCTTTTTGAATTCTCCCAACTACACTATATTGGAGAAGTTTGCTCTTGTTAAGGATTATATTGATGGGTTGTGTTTTACCACTAAACATGATGTTTTTGATGAATATAATATGCTTGTGCTTGCTGCTCCTACTTGCAATTATTATGAGAGAGGAACTACATCTTCACATTTGTATGTTCCAAATACGATAATATTGCAAGAAACTACTTATACTATGTGTTGGCCTTTACTTAATGTGCATGAATTGTTCTTGTATGACATGTCGATGCATAGGAAGAGAGTTAGACCTTGTTGTCTCATGATATATATCACTCTGTGCTCACTACTAAATTACAAATCATTGCTAATTAAAATTGGCTTTGATACACCTTGGGATCTGGGTGGATCCATTACTTGTGCACTTTAGCCCTAGCTTAATGGCTTTAAAGAAAGCACTGCCAGGGAGAGAACCCGGAAGTTTTAGAGAGTCATTTATTTCTGTTGTGTGCTTCTATAAAGTTTTAAAACAAAAAAAATATAGAGGGGAACCTAAAACTTCACAAAAGGAAACGGTGAAAGTGAGAAGAGATGTTGAACAATGTTGAAGTGGGGGACGTCGTTGAACTTTTGTTCATGCCCATGGAAACTTTGTGAATCTTGAGTCTTGGAAACTTTTCCAACAAATTTTTTTATCCCCTTGTACAAATCCGTTGTATTATAAAAATAATGTGCCAAGATTTGCCTTTAGGATGATTAGATTGCTTGTTGGTATGTGCAGTGTAAAATAAGAAACTTTATCTGTAGTGCATGAATTTTATTTTTTTACTACAAAGTTAAAAGTTTCTGAAATTTTTACACAGTATTTATATACAAAATCTTTAATTTTTCCTGATTTTTCAGAATTTTTGGAGCGACGGAAGTATGGTCAAACTATAGATTACCACAGAATGTCCTGTTTAAGACAAATTCTGTTTTTGATGCATTGTTTTGCTTGTTTTGATGAGACTATCGATTTTATCGATGGTATAAGCCATGGAAAAGTTATAACACAGCAGGGTTAATGCAAACAGAAAATAAGAATGATTTTGCAACAATACCTAAAGTAGTAATTTGCTTTATTATACTAACGGATCTTACCAGTCTTTTGTTAAGTTTTATGTGGATGAAATGTTTGAAGATCGAGAAGGTCTCGATATGAGGAGAGGAAAGAGTTCAAGCTTGGGGGTGACCAAGGAACCCCAAGTAAATATGCAAGGAGACTCAAGCATCTAAGCTTGGGGATGCCCCGGAAGGCATCCCATCTTTCTTCAACAAGTATCGGTATGTTTTTGATTCGTTTCATTGATGTGATATGTGCAAATCTTGGAGCGTCTTTTGTGTTTAGTTTTCACTTTTATTTTATGAACAATGCTGGTATGAGATAGTCCATGGTTTATTTATAGAATGCTCATTTCACTTCACTTATATCTTTTGAGTATGAATTTATAGAATGCTTCATGTGCTTCACTTATATCATTTGAAGTTTGGATTGCCTGTTTCTCTTCACATAGAAAACCGTTATTTGAAGAATGCTCCTTTGCTTGACTTATATTTATTAGAGCATGGTATTTTGTAGAAAGAATTAAACTCTCTTGCTTCACTTATATCTATTTAGAGAGTCAACAGGAATTGGTCATTCACATGGTTAGTCATAAAATCCTACATAAAACTTAGGCATCACCGAATATGATACGTTTGATTCCTTGCAATAGTTTTGCGATATAGAGATGATAATATGTGGGAGGTACTACTGGATGATCGTGTGGAGTAAGATATTGGTGTTAAGGCATGTGATTCTCGAAGCATGCGCATATAGTCTCCCGTTATGCTAGGAAGTTGGAGCACAATTTATCGTTGATTGTCTATCTTTGTGTTAAGGTCGGCGACGCGCGATGGTTAACTCCTACCCACCTCCCCCTAGGATTATGCATAGTAATACTTTGCTTCGAGGGCTAATAAAACTTTTGCAATAAGTATGTGAGTTCTTTATGACTAATGTGAGTCCATGGATTATACTCACTCTTACCTATCCACAATTTGCTAGCCTCTACAGTACTATGCATTGCCCTTTCTCACCTCGAGAGTCGGTGGAAGCTTCGCCGGTGCATCCAAACCCCGTGATCTGATACACTCTATCACACATAATCCTTATTATATCTTCCTCAAAATAGTCACCATACCTACCTATTATGGCATTTCCATAACCATTCTGAGATATATTGCCATGGTACTTCCATCGCCTTCGTTTTGATGACTTGTGCATTCATTGTCATATTGCATTACATGATTGTAAGATAGCTTGCACGATGTTTCCATGGCTTTTCCGTTTTTTATATCTTTGCTACGCTAGATCATTGCATTCATATAGAGTCATACTTTGTTCTACTTTCACTGTAATATTGAGCTGTAAGTATATAGAAGTGTGATGATCATCATTATTCATTATTAGAGCATGCCCCAGTGGTGAAAGGATGATGGAAACTATGATTCCCCCACAAGTCGGGATGAGGCTCTGGACAAAGAAAAAAAATAGAAAAATGGAAAAGAAAAAAAGGGACAGGGGCATGCTAATTCCACACTTGTGCTTCAAAGTAGCACCATGTTTTTCATATAGAGAGTCTCCTATGTTGTCACTTTCATATACTAGTGGGAATTATTCATAGAGAGTTAGATGCATACCCACTTAGTTCCATATTGAGCTTCAATACACTTATAGCTCTTAGTGCATCCATTGCATGGCAATCCCTATTCCTGGCATTGATATCTATTGATGGGCATATCCATATCCCATTGATATGCTGAGTTGATGCGAGAATTTCTTCTCCACTTGTACCCCTTTGAAACCTACCACCATATTGTTGAGTTGATTCGCGTTTTCTACTTTGATAATTTGTTATGTGGGTGGACCAGTGCTAAGGTGTTATTATTACTTGAACAAGCAACCCACTTATGATTACCCCCTCTCGCAAGCATCCGCAACTACAAAAGAAGAATTAAGATAAATCTAACCATAGAATGAAACGTGTGGATCCAAATCAGCCCCTCATTAAGCAACACATAAACTGGAGTTTAAGATTCTGTAACTCTAGCAACCCATCATCTACTTATTACTCCACAATGACGTCTCTTAGTCCCATAACATGGTGAAGTGTCGGGTAGTCTACGTTCACATGACACCACTAAGAGAAGCAACAACATACATATCATCAAAATATCAAACTAATACAAACTTCACATGATTACTTATAATAAGACTTCTCCCATGTACTTGGGAACAATAGTAACTACTCACACCTCATCAACATGTTCAAGATCAGAGGTATAATGAAGGTGATCAAAGATCTGAACATATTATCTTTCACCAAGTAAACCAACAAGCATGAACTACAAGATGTAATCAACTGTACTAGTAACCCACATGTAGCAATCTGAGGTTTTGATACAAAGATAGAATCAAGAGATGAACTAGGGTTTGATATGAGACCGTGTTGGTGAATATTGGGATGAAGATTGGTCCTCCCACGAAGGAGGAAGCATTGGTAATGACGATGGCTTCGATCTCCCCCTCCCGAAGGGAAGTTTCCCCGGCAGAACCATTCTATCGAAGAGCAAAAGGACCTCTCCTGGTTTTCGCATTGATACGGCGACACTTCATCCCGAAAGTAATTTTATGATTTTTTCTAGGTTAAAACACACCATATAGGAGAAGAGGGGGGGTCGGGAGACCTGCTGGGCCACCAAAAGGCAACAGGGCGTGACTAGGGGGTTGGCCGTGCCCTGTTGCCTTGTGGCCAGCAGGTGGCCCCGCTATGGTATATTTTTCTCCCAATAATTCTTATATATTCCATGAAAATTATACGTGGAGTTTCAGGTCATTTGGAGTCCAGTGAAGTGTCTGCCATTTTCTAGGTTTCTAGGTCGAGAAATCTGGTTTCCAGAGATTTCCCTATTTGTGATGTACTTGCATATTCAGGGAGAAAATACATAAGAATTATATCATAATAAGGAATAATGGAAAAGAATAAAATTAATATCAATAGGAATTCATGATGCATAATGGATGTATCAATGGGATTGCGAAAGAACAGAGGCATGCGATGGCGGAAAGTTTTTTCGGGTTTCCTTCTGGTGGTTTTGGGATTTTACGAAATTTAGAGATGTGTAATAAGCTCAAGTGGACCTACGGGGGGCCCAAAAGCTCACAAGACGCCCCCCTGGGGGAGCGCCGTATGAGTTAGTAGCCCTGTGGTGCTGCATCTTGCCTCCCTCCTATACTCTTGGGGTCCCTTCTGGTTGAGAAAAATCACTGTAAAGTTTTGTTCCAATTGGACTTCGTTTGGTATTGTATTCATGCAAAACAAAAAATGGTCAAAAAACATGACCTGACACTTGGCACTAGATTAATAGGTTAGTTTCCAAAAATGATATAAAATGGCCTCTAAACATAAAAAGTTGATAATATGAATTAAACAATCAAAAATTATAGATACGCTCAAGACGTATCAAGCATCCCCAAGCCTAATTCCCGCTCGTCCTTGAGTAGGTACATGATAAAAATAGAATTTTTGATGTTGAATGCTACATAGCATGTTTATCATGTAATCTATTTTACGGAATGAATATTGGCAAATGATGAAGTAATTGATTTCAACATAATATATCCATGAATATAAGAACATAATCATTATTGTTTCAGAACTTACGATGCTTAACGAATGTTATCCCTCCTCATTGAATTAATTAAGTAATGACATGATTATGTCTTCCTAACACAAGTACAAATCATGAGCCCCCGATATCAAGTCAGGCAGTTGATTCATACTTTTTCACGCACTTCGGCATTTTCAACTGCACTCAATACATGAGCGTGATCCATGGACATAGCACTACGAGTGAAATATAATATGGTGGTAGAGATCAATAAGGGAAGACAAAAAAATTGGATGGTATCGCACCAACTAGGTGGGTCGTTAGGCTATGGAGATGCCTTCCACTCTATATCAGTGCGAGGAGTAGGGATTTCCAAGTAACTTTTGATGCACTAAGAACTATAAGTTTATGAAAGCTCAAACTGAAACTAAGTGGGTGTGCATCCAACTTGCTTGCTCATGAAGACCTGGGGCATTTGAGTAAGCCTGCTGTCGGAGTAAACAAACCAAGCTCGATAACGAATTTTTTCCGAAAGTATATGGAAGTGACAAATCATGAGACTCTCTATATGAAGAACATCGTGCTACTTTGTGCACAAGTGTGGTAAAGTATAGTAGCATTGCCTCTTCTCTCTTTTTATATCTCTAATAGTCTGGAAACTCATCCTCATTCTTTGGAGGAATCATAAGCCTCCTGATCCATTATTTTTCCTCACTGAGACAATGCTCTAAAAATGATGATAATCACACTCTTATTTACTTACAACTCAATAAAACCTATTACAATATATGACCCTATATTCAGGCCTTTGGCAATGTACATGTGCAATGATCTAGCATAACATGTATTACAATGATGAACGGGGACTTTGCCACAAATATCATACCAACTCTCTATGATCACACGAAGAAATATGACGATGAACACACATGTCATGGAAAGGAACGGTGGAAGTTGCATGACAATTTATCTCAAATATTATGGTGGTTCGTTTGAGGAAGATATAATGAGGCTTATGTGTTATAAAGTGTATCTTATCAAGGGGTTTGGATGCATCGACAAAGTTTGCACCAACTCTCGAGGTGAGAACGGACAATGCATGGTACGGAAGAGGCTAGCAAATTGCGGAAAGGTGGGAGTGCGTATAGTCCATGAACTCACATTAGTCATAAATAACTCATATACTTGTTGTGAAAGTTCTACTAGCTCTCTTGAAGAAAATTACTACACATGTGCCCCTAGGGAGGAGGTTGGGAGGATTTAACCATCGTGTGACCATGACTCAAGCAACACAAGGATTTCAAAGAGGAATAAAAGTGCTCCAACATCTCGGTCATGCCATGACCACTTAAATGAGTAGTTAATAACAAGCTTTAATATCGATATGTTTACTAACCAATGATCATGAATTTATATCCTTTACTATGTTAATATAATAAACCCACACAAGCCATATTAAGTGATCTACATGCAAGTTTTATTATAACCATCTTATATATCTATAATTTTCCGAGTAAACATATAATATGTGCAAATTACCACTTCCTCTTTTAGAAACTCTCAAAAGGATTTAATCAGAGCATGAGATTGCTAATTAATTCCAATAAAATATAATTTTTCTATAGCACTTGGTTAACTCAACTTGAATAGGCATTATTCCAATCATCATACTTTGGTGTTTCTTTTATGAAACCAGAATAGGGAATTCAAAGTCTCCAATAGTGATGGTTGCTACGTGTGAGCTGCATTGGGATTTTCCCCGAAGAGGAGAGGAGATGCAACACTGTAGAGATAAGTATTTCCCTCAGTGAGAACCAAGGTTATCGTACCAATAGGAGAACCAAGTGAACTTCTTTCAACGGTACCTACACACACAAAACCAAACACTTGCACCCAATGGGGGCAAGAGGGTTATGAAGCCCCTTGAACTTGTTACTTGCAATGATTAAATCTTGATAGAGATAAATCATGTAAAGGAAAAAAAATTATAGAAAAGTATTTTTAGGATTTTTGTATTTATGTTTAAGTAGACCCGAGGGCCATAATTTTCGCTAAAGGCTTCTCTCTTGAGAATAGTATACGGTGGGTAGACAAATTATTGTTTGGCAATTGACAGAATTGTGCATAGTTATGATATGTTATTCACATCAATGATCATCTATATAGGCATCACATCCACAAACAAGTAGAGAAAACAATTTTGCATCTACTACTATTACTCCACCACTCGACTTACTCATGCCTGCAGCTATGGTGTTAAGTTCAAGACAAACAGAATAATGCTTGGAGCAAGGTGACATGATCTAGACAAAATAAGACAAGCAATATGTTCAGATCTCGTCGTTTTATCCTTAATGTAAACAATACAAATACGTCTCTTGTACACTTCTGTCACGAGGATATAGAGCACCACAAGATTGAACCCATTACAACGCACCACTGCCGCCGAAGATAAATCAATCTAATTGTCGAAACCAAATCGATAGATCAGAGAGAAATACGAAGCTATAACTATCATGCATAATAGAATTCAGAAAAGACTCAAATACTTTCAATGAATAATTTGATTGTAAACCCACAATTCATTGGATCCCAACAAACACACCGCAAAAGAAGACTAAATCGGATAAATCATCGCGAAGATCACTGTGAACATGGTATTGATGATCAAAGAGAGAGAACAAGCCATCTAGGCACTAGCTATGGACCCGTTGGTCTGTCGTGGACTGCTCAAGCATCATGATGGAGGGATGAAGTTTGATGTAGTTGGCCTCCATTGTTGATACCCCCTCCGGCAGAGTATCGGAAAATGTCTCCAGATGGCCTCCCATCAAAACAAACGCTTGTAGCTGTAGAAAAAGTGTTTTGTGTGGCTTTCTATTGGTTTGCCAATTTTCCAGAATCTATGAAGGTGGAATTAGGTCAGACGTAAGCCATGATGGTCCCACAAGGCATTAGGGTGCGCCAATCGCCCCTAGGTATGCCGTGTTGCCTTGTCATCTCCTTGTCTGGCTTCCTGACTCCTCCCAAAGTTTCCTGGATCTCTTTTGTCGAGAAAAAAATCATCAAAAGTTCATACTGTTTGGACTTCATTTGGTTCAGATTTCCTGGAAAACCAAAAATGGCAATAAAACTACACTAAACAATGGGTTAATAGATTAGTTCCCAAAAATAATATAAGTAGCATAATCAATACTTTTCTAAATATACGATCCTTAGAGGATGTTATTCCCTACTCATTTTATCATATCAAGAATGGCATGACCATGAATTCACTGCATAAGTATAAACCATGAGCATCGCGGTGTCAACCCAAGCAATTGGATCGTACTTGTAACGCGCTTAAGCATTTTCAACTTCATGCAATACTTGAGCGTGAACCATGGATATAACATATGGGTGGAATCCAGTATGGTGGTAGATATCAAAGGAGTCAAAATGGAAAAGAATGGCTTACATCAACTAGGAGGATCAATGGGCTATGGATATGCCCATCCATCGATATAGTTGTGAGGAGTAGGGATTGCCATGCAATGGATGAACTAGAGCTATAAGTGTATGAAAGCTCAACGGAAGATAAGTCAGTGTGTATCCAACTTGCTTGCTCATGAAGACCTCGGGCATTTGAGAAAGCCCGTCACCGGAATATACAGGCCAAGTTCTATAATAAAAAAATCCCACTAGCATATGAAAAGGACAACTCTGGAGACTCTCCATATCAAGTACATGGTGCTACTTTGAGGCACACGTGTGGTAAATGGATAGGAACACTGTCCCTTCTCTCTTTTCTCTTATGTTTTTCATGATGGGCTTTTCTCTCTCTTTTTTCGCCTCCCTCGTTTATTTTTTCATATGGAGTCTCATCCCGACTTGTGGGGGAATCATTGTATCCATCATCCTTTCCTCATTGGGACAGTGCCCTAATAATGATGATCATCACACTTTTACGTACTTACAACTCAATATAAAACAATATGAATCTATGATGTGCAATGATCTAGAATAACATGTAGACAATGATGAATGGTGGATTTGCCATAAATATTGTGTCAACTATATGATCATGCAAAAGCAATATGACGATGAACACACAAGTCATGTGACGGAATGATGGAAGTCGCATGGCAATATATCTAGGAATGGCTATGGAAATGCCATGATAGTAGGTATGGTGGATTTTTAAGGAAGATATAATGAGGATTTTATGTGATAGAGCATATCATATCATGGGGTTTGGATGCACCGGCGAAGGTTGCACCGAGTCTCGAGGTGAGAATGGGCAATACACGGTACTGAAGAGGCTAGCGAATCACACAAAGGTGAGATTGTGTATATCCATGGATACACATTAGTCATAAAGAACTCATATACTTATTTTGAAGCCTTATTAGCTCTATCTAAGCAAAGTACTACTGCATACCACTAGGGAGGAGGTTGCTAGGATTTAACCATCACGCACCCCCGATTCCAACAACACGATAGGATTTCATTTCAGACATAAAAAAGCTCACACATCATCACCATGCCATAGTTAATACTTAGATGGATAAAAAATAACAAGCTTTAATTACCAATATTTTTACTAACCAATAATCATGTACACATGCCCTTTAATATAACTACATCAATACAATCAACTCATGTTTCTTCTTTAGTGAGCTACATGGAACCCCTTGAATACCTATCCTTTTTGGACTAGTCTTATAACTCGTGCCCATTACCATTCCTATTTCTTATATACACTCAAAAAGATTTAAGTGAAGCATTAGAGTTCAATTATTTCTACAAAATCAGAAGGCTGTCGTGCAATACAAAGATATAAGTCAAGCACTAGAGCAACTGCCTAGCTCAAACGATATAAGTGAAGCATATGGAGTATTCTAAAAAAATATGATAACTGTGTGTTTCTCTCGACAATGTTTGTCCAGAAAAGAATCATTGTGGCAAAATAAAATGAAAAACTATAACACATGATGCTCCAATAAAAACACATATCATGTGATGAATAAAAATATCGCTCCAAGTGACACACCCATAGATTGGAGATGAAAGAGGGGATGCCTGTAGCAACCCGACTCAAAATGAGTCAAGCCTCTGAGTGTTCTGTGCCATCCCTGGATCAGTATGCTGGCACACAAAGTACATCAATGTATATATCAAAGCGCAATCACATGTAATTAACGTAAAGTTGATATATACCTCAAAATCTCAGCGGAAACAGTCAACGTGTGTGGAGTCCCAATAAACACCAACTACATGTTGAGTGTAGACCGTAACCCTGAGTCGTACTCTTACCCGTCGAAGAAGAGTATCTGCAACATGAGACGTTGCAGCTGTGTAGGTCAGCACATTGAATGTACCGGCAAGATCACCATAGTAGAACAGAAGAATAAAACTATTCTATATGCAGTAAGGCTTTGTGGCTCTGTGTCTGAGTTTTTGCATAAAAGCTGATTTTATTTCTTTTCCTACAACAAAGGAATATCAGGAATTTTCCCTAAAGAGTTACCTAACATGACATGGTTCCGCCAACCGATGTCTTAATGCCCACAAGTATCATAAGTTGCCCACAATTAATTTTCAGTCCAGTGTTGAGAGTTCAGAGATAGATCCAAGTCTAGAAGCTCAAATTGTCCGTAACCGGGGACACGGCTAATCGATTAGGTTTAACTCTGCAGAGTGTTGTGTACTTTACCCACAAGATTTGTTCCCTCCTGGTAAGTCCTATCTCTCCACATATCTTGCATACGCAAATCTTCTTCACGTCTTTGCAACGGGGCTTCTGGGTGTTGGTGACAACATGAGACTTTTGTAGAGTCATCTTGAATTCTTCCCAAGTGATTGATGCTTGCCTATCATGGATATCTTCATGCATCTTCCACCAATGTGCAGCACCATCTGCAAAGTACCGAAGAGCATACTAGACCATCTCGTTCCTTGCAACATGGTTACTCCTTCGGTGATCCTCCATGTCCTGAATCCATTCTTCTGTCTCTAACCGAGTCATCGATCCAGAATACACGAGTCTAGCTTCATTCATCATCTATTGGATTCAAGGTTTTGGAATGAGATACGAGAGATAGAGAGAAAAAGGAGGGGATACACACAATACAAACAATGGTTTTAAAATTAGATTTTTTTGTGGTTGTCGGAAAAAATACATACAAATGACAGCTCACAAATCATCGTATCTAACGTGAGTATGCAACAGGGGTTTGGTCTTCTAGGGGGCATAAAATCTTTGAAACTCTTCATGGTCTTCAATTTCTTCATGTCCTTATAGTCTTCAATATTTTGTAGCTCTTTCCATAGTGGTCAAAGGGACAAGGGTATTCTCTAACTACTTGATAAAACTTAGAAAGAATAAGAAGTAAAAGTTTTTTTTGAGAATAAGGTTTGAGAGCTATCTTGTCCTACGGGGTTTCCAGTTGTCTAGGGTCACGTCCTATAGTCAACATGTGCTCTGATACCATTTCTATAGCGACCCGACCTGGAAAGGTCAAGCCTCTGTGTTCTGTGCCATCCCTGGATCAGTATGCTGGCACACAAGGTACATCAATGTATATATCAAAGTGCAATCACATGTAATTAACGTAAAACTAATATATATCTCAAAAATCTCAGCGGAAACAGTCAACGGGAGTGGAGTCCCAATAACACCAATGGCAGGTTGAGTGTAGACCGTAACCCTGAATCGTACTCTTACCCGTCGTAGAGTTTATCTGCAACATAAGACGTTGCAACTGTGTAGGTCAGTACATTGAATGTACCGGCAAGATCACCATAGGAGAACAGAAGATAAAAACTATTATATATGCAATAAGGCTTTGTGGCTCTGTGTCTGAGTTTTTGCATAAAAGCTGATTTTATTTCTTTTCCTACAACAAAGGAATATCAGGAATTTTCACTACAGAGTTACCTAACATGACATGGTTCCACCAACTGATGTCTTAATGCCCACAAGTATCATAAGTTGCCCATAATTAATTTTTAGTCCAGTGTTGAGAGTTCAGAGATAGATCCAAGTCTAGAAGCTCAAATTGTCCGTAACCGGGGACATGGCTAATCGATTAGGTTTAACTCTTCAGAGTGTTGTGTACTTTACCCACAAGATTCGTTCCCTCTTGGTAAGTCCTCGCACTGCCGGTTGTTTGAGAACAGGACGAATGAAACATGGTCTTTCAGAGTGCTTCCCTGACTACTGTCAGTGCCCGTCCAATCCTAACGTCGACTACATCTCGTAGCACCGCCCAACTAGAGTCACAACAAAGATCAACCAAGCCAGAGCCCATAATGACTTGTGGCTACACAGGTAAGCTTCCGGGCATGAAGTAGTCATTCATCTCTTTGAGTCTGGGTGAAGCTTTCTGCAAGATGTCAGGGCGCTTCTCCATGCATCCCGGCCATCCACTAGGTACTCCAGGGATGCCCAATCAACCATCCTTCACCTAGTAGTCTGTACTGAAAAACTTGTTTCTCGAGTCTCGAAGTCTTGAGGTCTTGAAGATGCAGGACTTGAAGATGCCTTCATGAAGTTGCCGTCTTGACGTAGAGTCCTCCTTCTCACACCACTCACGAACACTCATACCAAACCCCGTCTACTTTAGCATAGCATAAAATTAACTAATGTTCTCGGGGCTTTAGTAACAAGTGGTGGGTTCCTACCTCATGCATTCTACTCCACTACAAGAATTTCAATAACACTACTGGAGGGATTTGTTGAAAGATATCACTACATGCAATAAAACATAGGTATGAAATAGATGGTCAAATTGAACTTGCTTGTACTGTTGATGAAGAAATAATACCGCTCTCAGAAATAACTTGATAGACTATTCGTCACTCTCCGACAAAATCTATAATAATCAAACATTGCATTCATATAAGCAATCATACTAGCAATCAATTCTAACAATCAAAAAGCAACACAAAACTAAAAGCACAAGGCTGTGATGAAGGAAATACTTAAGACAAAACTCCAAACAACAAAACTTCATCAACACAACCAAGGGTTGGTTTCCTCTACAAGTAAATCCTATTTTCAAAAGTAAAACACAAAAACAAAGACAAAGTAAAATATAACAAAAGTATTTTAGTAAATATTTTACTTAGCAAAAAGAATTACTTTTGAAGAACAAGTAAAACTATGAAAACAACACACTAAACACCATAAGTTTTCTAGCTAATAAACTTAACAACAATTAAAACAATAAAATATTAAAATAACAGAAGACAAAATATATAACAACTAAGTTAACAGAAAGTGAAACTTGTAAAACATATTTTAAAATATTTTCAAATTAGAAATCAAACTAGCAAGGAAATCAATTTGCAAGTTATTATGAACTAGAATTGATTTCATGCTATAAAAATAATAAATGACATAAAAATAAACTTGGTTGAAATACTATTGCTAACTAACATAAAACAAAGTAAAATTTATCAACTAATATAAAAGAAAATAAATCAAAACAATTTAAAACAAAAGAAATAAAAATCCTAAAAGAACTAAAACAAAATCTCTTTTGCATGAAACCCTAATTTAAACTATTCTAAAAATTCGCAATTAAAGCAAGATGATAAACCTAACTAATACAAAATAGTGGCAAAAAGAATCACTCAAAGATAAGTTTTTAAACTCAAGTTATTCAAGTTTTAGTGATTTGATCAAATTTAACAAAATTCAAATTTAAAAGTTCAAATTTGGAAATCAAGACTACAGATAGAAACTACAAGTAATTTGTGACATGTTGCAAAAAGAATCAATCAAAAGCACTAAATATCCTAAAATATATACCAAAAACAAAAACAAAAACTATTCTGTTTTCTAAAACAAAAAGAAAAAAGAAAAAAAATAACTAACAGACAGTGGGTGACGTGGCATGCTATGATTGGCCGAGGCCGTGTGCGTGCGAGAGTTAGCGAGCGGACGGCTGAATGTTAGAGGAAAACGGTTCGGCGTTTTAAATGTTCTAATCCTGATCGTCGGATCTAGATCCGAAGGCTGAGGAGGGGGGGCGTCGCTTACATAGAGGGTCGGGGTGTCTCCGGCGACGGTCGACGGCGATGGGGCGTCGGAGGTGGTCGGGGACGGCGTCACGGTGGTCGAGGGCAGCGTCCAAAGGTTCCAAATAACGGCGTTGAGCCTCCGACGACTATATGTGGCAACGGTGGGGTGCAGGGGTGAAGGGGGCGACGACCACGAGCTCGGAGAGCTCCGTGGGGTGCCGAACTCCGGCGAGGTGTGGGGGCGACGTTCTGTCGAGGGGAGTGGGAGTTTTCCGGGGGGGATGGAACACGGCGAGGCCGGGCTTATATAGGGCCTCGAGGGTTCAGGAAATGGAAGAAGGAGGGAGATTCGAGGCTGACCCGATCGGCTCCGGCGAGATTGGGAAGGTGGGAGCAAAGGAAGGGGACGACCGCGGTGATCGCACGATCGGTCGGTCGGGCCCGCATGTCAGAGAGAGGGAGAGGGTGCAGCGTCGGTGGCCGATCCGGAGGGATCTCGGGCAGTTAAGGCTGGTGGGCCGGTCGGTTTTAATTAAAAACGTTAATTCCTTTCCTTTTCTAATTTCGAGAGAATTAAAATCTCATTAAGGCATTCAAAACATTTCCAACAATTGAAGATATGTATATCAAATTGATCAGGGGAATAAATGCTATTTAATGAACATTTTTCCACGGCCAAAATAAATACTTCAAAAATATTTTTCAGAAAATGCCTAATTTGATTTTAATTCTTTTTGCAATAAACCTTCAAATAACCCCCTGGGTTTTATGGTTCAAATACTTCACAAAATAACCTTGGTGTGGAGTGTCATGTTACTCCTCTCAAGATCTGGTCAAGGGTATTTGAATTCTTTCAAATTTAAAATGGAAGCAAATATGAAATGAATTCCATATCAGAAAATTTCAAATGCTTTCAAATTCACTCTTCAAATCTTTTTATATTGAAGAAGTCATGTCATCTTCTCTCACTGATTTGAATGTAGGAATTTGAATTCCAAAAGCATATGGGAAAGTCATGTCATTCCCTCTCATTCAAAAGTTTTCAAAAAGTTTCAAATTCCACTCAAATTCAATCACTCAAGCAAACAAACACTCATTCTAGTATTTATTACAACATTCCAAAATTTGGGATGTTACAATGCCCTTCTGTGGCATCCCCAAGCTTACACGCTTGGGTCTTCCTTTAATATTATCTTGGGGTAACTTGGGCATCCCCAAGCTTAGGGTCTTGCCGCTCCTTATTCCTTCATCCATCATTGTCTCACCCAAAACTTGAAAACTTCACCAGACAAAACTCAACAAAACCTCGTGAGATTCGTTAGTATAATAGACATGTCAAATACTTTAGGTACTGTTATAAATTGAATCATATTCATTAGTGCATATTAGCTACGGTATTCTAACTTCTCGATGGCTTATACTCCCCGATACAATCCATAGCATGATCTAAACAAGAAGACTATGCAAGCAAAAATAGAATTTGTCTAAAACAGAATAGTATGTAATGATGTGTACTAAAACCATATTTTTATACCTAAAAAAATCTAAACAATTAGTACAACCTTCGCATTTTGCATAACTATATTGTGTAAAAAATTCAGATCAAAAAGACATTCCAGTAAAATCATAGAGTTTCTGCACTGGACGCAAAAGTTTCTATTTTTGCACCGTATCAATTCTACAATCCTCCAAATACTCCCAAAGGCTTTACTTAGCACAAACACTAATTTAAACATAAAAACATAATCATTACAATAGCGATAATCATGTCAACACACCAAAATAGAAAGTAAAACAAAAATTTAAAGATAACTATTCAGTTGCCTCCCAACAAGCGATATTGTTTTATGCTCATAGCTAGGCATAATGCGTGGTATCAAGGATTGTAGTAATCATAAGAGAGACCCATTTTTCTAAAATCGTATTCCTTCTTTCAACAAATTTTTTCCTAATGGGTAAGAAAAAATAATTGAAGGGACTAAATTTCACCACACAAGGATCTGTGAGATCAATTTCAGGAGGAGGAGGAGGCTCCTCCTTAGGCTTTTCGTAAGTAATAGCCAATTCTTCATTGTATAAGTTTTGATAAAGATACTTCCTTAATTCTCTATCAAGTATAAGATCCAATCCAAGATTGTGTATGGCAAATTAACCATTGTGTTCAGAAATTTTATCAACCAATATGTTAAGTGGAACCTTTTTTCTAAGATTCTCATCATAAGCAGCATAATTCGTTGACCTTAATTTCCTTATTTCTTCCAAGTCGTAAAGAATTCCTTCTATAGGCGGACACTCACCATTAACTCTATAATGAGCAGATATTTCTATATCTTCTTTCAGAATGTGATCAAATTCATGAATGAGAAATATTGTACCTAAGAGTTTGGTACAAGCATCCTGAATATTAATTTTTTTAGAAATAACCATTGTATACATGGATGCATGAACAAATTGTCTCTCCAATTCAATTATAAGTAAAGATATGGCATCTGCATAACTAGTAGTTTTAGCAAGAATTGATCCTCCTATTAATGGTAATGAGCCAACACAAGTGAAAATGTCTTGAATTACACTTTTCCCAATAATATTACCACTACCTATGCGAGATTTCTTTGTTTGCATAATAATGCGTTCTTGTTTAGAAGAATCATCATTAGTAGGATTATCAAGTTTTTCTTTGGCAACTCCATCAAAATTTCTTTTAGTACGCTCATTATGTGGTGAAGTTGGATAATCAAAAGGTTCCGCACTAGTAGCGGAAGCATCACTAATCTCTTCAAACTCACACATGATAACAACTTCAAGCAAACAAGTAAGCTAGGTAACTAAGCAAACTAGCAAATAGAAATATTTTTGTATTTTTTATTTTCATATAAATCAAAATATGATAGAGAATAAAAAGTATAAGAAGTGAAATATAATTTATGTGTAGGGATCTCACGAGATATTGATAATGTCTCCTCGACAACGTCGCTAGAAATTCTTCCTGCTACTTGTGAGCAGCGTTGGGATTTTCTCCAAAGTGGAGACCAGATGCAGTCTAGTAGAGATAAGTATTTCCCTCAGTGAGAACCAAGGTTATCGTAACAATAGGAGAACCAAGCAAACTACTTTCAATGGCACCTACACACACAAAACCAAACGCTTGCACCCACCCAGGCAAGAAGATAGTCAAGCCCCTTGAACTAGTTACTTGCAAGGATTACATCTTGATAGGGATAGATAATGTAAAGGCAAAATAAAATAAAAGAAAATGAATTGCAGAAAAGTATTTTTAGGGTTTTTGTATCTGTGTTTAAGTAGACCCGGGGGCCATAGTTTTCACTAAAGGGTTCTCTCTTGAGAATAGCATACGGTGGGTAGACAAATTACTGTTGGACAATTGATAGAATTGCGCATAGTTATGACATGTTATTCACGACAATGATCATATATAGAGGCATCATGTCCATAAACAAGTAGACAACAAAGATTCTGGATCTACTACTATTACCCCACCAATCGACTGACTGACGCCTTCATCTATGGTATCAATTTCATGACAAACAGAGTAACGCTTGGACCAAGGTGCCATGATGTAGACAAAATAAAAAAATTGTTTGTTAAGATCCTGCCATTTTATCCTTAATGGAAATTAAACAAATACGTGTCTTGTCCCCTTCTATCACAAGGATATAGGGACCACAAGATTGAACCCATTACAACACACCACTCCCGCTGAAGATAAATCAATCTAGTTGGCCAAACCAAACCGACAGATCAGGGAGAAATACAAAGCTATAACAATCATGCATAATATAATTCAGAAAAGACTCAATTACTTTCAATGAATAATCTAATCATAAACCCACAATTCATCAGATCACAACAAACACATCACAAAAGAAGATTACATCAGATAGATCGCCGCGAAGATCATGGTGAACATGGTATTGAAGATCAAAGAGAGAGAACAAACCATCTAGGTACTAGCTATGGACCCGTAGGTCTATGGTGGACTAGTCACGCATCATCATGGAGGCAACAACATTGATGTAGATGGCCCTCGTGGTCGATTCCCCCTCCGGTAGAGTACTGGAAAATGTCTCCAGATGGTCTCCTGTTAGAACAGAGGCTTGCAGTGGCACAAAAAGTGTTTTGTGTGGCTCTCTGCTGGTTTCCCAATTTTTGAGAATTTATGGAGGTGGAATTAGGTCAGATGGAGCCATGAGGGGCCCACGAGGAATCAGGGCATGCCCCGTTGCCTTGTCGTCTCCTTGTCTTGCTTCCTGACTCCTCCCGAAGCTTCTTGGGTCTCTTTTCTCCAAAAAAATGGTCAAAAAGTTTCGTAGCATTTGGACTTTGTTTGGTACATATTTCCTGGAAAACCAAAAACAACTACTTGTGCTAGGCATTGGGTTAACAAGTTCCCAAAAATGATACAAAATAGCATATTATTGCATATAAAGTATCCTATATTGATAACTTAATAGCGTAGAACAATCAAAAATTACAGATGCATTGGAGACATATCAATGGTCATGTTTTTTTGATAGAATTCAGACTGTTCACTTTTTTGGATTCCTTGGAAAATAAACTAGATGCTCATTTCCATTGACATGGAAAGTAACTTTGTTTTTATTACAATCAGTAACAACACCTGCAATATTAAGAAAAGGTCTTCCAAAAATAGTAGACGTGTTGTCATCCTCAGGGATATCAAGTATAGCAAAGTCTATTAAGATAGTAACATTAGCAACCACAACTAGAACATCCTCACAAACACCAATGGGAATAGCGATAGACTTATCAACCATTTGCAAGGTAATTTTAGTGGGTAATAATTTATTCAAGTCAAGTCTTTGCTAGAGAGAAAAGGGCATAACACTAGCATCAGCCCCGAGATCACACAAAGCAGTTTTAACATAGTTTTCTTAACAGAATATGGTATTTGTAGGTATCCCTGGATCTCCTAGTTTTTCATGGATATTTTTTTCAAAAGAATAATTTGCAAGCATAGTACAAATTCCAGCCTCGGGATTTTTTTACTAGTAACAATATCTTTCATGTACTTAGCATAAGGAGGCATTTTCATAGCATCAATCAAAGGAACTTGCAAAATTAAAGGTCTAAGTACTTCAACAAATTGACTAAAAGCATTTTCATATTTTGATTTTAGAACCTTACTATGAAAATACATGGGTTTAGGGGTGCTGATGATTTGAGTGTTTCATGTAAACGAGTGTGTGTTGAGAGGGTTGAAGTGTTTTTAAGAGTTGATGGGTTTGTAACTCATGAGGTGGATAGGGGAGGACATTTCAGAGGGTATGAGGAGGGAGTATGTGGGGAAGGAAAAATAGGAAGGTCCAAATCAAAAGGAAACTACCGACCTTGGGGATGTCGGTTAACTGACGGGCACAAATGATGACGCCCGTTAGGAGCCATAAAAATGCTAAGTTGGAACTATCGAGGCATGTGTCAACCTCGTACATTTCAAGAGTTGTTGTGCCTCACTAAGACGCACATACCCAATGTTATCTTCCTTCCCAAAACTAGAAAGAATAAAGGGTTTGCGCTACCGTTTGGGTATGAAAAATGTATTTTATATTTCAGTGCAAAAAAAGGGTGGAGGTCTGGTCGTGTTATGGGATGAGATCTTTTCCTTGGAGTTAAATGAATTTGCGAATCACTACATAGACATGTATATTAGCAATGTGGATAGATCTTCATGGAGGTGAAGTTTTGTTTATGTGGATATAAATGCGAACCAAAGGTACATTATGTGGGATTTTTTGAGGCTTTTGAAACCTCTTGGTGTAGTTCTATGGTTTTTGGTTAGTGATTTAATGAAGCCATGTGGCAGAGTGAGCACTTTTCTTCATAAAATATCATGTCATCTTATTTGACTTGGGATACCATGGTATCATGTAGACGTATTATAATAAACAAAAAGGCAATAAGAATGTGAAGGTTCGTATAGATTGAGCGATGGTGTGTCGTCTTCGGTCTTCTCTTTTTTGAAATGCAAGGTGTCTCATATTATTAGCTCCAAGTCTGACCACTGTCCTCTTTTTATTGAGATGTTGGGTCTGCCTACTCGGGTTGCTCTTTCATCTAAATAGTTGAGATATGAGTCTTATTGGAAGAGGGGAGGTTCTATTCTAGATGATCAAATTAAACCTCGTTGGAATTCTAGGCAGCAAATTAAAGATTCAAATGGTGTGGTTGGTTACTTGGACATACTAATGAAATCCCTTCATCGATGGAGTCGAGATCATATTGGTTATCTTCCTAAAAAATAGATGTGGCTTGAATGAGAATATTTGTTCTATCTAAAATAAATGATCAGGTTGCTTTATCAGAGAGGAAGAAAATCTTGAGAGAGATGGATTAGGTCCTTATTGAAGAGGATATTATGCAGAAGGAGAGATCTTGTCTAGATAAAATCAAGTGGGGGGCCGGAATACAATTTTTTCATAGGAATGCTTCTTGGAGAGAAAAGAAAAATAATATATCCACACTCAGGAAAAGTGATGGATCTCTTACGAAGAATTTATACAATCAAGAGTATTGGAATTCTTTATTCAAGGATCTTTATTCTTGTGATGCAATGGTTGATCCTGCTCGTATTATTCCGCTTGTTAAACCTTTCGTGGGTGATTATATGAACAAAGTGCTTTGCAAACCATTTTTGAAGTAGGAGATTAGTGACGATCTCTTCCAAATTGGGCCTTCGAAAGCTCTAGGTCGTCATGGCTTTCGTGCTAGAAGTTTTGAGTGGAATTGGGGTTTAATCTAAAAGGATATTTTCCATGTTGTCCAATAGTTTTTTATATCTGTATGTATGCTAGATAGGATTAATAATACAACTATTGTCATTATTATTAAATTGAAGAACCCTCAATCAATAAAATATTGCATGCCTACGAGTCTTTGCAATGTGGTCTATAAGATTATCTCTAAATGTCTTGCCAACAGAATAAGACCTCTTCTGGATGGTATGATCTCTCTTACCAAAATTGATTTTATTCCTAGAAAATTAATCATTAATAATGCACTCATCGGATTTGGATGTAACACTTCTTGAGTGCATTAAAAGATTCTTGTGGGGAGTTTTACGCTTATAAGTTAGATCTTGCCAAAGCTTTTGATCGTGTGGATTGGAATTTCTTGAAGAGTATGCTTGGAGCTTTTGGTTTTGCATGGGTCTCTATCAACTGGATTATGACTTGTGTTACTTGAGCGAAATACTCCATCCATTTTAATGTTTAGTTGTTGGATTCGTTTTCTCCATCTCGCGGTCTCAGGCAAGGGGATCCCTTATCTTTGTATTTATTTTTGCTTGTGGGAGAGAACTTGTCGTTATTTTTCAAGGATGCGTGTGATATTGGGACCATTCATAATTTTCATCTCAATAAACATGCTCCTGGTATATTCCATTTGTTGTTCGTTGATGAGAGTCTGATTTTCTTTAAGGGTGCCATTGACTAAACTTTGTCAACTAAAAATATCCTATCAAATTATGCATTGGGAATGGGCCAGTTATTGAGCTCGAATAAATGATCTATTATGTTTGGGAAGAGTTGGTGTGTGCGAAATCAAGTGAACACTATGGTTATATTAAAAATTATGACTGATGAGTTTGATGATAAATATTTGGGGCTACCTGTCCCAGAAGGTAGATTGAAGGTGGGTAAATTCCAGTCCACTAACACTAAGGATTTGAAAAGGCTTTCTTATTGGATTGAAAAGTATGCTTCTGGTAGGGTAAAAGAAATCCAGATAAAATCAGTTATCCAAGCTCTTCGGTCTTTGCCATCAGTATCTCTGAACTTCCAGTCTCTCCTTTTGAGGATTTATCCCGGATTATTCAGAACATTTTGTGGGGACATGAGGGGAAGATGATAAAAACACATTGGCAGGCATAGGACAAACTGACGAGGCCAAAAGCTAAGGGTGACCTTAGGTTAGTTAATCTGGTTGTACTGGCTAAAAAAAGCTTGGCGATTATTAATATTTCTAGTCACTTTGTGCAAAACTGATGAAGGCAAAATATAACCCTCAAAACCACCTTCTTTATACGGTTTTTGCATAGTCTACTTTGATGACATGGCAAGGTATTATGTATACATGCCTAGATCTCCTTAAAAGGCGTTATTTGGAGAGTTGTTGATGGCTCCCGTGTAGATATTTGGAGAAATAATACATTTCCTAAGAATTCCGGACTACGAATCCCAGGAAAAATGAATAGAACCAGGATTAAATGGGTGATGGAAGTATTTATGAGCGTGCAAAGAAGATGGGATGTGAATAATCTATCACTTGTTTTACCCCCATGATGTTGATGAGGTTCTAAAGGTGCGTATTTAGGCCTCTAGCAGCGGTGATTTTATTCCTTGGCACTATGAAAAGAATGGATTGTTCTCTCTAAACAGTGCGTATAATTTGGCGCTTATGGTTAAAGAGAGGAGGGAGGAAGGTGGATAGTCTGGTAGTGGCACATATGGGGAGAGAAAACCATGTAATGTCATTTGGAGGGCTAATGTACCTCAAAAGAACCAAATTTTTGCATGGCGTGCAACATCAAATAACCTGGTGATATGGGTTAATAAAGTAAAACATGAACGGGAGACTTCAGGCAGATGCTCTATTTGTGGATTGGAGGATGAAAGTACCTTTCATGCTTTGGTGTCTTGTCCTTAGGCAAGAGCTCTGCATATAGAGAGAGGATTGTGGAATATGCCAAGGGAAGGGATTTTTAATTGCTGAGGGCCTGATTGGTTGCTTATTTTGTTGGATCAGCTAACACATCTAGTACGTGAACAAATCTTATTTATGTTCTGGAGATCTTGGCACTAATGCAATGATTTAATTTTTGCTAAGGGGAAAGAGTATGTTTCTAACTCAGCTAGCTTTGTGGATAACTACTGAACGACATACTCGTCCTACCATTGTAAGACTGAGTTCGTCCCTCATGTGAAAGGAAAGGGAGTAAAAGATGGGCCAAAATCTACTGATGCAAATATATTTCTAACGCATCTATAATTTTTGATTGTTTCATGCTATTATATTGTCAATCTTAGATTCTTATTATGCAATTTTATGTCATTTTGGGAACTAACCTATTAACCGAATGCCTAGAGCCAGTTGTTGTTATGTTCTTGTTTTTTCTTTCAGGGGAAATCCATATCAAACAAAGTACAAATTCTATTTAACCCTTTGACGGGGTTTTTCTAGACAAGAGGTACCCTAGAAGCTTTGGGAGGAGACGACAAGGCAACAAGATGCGACCAAGGGTGGTCACACCCTAATGTCTCTTGGTGCACTCATGGCTCCGTATGACCTAATTCCAAATATTCTAAAACCCCAAAGAGGCACCCAAAATATTTTTTTCTCGTACCCTGTCAGAGGGGGAATCTATCACAGAAGTCTTCTACATCAACCATGCTACACCTACGATGATCTGTGAGTAGTTTACCAAAAACCTACGAGTCCATAGTGATTAGCTGGATGGCTTCTTCTCTCTCTTTGATCTTCTATACCATGTTCTCTTTGTTGATCTACTCAATGTAATCCTTTTGTGCGGTGTGTTTGTTGGGATCAGATGAATTGTGGGTTTATGATCATATTAGTCATTGAAAGTAACCGATTCAATTCGAACTTTATTATGCGTGATTTATATAGCTATTTAATGCTTTCCGATCTATAGTTTTTCTTTGGCCAAGTTGATAAATTGATTTTAAATGGAAGTTTTGCATAGTAGTGGGTTCAATCTTGTAGTTTCCTCACCCAATGGCAGCAGGGTAGCGAGGCACGTAGTGTATTGTTTCTACTAAGTATAAACGATAGGGTTTAATCATATTGATTGGTTTTACTCTATCTATATTATGCCATCTTTCTTAAAGCGTTACTCAATTTGTCGTGAACATAATATCATAGATGCAGGCATGAGCCGGTCGATGGGTGGAGTAATAGTAGTAGATGCAGACAGGGGTCAGTCTACTTGACGTAATGCATATGTATATGATAATGCCATGAATAACGTCATAATTATGTGCTTTCCTATCAATTTCCCAATTTTAATTTGTTTACCCATTGTAGCCATGCTAAAAGAGAGAAGACTCTAGTGAAAACTATGGCCCTGGGATCTACTTTAATCATATTTAAAAAACAAAATACCTTGTTGTAATTTATTTACTTTTATTTTACTTCACAATTAATCTATCTATGGTTGTCAGATTTAATCCTTGTTTTCAACAAGCACAAGGGCATTGACAACCCTCTTGCCCACGTTGGGTGCAATTATTTTCTCTTGTGTATGTAGGTGTTGCTGACGGTTATTTCCGTGATTCTCCTACCGGTTCGATAACCCTTGGTTCTTAACCGAGGGAAGTACTTTTTGCTACATTACTACATTAACCTTCCTCTTCAGGGAAAATCCTAACGCATCACAAGTAGCAGAAGAATTTCTAGCGTTGTTGTCGACGAGGCATCACCAAACAAACCGAGGTACCTACACACACAGACACCTTATTTGCTTGCAATATCATGTCATCATACAAAACAAAAAATAAAGCCATACAGATCCACATCCACTTGCTAATCTTTTCAAACTTGCTTCTTATAGTAAACTTATAGCTAATATTGAAGAATAGATAAAATAAAATACTATTGGGATACATCTATTGAATGAAAAGCATGATTGCAATTGCATTAGTATAAATGCTATGAATATCAATTGTGCTGATGATCATGATTGGGGTGATTATTATGATGATTATTGTGATATTGAAAACAAAATTGAGCTTCATGATGAAGCTATTATTGATAATGACTACAATACTATTGAAAGTGTGTTTCGAAGAGTGTAAACTTTAAGTAAATATCCCACTATTTTGGAGAATGATCAATCTTATGTAATTTTTGATAAAAGTGGGTTTGGAGAGGTCATGACTTTTGTTCAGGATTATCCCACTATCTTGGAAAATTGTAAAACATTTATGCATGGGGATCATAAAGAGAAAGTATTACATGATAGTTATATTATTAAGTTTGCTTATGATCCTACATATAATTATTATGAGGGAGGCAAATATGGTTATAGGAATTTTCATGTTACTCAATTACTCTCTTGCCGTTCAAATTATTAATGCTTTGTCCTTCTTCCTTGCGTATGCTAAATATTGCTTGCTTTGATAAAAATTTTAATTCTAGAATGCCTATGCATAGGAAGTATGTAATAATTAAATTGTTTTTCACATGCTATATGATGCTCTCTTCATGCTTCAATTCTGTTCTTTTATGTGAGAATCATTGAAATCTCAAGCCTATCTTAATGGTTATAAATAAAGAGCTTGTTGGGAGACAACCCAATAGTTATAACTTTGTTATTATTTTCAAACATGATTATTGATATTGTAATTATTGTATTTTTTCTTTTAATTAGTGTTTTCCCCAAGTAAAGCCTTCGGGATGATTTGGATGATAGTAGAATTGATACGATGCAGAAACAAAAACTTTTTTGCTCAGTATTTGAATTTTGATTTTTTTACTCGAACGTGATAAATTTTTAAACAGTATGGTCCTGTAAATTTCCCACGTTGAACTATTTTTTTAATATTTTGGAATTACAGAAGTATGGTTTTAGTACAAATCATTACAATTTGTTCTGTTCTAGATAGATTCTCTTTTTAATTGCATGGTGTGCTTGTTTTAGTGATTCTATGTATTGTATCAGGGGGTACAAGACATGGGTGAGTTAGAATATGGTAGGTATTGTGCAAGAATAATTATGAATCCATTTATGATAGTACCTAAAGTTTATGACTTGCCTATTACACTAACGAATCTCACGAGGTTTCTGTTGAGTTTTGTGTGCTGAAGTATTCAAGTTTTGGGTATGATTAACATTGACGAAGGAATAAGGAGTGGAATGAACCTAATATTGGGGATGACCAAGGTACCCCAAGGTAATATTCATTGATGACCCAAGAATCTAACATTGGGGATGCCCCAGATGGCATCCCCTCTTTCATCCACAATTCCTAGGTATGTTACTTGGAGCTATATTTTTATTCATCACATCTTGTATCAAAGTTTTATTTTGTTTGCTTGTTAGTTTGTCTCAATCATTGTTTGCTCGACACACCTTTTGGGAGAGGCACACATTCATCATAATTTGCGAGAATACTCTATGTGCTTCACTTATATCCTTTGAGCTATGCAATTACCCAGATGCTTCACTTATACCTTTAGAGCATGGTGATGGTTTTATTTTATAGAAATAATTGCACTCTCATGCTTCACTTAAATATTTTTAGAGTCTTAAATAGGAAGTGGTAATGTGCACAGGTTATAATGACTATTGTGAAAATGATAAGGTATTTAAGAGTGATATAATAAAAACTTTCAGGTAGATCACTAAATATGACTTGCGTGATTTTATTATATTAATATAGTAGTATGAAAGGGTATAGATTCATGATCATTGGTTATAAAATGTATTGATATTAAAGCTTATTAAGTATGTCTAGAGGGGGATTAGACTACTTGACCAATTTTAGATGTTGGCAAGTTTTAGAAATTATATCATATCAAGCAGACCCTACACATGCAAGTCTAAGAGTATAGCAGCAGAACGTAATGGCATGCACAAATAAGTAGAGGGAAGGGATTGGAGGATCAAAGGCAATTGTAGACACGAAGATTTTTCCTGTGGTTCCGATAGCTGGTGCTATCGTACGCACACATTGATGGAGACTTCAACCCACATATGGTAGCGGTCGCAAGTGTCTACGGAGGGATCCACCCAAAAGGGTCCACAAAGTAGCCACCTCGCCTATTCCATCATGAGAGACTTGCCTCACTCGAGGTAGATCTTCACGAAGTAGGTTCTCTCCTTGCCTGTACAAACTTCTTGGTTCAACTCCACACATGAAGACGGAGGCTCCCAAACGACACCTAACCAATCTAGGAGAAACCGCTCTCCAAAAGGTAATAGATGTGGTAAAAATGATGAACTCCTTGATCTTGTGCTTCAAAAGATAGTATCCTAAACACATAAACACTCTCTCATATATTTGGCTAGGTAGAAGAGCTTGATTCGGTGGAAATCAACTTGGGGAGGCTAGAAATCAAGATTCATATGGTTGGAGTGGAATATCTTGATCTCAACACATGAGAAGGTGGTTCTCTCTCGGAAAAATGGTTGGGGCAAGTGTTGGTCTATTCTAAGTGCTTCCTCTATGAGTGAGAGGTAGGTAGAGGGGTATATATACGCATCTCCAAAAATCGAACTATTACAACATTAGTACCCAACCCAGTGAAACCGAAGCAAAAACTCACTTGCACCGACTGGTGCAAAATGTGGCAAATTTTGGCGTTTCGGTGAGACCGAGATTTCCAATTTGGCGGACCGACACAGTTACCCAAACTCGGTGAGGCCGATTCCTACAACTTGGAAATTCTGATTTTTATAAATAGGATACCACAGAGTTGGTCACTAATTTCGGTGTCACCAAAAAAGGACTTGGTGTCACTCAGACCTTAGGATTTGGGTAAGGATCTGTCTAGGATGAAACTCGGTATGGCCGATTTGGAAAACTTGGTGGCACCGAATTTCAGTGGTAGGGTTTAGAAAGAATATTTGTGGGAGAATTTTAGGGGTAATTTTGGTGGCTAACTCTAAGCACTTGAGCGACCAGATCATCATGGATACCTCATCCCCTTTTAATAGTATTGGCTTTCCCATCGACTCATGTGTGATTTCTCACAAAATACAAAATGTAGAGTCTTGAAGCTTGATGCCAATTGATGTTCCTTGCATCTAGGGGATCTCCAAGCAATCCTTTGCCAATCCATTCATTGAACTTTACGTGAGATATACTTGGTAGAATCATTAGTGCAGTGAAATATATGTTGTTATTAATTACTAAAACCACCTAGGGAGAAATTATGCTTTCATTGTCTCTCCGATATTGCTTTGAAGCTTTCGTAAAACTTTACGTTCTCACACTAAATTGGGCCCATCAGATAGTGCGTCGCTTTTCCTAATATTGCTTCCAATAGGAGAGCAGCCAAAACAAATGTGTCTTAAGAATTATTCTCAAGTTGGCTTCAGGAATTGATAGGGTGCACTTATTCTCAAGTCTATCCAACTAGGTTCGGGCCTTACTAGAGTTCTCAATTCCCACTGATAAAAGAGAAGTTTCTCTACTTTAATGTTTTAGCTCAAGACTAGGCGTTTGAATTATTATTTTGCACATAATCATGTCGCAATTGGTAGACCTAGTTGGTTTGTTACATTTGCAAACACCACATCCATGAAACCCGAGTAACCTATCAAGCGAAAGAGAAAATCATCAGAATCAGTATGCTCCTCCCCTTGGCAAGGCCCACAAATGTTTACCAAGGTCTCGGTTTGGGCAGATTGCATGATGTGAAATATAATGGCCAAGACAAAATAATCATGAGCAATGAGGTCTCTAGAAAATACTAAACTATTTCAAGTAGTACGAATATCCCTAGAGGTGTGATACGTCTCCAACGTATCTATAATTTTGATTGTTTTTTGCTATTATATTTGCTTTATATGGAATTATATGCTATTTCATATTATTTGTTGGGACTAACCTATTAACCCAATTCCCAGTGCTAATTCCTATTTTTTGTGTGTTTTTGACTTTTTATAAAATCAATACCAAACACAGTCCAAACACGATGAAACTTTATGATGATTTTCCTGGACGAAAAGAGACCCAAGAAGGTTTGGGAGTAGGCCAAAAGATGTACGAGAGAGCCACTGGCTCACCAAGCGTGCCCCCTGATCTTGTGACTCCCATGCAAGCCTGTTTGACCTAATTACACCTCTATAAATTCACATACACTCCCAAACCAACAAAGAGGCACCCGAAAAACTTTTTCTGCTGCTGCAAGCCTTAGTTCTTCCACGTTTCCCATTTGTTGGCATTTTTCGGTAATCTAGCGGAGGGGGAATCGATTATGAAGGCCATATACATAAACCTTGCTGCATCCATGATGATGATCGTGAGTAGTTCACTATAGACCTACGGATCCATAGCTAGTAGCTAGATGGCTTCATGTGTCTCTTTGATCTTCAATACCATGTTCTCCTCGATCTTTTTGGAGTTTTGTCCAATGTAATATTTTTGTGGTGTGCTTGTTCAGATCTGATGAATTGTGGGTTTATGATCAGATTATTCCTTGATAGTTATTGAGTCTTTTTAGAACTTCAGTATGCACGATTTTTATAGATTGTATTTCTCTCCGATCTATGTGTTTGGTTTGACCAACTAGATTGATTTATCTTCAATGAGATAGGTACTTTGTAGTGGGTTCAATATTGCGGTGCTTTATATCCCAGTGACAGAAGGGGACAAGACACGTATTTGTATTGTTTACACTAATGATAAAACGACGGGGTCTAAACATATTGCTTGTCTTACTTTGTCTACATCATGTCATCTTGCTTAAAGCATTACTCTCTTTGTCACAAACTTAATACCATAGATGCAGGCACGAGTCGGTCGATTGGTGGAGCAATATTAGTAGATGTAGAGTCGTTTCAGTATACTTGTCATGGGTGCGGTGCCTATATACATGATGATTGTCATGAATAACATCATAACAATGTGTTGTTCTACCAATTTTCCAACAGTAATTTGTCTACCCATCGTATGCTATGTGTTCGAGAGAGAAGCCTCTAGTGAATACTATGGGCCCCATGTCTATTTAATCATATTGCTAACAACCAAAAATACCTTTCCACAATTTATTTACTTTCTTTCTACTTAATTTTTATATACCTATAACTATCATAATTAATCCTTGCAAGTAACAATTTCAAGGGAATTGACAACCCTCTTGCCCGAGTTGGGTGTAAGTGTTTGCTTTTGTGTGTGTAGGTGTTGACAACGAGAGTTTGTGCAGTTCTCCTATTGGTTTGATATCCTTGGTTCTCACTGAGGGAAATACTATCCCCTACTTTATTGCTTCACCCTTCCTCTTCGAGGAAAATCCCAACGCAGCTCGCAAGTAGCAAGGCGGCCCAAGAATATATATAAACAAATTCATCAAATTACCATGGACAATGAGATTTAACAAAATTATGATCGATCAATGTTTTCTTAGGCTCCTACAAGCAAATAATTCAACAACGACTAATAGAGGGAGCATCATGTAAAGCAAAAAATTATCTTCAAAATTTGTTCTACAAAATTTCCAACATAAAACATTCTAGTTCTGCAATAGAACCATGTAAACAAGGACATAGACTTGGCACTGGATGAAGAAGCTCATGCATCCATGTCCTCTTTGTCAGGAAGGAAGGCTTCAATGGTAAGGTCTGACGCCGAGTTATTGCAAAGATGCATACCAGTCTGATGCATACCTGGGATTGAAGTAGGCAGTGGAATTTGTTCAACAATAGTCTCCTTCTCACTCCCTTCAATCACATTGTCCTTCCTCTGAAAAGTTTTAGATGGAGAAACAGGTATAACATAATGCTTAACTTTGGATCTAGCAACACGATCATTAGGCAGATGGGGAACACGAAACCTATGGTATTTGGTGGAGCGTTTACTATGACGTAGGTTTGAAGTGTCAACTGGCACATTGGCTTTACCATGGCGACATATAGGAAGAGACGACCCAACCACAGATGGCACGAGAGCCAAAAGGTGCCCAGATGCATCGCCTAGTGTCACTATTACCTCAATAGTAGCAGGTGGTCCAAGACTGGATCACCTCGCAATAAGGGCAGTGATAACCCACAAGTATAGGTGATCAATTGTAGCCTTTTTCGATAAGTAAAAGTGTCGAACCCAATGAAGAGCTAAAGGTATAATTAAAATTCCCTTCAAGGTCTATCGACCCACGATACCACTCTACGCACATTTAACGTTTGCTTTACCTAGAACAAGAATAAAACTACCTTGTAAGTGTATCAGGATAAGTTTGAAAGAATAATACTAGAAGCACTTAGCTAGATAATAAAAGTTAGTTTGTTTTAGTAGAGTGTTTTTTGTAGAACGATGAGAAAGATTGTCCACAGGCAATTTCATATAACACGATATATACTTATCATATGCAATGAGGGAGAGGCATATGCTAACATACTTTCTATACTTGGATAACATACACTTATGATTGGAACTCTAGCAAGCATATGCAACTACTAAAGATCATTAAGGTAAAACCCAACCATAGCATTAAGCAACAAGTCCTGTTTACTCCCATATGTAACAACCCCCTTACTCGGGTTTAAGCTTTTGTCACTCTCACAACCTACTATAAGCGAATTATGAACGTGTTGCAACACCCTACAATGGTAATACCACATGCTTGTGCAATGCGGAGGGCACCATAGGACATCATCATATCAACATACAACTCATCTCAATCATGTCATACCATAATTAAACCATAGGACAAAAAGGATATACTCAAACATCATAAGATGGCAACACATCATTGGATAATAATATGTGGCATCAAGCACCATGTTTAGGTAGAGATTACAGCAGGGAAAAGGGGTGTCATACCGCTTCATTGAGGGGGATTTGGTAATGACGGCAGAGAAGTTGTTGGTGTAGATCTTCGGCATGATGATTTCACCGGCGGCACTTGGGCACCACTGAAAGAGAGGGGAGAGAGCCCCCCTCCTTATTCTTCTTCCTTGGCCTCCCCCTAGATGGGAGGGGTTTCCCTCTGGTCTTTGGCCACCATGCATCCCAAAGGCACGAGCCCCTCAAAGATTCTCTCTCTCTCTCTGTCTGTGTGTGTGTGTATTTCTCTTATGTGCCATGTTCCTGTTTTCGAGCCCTTCACCATTTCTTAAATATACGGATATTCGCAACTCTGATTGGGATGAAATTTTGAGGGAATCTATATTGGGATGTAATCTTTCTTCCGGCCTAAAAGGACAACCCCAACCGACCTATGAGGGAGTAATAAGCTAAAGGGGCGTGCCTACCCTCCCCCTCGATTGGGGGGCTTGTAAGCTCATGACTCTCTCTCTTCTGGCGTTGATTCGTTTTCCCAAAAATCACATATATTCCAAAATAAACCTTTAAAAAATTATTATGTGAAACAAAACACATGCAACACACACGAACTGGCACTCGGCACTAGATCAATATGTTAGTCCAACAAAAGCATATAAATTGTTGTCGAAAGTATGTGAAAGTTGTAAAATAATCGCATAAAACAATCAAAAATTATAGATACGACAGAGATCTATCAGCATCCACAAGCTTAATTCCTACTCGTGGAATGCTACCTAGCATAATCTTGTTCATGTAATCTAATCATGTCATGAATATTAAGATAAGACTGATTGAGGGCAATAGTCTATCAATTTGATATTGAAACAATAATATAGAACATACATGTATTTTATCATTGCCTTTCATAATAATGGAGCTAAAGGAAATAACCTCTAGACACTTAGTCAGTTACTTGTGGTAAGCATGATACACTCATTCTTCCTTCCACAAATATATTCAATCAAGGGTAACTCGGTGCCAAACCAAGCAATTTTATCATACTTTTTCACGTGCTTCTGCATTTTCAACTTCACTCAATACATAAGCATGAGCCATGGACATATCACTATGGGTGGAATAGAATACGGTAGCAGAGATCAATTGGAGAATACAAAAAGGAAGAAACATTCGCATCAACTCCATGGATTAATAGGCAATAAAGAGTCTTATTAGTTGATATCAACGTGTCGGGGTAAACAAACAAGGGTGTTCAGTTTTCCCCTCACTCGTGCCCGGACAGTCGGCCATCAACGTCCGGCAGCCACAACATGCACAGGTCGTAGAAGCAGAGAACCCCGCCATCAAACAAGACAAGACTCCCGCAAGCTCAACACGGTATCCCAAGCCTGGGCTGCAGCACACCAAGCACGCCCCCGACGCTAGCCGGAGACCAAGGTGCACCCACTTCCCAAAAGACCTGGCAGGATATCCCCCTAGCAGGCATGAGCCAGCTATCCACCGCTCCTCCGCATCACTACGCCCGTCACTTATCGATGAAGTGTCGATCCCTAAGGCAGCTAATCAGCTCTCGCGAAGCACGTGGAGACACATCGAAGGGAAGTTATGCTCAATCGACACCCGCTTTGCAGCGTGTCAAGTTCTTAAGCAACGACCAGCCAAGCAGTGGCTAGAGCTTGCCGGGGATACACCCCCAAGCGCCACCTAGGCAGGTAATCATGGTATTTTGTCCTAAATGCGAGAGTTAGGTATGATAGCTCTACTTAGCTATCTAATCAATAGATAATGTTCATTTTGTCATTGTGGTGACCGCTTGCACTATAAAAGGAGTCCCAAGGCATCCTAGCTCAAGGTTGGCAATTCATACCCAAGAACACTTGTACTAACGCAGCCGCTACTTCCCCAGCAGCCACCGTTGTCAGGGCTAGGTGCTCTCTGTTCTTCGTGTTCCCCCAATCAATCCACCAAAAAGGAGGAGTAGGGTTTTACACTTAGAAGCGACCCGAACCTGGGTAAAATGCATGTGTCATGATCGTCGCGCCGTCTCGTGATCTCCGCTCTTCGTGCAACGTGACCCCCCTGCCAAATCACAATGGATTCCTGATCCCATAGGTGATCATGAGCATCCATTCCCTAACATCTTTGGCGCGCCAGGTAGGGGACATGCATCATTTCCGCAAACCCGAGTTCACGGATGATGAGTCGATCTTCATTATCATCTTCTTCGACAATGGCTCCGAAGAAGAAGTCCAGCGCATCTGCACATCCTTCCATTTTGAGGACCCCCTCACATGCAGCCGCGGGCGCGATGGACGCCGCGGTGGCCGCAAGTGAGGAAGACGTCGTGAGCTAAACGTCCGGTGCAAGCGGCGCCGCATTGGTCCGCTCGACCCTAGGGGGATGTGATGCAATCCAGCAGGTCAAGGAAAGAAAGAGGTACCCAGCCATATCTTTCTTCCTCCTCCTGTCCACTGCCCGTGGTTGGCTCTGTGCAGGCGACAACATCATCAGTGTCGATAAACTCGCATGGAGTTCGGTCCTGCATTCGTCTCACCGAGGGACGAATCCTGAGCCAAGTGCTAGAGTATATCCGCTGATAGACACTCTCGGCAGACTAACCATGGTAAGATATCTAACACCCCTCGAGGGGCGCCATAGGACTATTGGGTGCAAAAAGGAGGGGAGCAAAGAGACGGTTGGTCCCACCTCCTCTCCTCTTCTATCCCTGAGTTAATCATGAATATCGCATCGACCTAACAGGCTCTTGCCACGGGTCATATGCACGACTAATGGATATTCAAGCATCCCCATTTTGCCTTTCTCCACGTTCCTTCTCTTCCAGGGCTGCGGTGAGCACATGTTTGTGTGCATGCCATAGAGGGCATGAGAAAAAGGAGACACCTGGGTGACGCGAAAGACCAAGGAAAAAAGGTAAGTTAAAATAACAGCCAATTTCCATCAAGACAAGTTTTTATATGCCCTCTCGTCAGACCAAAAAGGTTTCTTACGTTGAACCTAGCGTGTGGCTGAACCTCACAGTGTTCGTTCGCGCCCGTGTTTTGTTTCGAGACTGCTCAATGAAACATGTGGCAACATCGATACTGTCGGGGGTAACCCTAATACGTCTCCAACATATCTATAATTTTTGATGATGGAATGATATTATATTATCTGCTTTGGATGTTTTATATGCATTAATATGCTATTTTATATTATTTTTGGGACTAACCTATTAATCTAAAGCCTAGTGTCAGTTTCTGTTTTTTCCTTGTTATTGAGTTTTGCAGATATGGAATATTAAACGGAGTCCAAACGGAATAGACATCAAGAAGGATTTCTAGCGTCGTTGCCGGGGAGGATACACATCAAGCCTACCAAGTACCCATCACAAACTCATCTCTTGCATTTACATTATTTTCCATTTGCCTCTTGTTTTCCTCCCCCCCCCACTTCTAAAACGATTTTTATAAAATACCAAAAAGATTTGCCTTTTTATTTGCCCTCTTTTTAGTTTGTCTTTTTGCTTGCTTGCTACCTTTTCTTGTGTTGCCATGTGTCTTCTATTTGCTAGCATCTTCGCTTGATAAAAATCTATTGATACGGATCCTCACCCACTTTCTAATCTTTTCAAAATACTAAATTATGATGAATGAATTGCTAGTGAGTTGAGTGCACTTGATTATCTCTATGAAGTTTGGTTTGAAAGTCATGAATCTGGAATTTTTCATGAAGTATTGAAAGAAGAAATTTATAAGGAGATTCATGATAGTTCCTTGAATGAAAAGCATGAGTGCCATGTGTTAGTATGAATTCTCTAACTATCCATGATGCTAATGATTGGAAAAACCACAAGCTTGGGGATGCTATGCTTGATGAAGATGATATTTTTTGCTCCCCAAGTTTTGGTGATGACACGTATGCTATAATTGATGATGGAAATTATGATTTATTTGATAGTTATATTGTGAAATTCCTTCATGATGATACTGAAAATTATTATGAGGGAGGAACATATGCTTGTAGGAATTTCAATAATATGAAGTTTCCTCTCTATGTGTTCAAAGTTTTGAAGTTATGCTTGTTTTGCCTTCCTATGATAGTTGATTTTTGCTCCCATAAATTGTTTGATCAAAAAATCCCTATGCATGGGGAGTGGTTTAGACTTAAATGTGCTTGTAATGATATTCATGATGCTCTATTGCATGTTTCAGTTACTAGTTTTTTATGTGAGCATCATTGAAATCATCATGCCTAGCTAAAAGGCTTTGAAGAAAAGCGCTTGTTGGGAGGCAACTCAATTTTATTTTATTGTTCTATTTTTTGCTTATGTTTTTGAGTGTTTCCCAAATTATTACTTCTGTAGTAATTTGTTTTGGTGTTTTAATTAGTGTTTGAGCCAAGTAAAACCTTTGGGTGATCTATGGTAGTTGTTGATTTGATCTTGCTGAAAAACAAAAACTTTTGCACTCAGTCGAGGAATTTTCTAATTTTTTTAGAGCGTCGAATGAGTCTGAAATTTTTACAAAAGGTTGATATACAATTTTCCTAGGTTTCCAATTTTTCTGAATTTTTTGTGTTACACAAGTATACAGAGCTTTCAAATCGCTACAGACTGTTCTGTTTTTGATATATTCTGTTTTCTTTGAGTTGTTTGCCTATTTTCATGAATCTTTGGGTTGTATCATGGGGTATGAACCATGGAGAAGTTAGAATATAGTAGGTATAACACCAATATAATAAATAATGAATTCATGATAGTACCTAAAGTGGTGATTTATTTTCTTATTCTAACGGATCTCAGGAGTTTTCTGTTAAGTTTTGTGTTGTGAAGTTTTCGAGTTTTGGGTAAAGATTTGATGGACTACGGAATAAGGAGTTCCAAGAGCCTAATATTGGGGATTCCCAAGGCACCCCAAGTCATATTCAAGTATTCCAAAGAGCCTAAGCTTGGGGATTCCCCGGAAGGCATCCCGTCTTTTGTCTTCAATCCATCGGTAAATTTACTTGAGGCCATATTTTTATTCACCACATGATATGTGTTTTGCTTGGAGTGTCTTGTATGACATGAGTCTTTGCTTGTTAGTTTGACACAATTATCCTTGCTGCACACATTTTTTTAGAAGGTCACGCTGAATCGTGAATTTGTTAGAATGCTCTATGTGCTTCACTTATATCTTTTGAGTTAGGCAATTATGTTCTATGTGCTTCACTTATATCTTTTAGAGCACGGTGGTGTTTGTGTTTAATAGAAATACTTGAACTCTCGTACCTCACTTATATTATTTTGAGAGTCTATAAACAGCATGGTAATTGGTGTAGGTTATGAATTTAGTCCTAATATGATAGGCATCCAAGAGGGATATAATATAAACTTCCATATTAAGTGCATTGAGTATTTATGAGAAGTTTGATTCCTTGCATAAAGTTTTGAGATATAAAGATGGTAATGTTAATAGTCATGTTAGGAAGTAATTGTGATTTGGTAAAAATACTTGTGTATAGGTTTGTGATTCCCGTAGCATGCACGTATGGTGAACTATTATGTAAGGAAGTCGGAGCATGACTTGTTTATAGATTGTCGACCTTTGTGTGAGGGTCAGGAGCACGTGATGGTTAACTCCTACCAACCTCTCCTTGAAAGTGCATCTAGTGCCCCTTAGTAATTTTGGTGTATTGAAGACTTATAGGTTAAGAGACTGATGCGTTTGTTAGTGTACACTGGCTCTATAAGTCGCCGAGGAGTGTTATATATTCGAACATTATCGACCCCTAAACATGTATGTCTTCAACTGAAGACTTTGGTGAAGACTTTGTTGAAGACTTTGCTGAAGACTTTGGTATTCTGTGAAGATTTGAAAATAAAGAAGTTGGTGTGACCTTGAAGATATGAACGACTATGAAGCGTGAAGACTTTTGTTTTCGTAGTTTCATTTCCTTTCCTTGAGTCATAGGAAACACCATACTGTTAAAGGGGGCCAAGGTAATACTAAGGAAAAATTCCAACTGATGCTCAACTCAAAAGCCTCAACCTATCCAATCCTTCGAGTGAACCTTTGGAAACCTCTTACGGCTCAGTCAAGTTCTTCAGTGACAGAGACGAAGTTCTTATGGTCTCTGAGGAAATTGGTCCGACTCAGGAGTTAGGATTTCGCCAGTGTGAATTGCCTAGAAGTGAGGAATATGATAAGCGTGAGGACTTTCATAGTTCAAAATTCCGACCGTTGTTGTGCTTAGCACCAGTTGTCCCCAATAATCCTATCCACAGAACGGTCATATTATTGGGGGCATTTATGTCCTATCATGTCAGGTTGCACCCTGGCTATAAATAGCCACCCCCTACAACCACAAATTGGTTGGATGCTCTGAGAGAGAACTGACACTTGTCATTTGAGATCAAGCCATCCTCCGAGGACTTTGAGAGAAAATCATCAGTGAGGAAAAATCCAAATCCAAACCACCAAACCCAAGTGATTGAGCATCACTGAAGAGATTGTTCCTGTGTGGAACCGACGCTTGTTACCTTTGAAGTCTGTGTATCTTCTAGACGGTTAGGCGTCATGGTCTAGTGCATCCCGTAGTCAACTGAGGATCACGAAGTGACCTTGGTATGGAGCATCCAACAGTCAATTGTTGATCGTCGGTTGACTAGTTTGTGAGGGTTTTGGAAGTCTACCCTGAGCACTTACCATGAGTGTTGGGCGAGGACTTTGTGACCTTAGCTCAAGGAGAATACGGTAAGGACTGTGTGTCCTGGGACTGTGTATCCTGTGGTTTAAATACCATGCCGCTCCAAACCAGACATACGACTGTCATAGCAGTTGGAACTGGGTCATCAAACCATTGTCTTCATTGAGCTACCTGGTTCTATTTCCTCAACCCTTCCATTTCGTCGTATACCTGTTGATGAAATTGATCTTTACTATTTGAAGAATTTGACTAAAGACTTTCACGATTTTCTCACCTCAAATTCTTCAAGTTACCATGTTCCTGACCTGCTTATCCTAGATTATGCTACCTGTAATCTGTGCATGTTTTATTTCATCATGATGACTATGCTATTTCTATGTTTCTCATGCACTTGAGTACTTATTCTGCTACTAGTTATTCATCACATTTCAAATTCCTCAAGTTGAAATTCCTCGAGTGATGAATTTGTAAAAATTGGCTATTCACCCCCCCTCTAGTCGATATAACGCACTTTCACTCCCCTAGGAGCATGCGTTTAATACTTTGCTTCAATGACTAGTAGACTTTTGCAATAAATATGTGAGTTCTTTATGACTAATGTTGAGTCCATGGATTATATGCACTCTCACCCTTCCCTTTGCTAGCCTCTCTAGTACCGCAGAAATTTCGCCGGTACAACAAACACCTTCCTCAAAACAGCCACCATATACCTTCCTCAAAACAGCCACCATACCTTCCTATTGTGGCATTTCCATAGCCATTCCGAGATATATTGCCACGCAACATCCACCATTTACTTTTATGACTTGCACCAGCACTTCTATATTGCATATAGAGTCATATTTTGTCATAGGTATCGAGTTGTAATTTTCTTTTGAGTTGTAAGTAAATAAAAGTGTGAGAATTATCATTATTAGAGCATGTCCCATGTGAGGAAAGGATGATGGAAGCTATGATTCCCTCACAAGTGGGGATGAGATTCCGGACTTTATGAAAAAAAGAGGCCAGCGAAGCCCAAATAAAATACATAATAAAAGAGGCCTTAGATGCCCACCCCCAAAAAAATGAGAGAAAAGAGAGAAGGGACATTGCTACAACTTTTCCACACTTGTGCTTCAAAGTAGCACCATGATCTTCATGATAGAAAGTATCCTATTTTGTCACTTTCATATAACTAGTGGAATTTTTCTTCATGATGCACGTCCAATTAGTTCCTCTTTGAGCTTTCATACACTTATAGCTCTAGTGCATCCATTGCATGGCAATCCCTGCTCACTCACACTGATATATATTAATGGGCATCTCCATAGCCCGTTGATATGCCTAGTTGATGTGAGACTATGTTCTCCCTTCCCTTTACAACCTCCACCATATTCTATTCCACCTACAGTGCTATATCCATGGCTCACGCTCATGTATTACGTGAGAGTTGAAAAAGTTCGAGAAAATAAAGGTGTGAAAACAATTGCTTGACTTTTCATCGGGGTTGTTGATACCTCTCCATCGTATCCACTTTTCCAAACTCTTTTGCGCTTGTTTTGGACTCTAGTTTGCATGATTTGAATGGAACTAACCCAGACTGACGCTATTTTCAACAGAATTGCCTTGGTGTTATTTTTGTGCAGAAATAAAAGTTCTCGGATTGTCCTGAAAATTTGCGGAGAATATTTTTAGATTTAAATAAAAATACTAGCGCAAGAATCAACCAGAGAGGGGCCACCCACAGGCCACAAGCCTGCTAGGCGCGGCCACCCCCCTAGCCACGCCTAGCAGGCTTGTGGGGCCCTTGTGGCTCCTCCAACCTCAACTCCAACTCCATATAACCCTATTCGCACACTAAAAAATCAGAGAGAAGAGTTTATCATGTTTCACGATACGGAGCCGCCGCCACCTCCAGTTCTTCCTCGGGAGACCAGATTTCGAGTCTGTTTTGAGCTCCGGAGAGGTGAAATCGATGCCATCGTCATCATCAACCATCCTTCATCACCAATTCCATGATGCTCTCCGCTGTTCTTGAGTAATCCCATTGTAGGCTTGCTGGACAATTATGGGTTGGATGAGATTTATCATATAATCTAGTTAGTTTTGTTAGGGTTTGATCCCTAGTATCCACTATGTTCTGAGATTGATGTTGCTATAACTTTGCTATGCTTAAAGCTTGTCACTAGAGCCCGAGTGCCATGATTTCAGATCTGAATCTATTATGTTTTCATGAATATATATGTGTTCTTGATCCTATCTTGCAAGTTGTAGACACCTATTACGAGTTATGATCTGCATCCCCCAGGGTGACAATAACTAGGATTCTTTCTGGTGATTACCGTAGTTTGAGGAGTTCATGTACTCACTAAGTGCGAATGCTTTGGTTTGGTTCTCTATTAAAAGGAGGCCTTAATACCCCTTAGTTTCCATTAGGACCCCGCTGCCATGGGAGGGTAGGACAAAAGATGGCATGCAAGTTCTTTTCCATAAGCATGTATGACTATATATGGAATACATGCCTACATTACATTGATGAATTGGATCTAGTTTTGTGTCACTCTATGTTACAACTGTTGCATGATGAATGCTATCCAACATAATTATCCATCACCGATCCATTGCCTACGAGCTTTCCACATATTGAGTTTTGCTAAGTTACTTCTCCGCTGCTACTTTTACAATCACTATAAAACTGCTACTGTTACTTTTGCCATCGTTACCGTTACTTCCATAATACTTTGCTACTAAATACTTTGCTGCAGATATTAAGTCTTTCAAGTGTGGTTGAATCGACAACTCAACTGCAAATACTCGAGAATATTCTTTGGCTCCCCTAGTGTAGAATCAATAAATTTGGGTTGAATACTCTACCCTCGAAAACTGTTGCCATCCCCTATACTTGTGGGTTATCAAGACCTTTTTCTGGCACCATTACCGAGGAGCATAGCTTTATTCTCTGAGTCACTTGGGATTTATATATATTGATCACTATGAAGAATCTGAAAGATCCAAAAACCAAGTTCTATCCCTCTACTACGAGGGGAGGTAAGGTCCTGCCATCTAGCACTACACTTGATTCACCTTCTGTTATGAGTAAATTTGCGACACCACCACCTACTCGTAATTCTGATATGTCACAAGTAATTGATGATGCCACTTCTTCTATGCATAATGCTTATAATTATACTTTGCTTGATAATATTGTGCCACTGGGTGAATTTCTTGATGAACAAATTGCTAGAGCCAATGCTGAAAATGATGATACTTGTGAAACTGATGAAATTATTGAAACTGAACACTTTGAGACACCTTCTAGACCTAGATCTCCTAGATACGAATTGCCTGATATTCCTGAGGGTTATATTATGGAAGGAGAGGTAGCTAGGGACTTTCTTGATTGTAATGATAGAGATGATCTTAAGAAATCGCTATGCAAGTGGAAAGATAAATCTTTGAATGCTAGAATTGAATATGATCCTAAGTTTGCTACTTCACCTATATTTGTTACTGATAAGTATTATGAATTCTCTATTTATCCTGAGTTAATTACTTTGGTTGAATCAGATCCTTTCCATGGCTATGAATCTGAAACTGTTGTGCGCATCTTACTAAACTAAATGATATAGCCACCCTATTTACTGATGAGGAAAAATCATTATTATTATATCCTCAAGTTGTTTCTTTCTCGATAAAGGGTGATGCTAACATATGGTTTAATTCTCTTGCTCCTGGTTGTGTGCATAGTCCCCAGGATATGATATATCACTTTTCTGAATAATATTTTCCTACCCATAAGAAACAAGCTGCCTTGCAGGAAATATTTAACTTTGTGCAAACTGAAGAGAGTCTCCCACAAGCTTGGGGGAGGATTCTCTAATTACTAAATGCTTTGCCTCATCATCCTCTCAAGAAAAATGAAATACTTGATATCTTTTATAATGAACTAACCGATGCTTCTAGGGACCACCTATATAATTGTGTTGGTTGTATTTTCAGGGAACAAACTATTGAACAAACTGAATTACTATTGAATAATATATTGAGCAATGATATGATTGGACTATTCCAGAACCACCTCTGAAGCCAACTCCGAAGAAAAGAGGTATTCTATTTCTAAGTTGTGAAGATATACAAAAAGCAAAGAAATTTATGAAATAAAAAGGTATTAAAGCTGAAGATGTTAATAATCTACCACCTATTGAAGAAATACATGGTCTTGATAACCCGCCACAGGTACTAGAGGTAAATTCTCTTCATAGATTTGATGAAAGCGATATTCCTTATAATAAGTCTGCTAGCCAATGCTTGGATGAACTTGATAATTTTGTTGTTAAGAAAGAAAATTTTAATGCTTATGTTAGTAGACAATTGAAACATAATGCTTTCATGCTTGATCGCTTAGGTGCTTATATGAGTAGAACTATCAATGATCTTAAAATGATTCGTAAACATGATTCCATGGTAACTACTCAAGTAGAACAAGTACTTAAGGCATGGAATGATTTTCTTACCGAGATGAATAGTAAGAACAATGATCATTCTATTAAAGTTGTGACTAGAGGTGGAAGAATGACTCAGGAACCTTTGTATCCTGAGGGCCACCCTAAGAGAATTAAGAAAGATTCTCAAAGGGGTAATATTGATGCACCTATTCGCTCCAGTAATAAGAGGAACAAGGATGATGATAGAACTTTGCATCCTGCTAGTGAACCTGTTATAGATACACCTGAAAACCCAAATGATATTTCTGTTTCTGATGCTGAGACACAATTTGGTGATGAACATGAGCCTAGAGATAATATTAATGATGATTTTCATCTTGATACTCAACCTAGTAATGATAATGATGTGGAGATTGAACCTGCTGTTGATCTTGATAACCCACATCCTAAGAATAAAAGATATGACAAAAGAGACTTTATTGCTAGGAAGCATGGTAAAGAAAGAGAACCATGGGTTCAGAAACCCATGCCCTTTCCTCCTAAACCATCCAAGAAAAAGGATGATGGGGATTTTCAGCGCTTTGTTGAAATGCTTAGACCTGTCTTTCTGCGAATGCGCTTGACTGATATTCTGAAAATGTCTCCTTATGCTAAGTATATGAAAGATATTGTGACTAATAAAAGAAAGATACCGGAAGCTGAGATTTCCAGCATGCTTGCTAATTATACTTTTCAGGGTGGAGCACCAAAGAAATTACGAGATCCAGGAATACCCACTGTACCATGCTCTATTAAAGGGAATTGTGTTAAAACAACTTTATGTGATTTGGGAGCTGGTGTTAGTGTTATGCCTTTGTCTTTATTTCGTAGACTTGATTTGAATAAGTTGACACCTACTAAAATCTCTTTGTAAATGGCTGATAAATCAACTGCTCTACCTATCGTTATTTGTGAGGATGTACCTGTCGTAGTTGCAAATGATACTATCTTGCCAAACTTTATTATTCTTGATATTCCCAAGGACGACAGTATGTCGATCATCCTTGGTAGACCCGTTTTGAATACTGCAGTGGCTATTATTGATCGCAACAAGGGCAATTTCACTTTTCATATTAATGATAAACAATGAGCATACGATACACTTTCCGAAGAAACAAACTCAAGTTCATAGTATTAACTCCATTGAAAAAATTCTGGTGATTATTATTGGAGACTTTGAATTCCCTCTTCCTACTATCAAGAATAAATATGATATACTTATTGTTGGGGATATGCATATCCCCATTGAGGTAACTTAGTGTTATTCGAAAATTCTTTAGTTTCATGTTATTCGAAAGAAGTTTGTTAATAAGACTTGATCAACCTTATTGATGCATTCCTTTTGATGCGCATGAGATGGATGAATTTAGAAAGCACAACTTCTTGTACCCAACTTTTACTTTCTCTTAGTTAGATGAAATTAAGTTAAAATGCTATTATTTTTCTATTTTCTAAGTTTCCCGTGCAATAAAAATGTGACCTGAAAACAAAAGTTCTTCAAATGTCCTGAAAATGGAGTATGATTTTTTTCTAGAATATTTAAAAATATCTTGCACTGAGCACACTGTAGGGGGCTGCACCAGTGGGCCAGAACTCCACAAGGTGCGGCCACCCCCCTAGTCGCGCCTAGCAGGCTTGTGGGTCCCACGTGGCCCCCTTCACTTATTCCAGCACCCATTCACTTCAACTTCCTCCAGAAAAATCCCACCATTACTCAAACCCATGTTCTGGCTCATTTTGCTGGCAGTTTTGATCTCCTTGTGCAAAGCTTCATTCGCAAAACTATTTTGGGAGATTGTTCCTAGAAAAGGAAAAAATGTTAAGGAAGGTGTTTTAAGGGGGTTCATCGAGCAAGAAGGCCCCGAGACTCACAATACGTGAGCCCGACCTTAAACCACTGAGGGTAGCACAAGTGCGTCCTTGTGAATGTCCATCAAAATAATTCATGAGTGATGTCAGTATCAAGGAAGAATTCTAAGCATACACAAGAAATGTTGGCCTTGAGGAATTCATGTCAGATAAATGCAAGCAATACTATCAACTCACGGATTCTTTCATGCGGAGGTTTGAATTTTCGCTCAACCGTAATAAACCTTCCGTCCTATTTGACCTTTATGAGAAATCATATTCTTTGGACATAGATTAGAGGATTTTAATCATGCATGCAAAATTCCACAATGAGGCAGCTATAGTGATCCACACAAAACTGAATATAATGATTTTCTTGCTAGCATTACAGTCAAAGAAACTAGAAATATTACACAGGCTACCATGGGGAGCATTCAGTTTCCTGCCATACACTATTTTTCTCTATTCATAGGTAGATGTATTAACGGTAAAACTGAGCATAGCCACCTTTGTGCAACCGATCTTAGTATTCTTAAGAGTGCAGTAATGGGCCAAAGGCGAGATAACTTAGGAGCCATTATTGCTAGAAGGTTGCATAATAATGCTAAGGATGGAGATTTCTTTGGTGGGAGCTATGCCACTGGTTTAGCTAATTATCTTGGTATACCCATACGCGGAAATGATATTGAGTTACTACTTTTCTTGATTATGAGGCTTTGGTATGTCATCGGTTTCTTGAAAGGAACGGAAAATCTATCGAGTACCTACTAATTTTTGACACACAACATGCTATCCATGTTACCCTTCCTGCTCCTTCCTTCTTTAACTTTCAGGAAAAACAAATGTCATGGGAACGAACACCTATGGGATCACGAGGACCCCTTTTGGTTCGGAGGGGGGACGAGATGGCACAAAGAGCCGGTCGGGTGAGCTACGCGCAGGGAGTTTTTACCCAGGTTTGGGACGCATAGATTCGTAAAACCCTACTCCTGCTTGATTATATTGATTGTGTAGGTTTTGGCTACAAGGGCGCGATGAACGGCTACTACATGAGCTTGGTAGTCTCCAGTTGTCGTACCGCCGGGCTGTCCGGTTGTCTAACTACCCAACTGTCTAAAGCCGAAGAGCCAAAAATCTAAAGTCCAAAAAGTCCTCCTCTGTAACGCCCTGGGCCTCCTTTTATACCTAAGGGAATCCCAGCAGTGGCGTACAGTGTGCACACGAGATGCACAATGGTACAGTGCTATCATACCTAGCCCTGACGGAGTAGCACAAGAGTATTACATGCACCGTCAGGGGGCCTCAGTCCGTCAGGGGGCCTCAGTCCATCAGTGGGACGGGACAGGGGGCCGTCCCATTGGTGCCGCTTAGCTCCCTCCAACGTTGAGCTGCGACATGCGTCCAGGTGAATTGACACCTGGCATGTGCGTTGGCGGTCCTTGTCAGGGCCTTGCCTTGATGGGACCTTGCCTTGCCGGGGTCTGGAGGCTCAAAAAGCCTTCTCGGCAAGGTCTTGCCGGTAGTATTGACTCTTCTATGATGTCGCTTGACAAGTCTTCACTGGGCCTTGCCGCCGGCGTGGCTACTACTGCCCGTGCATGAGTAAAGGGGCACTAAATGACCCAAAAACTCTAGTGCGCCGACAATAGAGATACTTTATAACTAGAGAGGAGGCAAACGAGTACGAGAGGAATGCGGAATCAGCTCGCCTTCACGCTGCAGTCATTCAGCCGGTAGCCGCCGCAGCCCAGTACAACCCCAACTATGACTTCAGATATTATCAGGGCCAGCCATGACCCTAAACCAACTTAGGCCAAAAGCCTAAGCTTGGGGGAGTACGTATTTCTAACCGACGTTACATTCATGTTCACACATCCATCTTAAGTAGTCGGTGTTCATACTCTTTCATTGTACCATCCATGTTAGTTTATTTCCTTGTTTCACTTTCTTCTTGTGCGTTTAATTAACTTTGAGAAAAAAATAGTTCCAGCTTTATCTTCTAGTTGTTTAGTTGTAGCATTAAAAAGAAAACCCAAAAATATTTTTCGTTCTTCTTTTGTTTGTTGGGAGCTTTCCCGTGTAAATAGTTTTTCTCGTTCATGTTTTGATTTTACTTTCTTTGGGTCGTAAGGAGAAGACCATAATGAAAATGTCGAGTGGCTCTCATATGCATTATTGTTTACCTATTAGAGAGACCATGTTACCTTGTCCTCTCCTTTGAGTTATTGTTTGCAGATTCCAGCTTAGTCCAATGCACGTGCACTCTTATTATTATCCACACCATTAGGTCGTGTAAGTTAAAGGCAATAATGACGATATTTGATGAAAAGATTGAGATGGAGAAAAGCTGGTATGAACTCGGCCTATCTTGCTTTTGTAAATATGATTAGCTCATCGTTCCAAATTTAGTTCATTATGGGTGAAATATATTTGTAATGACAATTAGAGATTATAGTTACTCATGCCATGCTTAATTAGCTAAGAGTGGATGATGGTTTGTTTTGGGTGCCAACATGCATATTAAAATGGTTGTGGTGTAGTATGATGGGATGGTATCCTCCTTTGAACGATTCAAGTGGCTCGACTTGTCACATGTTCATGCATGTGGTTAAAACAAAATCAACATAGCCTCTACGATATTTATGTTCATAGTGATTTATATCCTACTCATGCTTGCATTCAATGTTGGTTAATCTCAGAGCATGTTGATGACTATGTCACTCTCTAGTTGGTCGCTCTGCAGTCTTTTGCTAGACTTCACTTGTACTAAGCAGGAATACTGCTTGTGCATCCAATCCCTCAAACCCAAAGTTGTTCCATATGAGTCCACCATACCTGCCTATATGCGGTATTTACCTGCCGTTCCAAGTAAATATGCATGTGCCAAACTCTAAACCTTCAAATAAACATTCTGTTTTGTATGCCCAAATCGCTCATGTGGCGACGGGGGGCCGTCAGTATCTTCCATGCTAGGTGGGTTATTCTCACAATATGTGTTGATTCACTATCATTCACGAGAAAGTGGCTGGTAATCGGGATGCCCTGTTCCATGCTCGAAATAAACACAAAATATAATTAAACAAAACTCCCCCAGGACTGTGTTTGTATGGATGGTACCCATGGATTCGGCTCGCCGTGGAGTGTGACTTATTGGTGGAGGGGGGGGGTAAAAACTTTATCATTCTGTTTGGGAACCGCCTATAATGTATCTAGCATGGAAGATGTTGAAAACCTCTTGGTTGTTATGTGAGCAATGAAAGCATACCACTCAAAAATTATTACTTACCTCTATTTTAAAAACTCGAGCTCTCGCACCTCTGCAAATCAATGCTTCCCTCTACGAAGGGCCTTTCCATTTAGTTTATTGTTGAGTCATCCTCTTCTCATAAAAGGCACCAGTTAGAGAGCACCACCGTCATTTGTATGCTTTGTTGTTAATTGATATTAATTATGAGCATGAATGGATCTCTTTCACCGTGGATTACAATGTGTAGTTAGTCCTTGTTCTTTATAGGTGCTCTGCATTTATGTTTTGCGGTCTCGGAAAGGGCTAGCGAGGTACCATTTCATCATATTGTATCATGATTGTTTTGAAAAAGTGTTGTCATCTGAGAATTATTATTATTGCTCGCTAGTTGATTATGTCAGTGATATGAGTAAATGTGAGACCTAAATGTTATTGTGAACGTGGTTAGTCAATGATCTTTACTGAAAATCTGAACATCAGTTAGACGTATTTACAGCAACAAGATCAAACAGAGTTTGTAAAAGTGTTTCTTTATCACTTTCACTTTATCAATTGAATTGCTTGAGCACAAGCAATGGGTTAAGCTTGGGGGAGTTGATACGTCTCCATCGTATCCACTTTTCCAAAATCTTTTGCCCTTGTTTTGGACTCTAATTTGCATGATTTGAATGGAACTAACCCGAATTAACGTTGTTTTCAGCAGAATTGCCTTAGTGTTATTTTTGTGTAGAAATAAAAGTTCTCGGATTGTCCTGAAATTTTTTGGAGAATATTTTTGGATTTATTAAAAAATATTGGCGCAAGAATCAACCAGTGGGGGCCACCCACAGGCCACAAGCCTGCTAGGCGCGGCCACCCCCTGGTCACGCCTAGCAGCCTTGTGGGGCCCTTGTGGATCCTCCGACCTCAACTCCAACTCCATATAACCCTATTCGCGGAGAAAAAATCAGAGAGAAGAGTTCATTGCGTTTCACGATACGGAGCCACCGCCACCTCCTGTTCTTCCTCGGGAGACCAGATCTGGAGTCCGTTTTGGGGTCCGGAGAGGGGAAATGGACACCATCGTCATCATCAACCATCCTTCATCACCAATTCCATGATGCTCTCCGCCGTTCATGAGTAATCCCATCATAGGCTTGCTGGACGGTGATGGGTTGTATGAGATTTGTCATGTAATCGAGTTAGTTTTGTTAGGGTTTGATCCCTAGTATCCACTATGTTCTCAGATTGATGTTGTTATGACTTTGCTATGCTTAATGCTTGTCACTAGGGCCCGAGTGCCATGATTTCAGATCTAAACCTATTATGTTTCCATGAATATATATGTGTGTGTGTTCTTGATCCTATCTTGCAAGTTGTAGACACCTATTACGAGTTATGATCCGCATCCCCAGGGTGACAATAACTGGGATTCTCTCCAGTGATTACCATAGTTTGAGGAGTTCATGTATTCACTAAGTGCTAATGCTTTGGTCCGGTTCTATATTAAAAGGAGGCCTTAATATCCCTTAGTTTCCATTAGGACCCCACTGCCACGGGAGGGTAGGACAAAAGATGACATGCAAGTTCTTTTCCATAAGCACGTATGACTATATATGGAATACATGCCTACATTACATTGATGAATTGGAGCTAGTTCTGTGTCACCCTATGTTATAACTGTTGCATGATGAATGTTATCCAACATAATTATCCATCACCGATCCATTGCCTATGCGCTTTCCACATATTGAGTTTTGCTAAGTTACTTCTCCGCTACTACAATTACAATCACTATAAAACTGCTACTGTTACTTTTGCCATCGTTACCGTTACTTCCATACTACTTTGCTACTAAATGCTTTCCTGTAGATATTAAGTCTTTCAGGTGTGGTTGAATCGACAACTCAACTGCAAATACTTGGGAATATTCTTTGGCTCCCCTTGTGCTGAATCGATACATTTGGGTTGAATACTCTACCCTCGAAAACTGTTGTGATCCTCTATACTTGTGGATTATCAGTTGTGCATGATATAAATACTTTGTTTGGGGAAGATGGAGCACAGTCAGACCATATGATATTGTAGGGATAACTTACTTTTGCCATTATATTTTGAAGAGATACAATTGCCTTGCTAGTATGATTAAAAGTTCTTTTTTATATCAATATTAAGCTTTTGTTTTGTGTCTTATGGATCGGAATATTCACACCACAATAAAGAATATTACATGGATAAATATGTTAGGTAGCACGCCACATCAAAAATTTTGTTTTTATCATTTACCTACTCGAGGACGAGCAGGAATTAAGCTTGGGGATTCTGATATGTCTCCAACGTATCTATAATTTTTGATGATGGCATGCTATTATATTATCTATTTTGGATGTTTTATATGCATTAATATGCTATTTTATATTATTTTGGGGACTAACCTATCAATCTAGAGCCTAGTGCCAGTTTCTATTTTTTCCTTGCTTTTGAGTTTTGCAGATATGGAATATTAAACGGAGTCCAAACGGAATAAAACCTTCAGAAAGAATTTTTTCTAGAAGGAAAAAAATCAACCAACTTGGAGTGCATGGCAGGAAACCTGCCACGGAGTCACAAGCCTGCTAGGCACCCCCTGGTCACGCCTAGTAGGCTTGTCGTCTCTCTGCATGTCTCCTAACCCTAATCTTTGGCTTATAAATTCCCAAATATTCCCCCAACATCAGAACGAGCCACACAAATACTTTTCCGCCGCCAAAAGCCTCCGTTCCCAAGAGATCCCATCTTGGAGCCTTTTCCGGTAATCTGTCGGAGGGGGTTTCAATCACGGAGGGCATCTACATCAACTCCATTGCCCCTCTGATGATGCGTGAGTAGTCCACCATAGACCTACGGGTCCATAGCTAGTAGCTAGATGGATTCTTCTGTCTCTTTGATCTTCAATACCATGTTCTTCATGATCTTCATGGAGATCTATCTGAGGTAATCCTCTTTTGTGGTGTGTTTGTCAAGATCCGATGAATTGTGAGTTTATGTTCATGTTATCCATGAATCTTATTTGAATCTCCTATGAATTATTATATGCATGATCTCATATCCTTGTTAGTCTCTTCGAAATATTGGTTTGGTTTGACCAACTAGATTGGTAATTCTTGCAATAGGAGAAGTACTTGGTTTTGGGTTCAATCTTGCGGTGTCCTCACCCAGTGACATAGTAGGGGTAGCGATGCAGGTATTGTATTGTTGCCATCAAGGGCAAAAAGATGGGGTTTTCATCATATTTCTTGAGTTTATCCCTCTACATCGTGGCATCTTACTTAATGCGTTACACTGTTCTTCATGAACTTAATACTCTAGATGCAGGAAGGAGTCAGTCGATGTGTGGAGTAATAGTAGTACATGCAGAATCATATCGGTCTACTTGATACTGACGTGATACCTATATGCATGATCATTGCCTTGGATAACTACATGATTATTCGCTCTTCTATCAATTGCTTGATAGTAATTTGTTTACCCACCATGATATTTTCCTTCGAGAGAGAAGCCTCTAGTGAAATCTATGGCCCCGGGTCCAGTTTCTATAATGTACTTTCAGATCTATAAACCCAAAATACCAAAAATACTTTGCTGCAATTTATTTACCTTTTACTTTCCGTTCTCGTTTACGTCTATCTCTATCGGATCTAATCCTTGCAAATAATCGTGAAGGGATTGACAGCCCATTTATAGCGTTGGGTGCTATAGTTTGATTGTTTGTGTAAGTGCATCCATTGGTGACTTGCTTGTTCCTCCTACTGGATTGATACCTTGGTTCTCAACAACTGAGGGAAATACTTATCTACTTCGTTGCATCACCCTTTCCTCTTCACGGGAAAACCAACGCAAGCTCAAGAGGTTGCAAACCCCGTCGGCAATGTGCCCCTATGTGGGTGTACTAAAGTTTGGGATTATTTGTACCCCTACTTGTGCACGGACAGTTGTAGCCATACCAACGACAAGGCCTACCAGGGAGCAATTGAGAACAGATACAGGAGAATCAAGAAGACCCCTGACAAGACCTTGTCAGCATGGCCTTCATACCCTTGATAGGGCGAAGCCCCGGCAAGACCCCACCAGCGCAAAGGCCAGGTGTCTCCCCACCTGGGCACGTGTTGAGGCACCGACGATGGAGGGGCTAAGCGGTGCTGATGAGACGGGGTCCTGTCCCATCCCGTGGATGGTCAGAGGCACCAAACAGAGCATTAAATACGCCTATCTTACACTGTTAGAGTTAGGTATGATAGCACTATACCTCTGTACACCTCGTGTACGTAGTGTACGCCGCTGTTGGGATCCCCTTATTCTTATAAAAGGAGGCCCAGGTTATGCTAGAGGGACTTTTGGACTTTTTTGGGATCCTCCCTGGCCCATTTTGCATGAGTAGCAGCTGTGTACTGTAGCGCTCCCAGAACCTGAGCTAGAACTCATCCAATACAACCAAGAAGGAGTAGGGTTTTATGCATCTTTGCAGCCTGAACCTGGGTAAAAATCCCCTGCGCTGCTTGTTCATCCTGCTCTTTGCGCACACCCATCTCCTTGCCACACTGAAGGGGGTCCTCCCTATTCCATAGGTGTTCGTCCCCCACGACATCTTTGGCGTGCTAGGTAGGGGTGTTGGCTGCGTAAACCTGGTCCAACGACCAGCGTGTTAGTTCCTTCGTTATATCCATCGCCATGGCTCCCAAGAAGAAGGGTTTCACGGCGATGGAACCCTCCACGTCCGCCACGCCCATAGCCTCCCAAGTGGGTGACCAAGTGCGCGCGGGCGAAGGGAGCAGAGACCCTGTGCCCACGCGACGCTCCGATGATCAAGTCCAAGGAAGCGGCAACGCCCGCCACGCAAACGTTCACGGCGGCGACGGAAACCCTCGTGCCGCTGGGCCTCAAGACGGGGATGCACTGCCTACGGGCGGTACTGTGAACTCCGGGGACGGAAGGGCACCTTCCAAGACACCCACGCCGGTGCGTATGCCACGACCTTCCCAGGACGTGCGCGGAGAGTAGCGCCGCAGTGTCGGTGGTTCTCACTGTCCCCACGGAAAAGCTCCTATGCATCGTTCCCAAGATGCGCGGGACCAGCATGCACATGAGCATGCTAGTGGGAGTTGCGTTCAATCACGGGACCGCGATGAAGCTCCTTCTTACACGGTTAGGAGTCACAGCACCTCGCGTTCTTTGCGTCGTTTGCTGCCGACCACGTTGGAAGAAGCAATGGTGCGGGCACAACAACTCCTGAACTTTACTCCTGCTGCAGAGAAGCTCGACGAGTGGAGAGACACCATTCAGAGCCTCCTCAGCCTCGCTGACAGGTTTTGGTCCACTGAGCCGGCTCGCGCCAGTGGCGAGAAGGCCGGAGGCGATGCGACCACGGTGCACTCTCCTCCACAGCAACAACGCGAGTCACCGACTCAACGGATCAACGCTGATGGTTACTCGACGGCGTCGTCTGAGCCATAGACTCGCTGTGATCAGCGTCAAGTTCTTCAGGAACGAAGCAAAGAAGACACTCGAACTATGATCGAGCGATGGCTGGAAGTGCACCCTCAATCTGATAAGCGCATGGGCCACACTGTAGACAAATCCGCGCCTGGGTATCCTGTCAGCCTACCTTATGAGGTGGGTTGCCTAGTGTTTACCCGTGAGCTATGGCGAGTCTAGTGGCCCAACTCCCGAACATTCAAGCCCGAGGTCCCGGAGAAATATGACGGCAAGGCTCACCCGTTAGAGTTCTTGAGGATCTACACCATTGCGGTGCAGGCGACCGGGGCTCATGACGACAAGATACTCGCCAACTACTTCCGGATGGTGATTAAGCTCATGGTTGATGCACTTGCCAAAAGGATCCATTTCTTCCTGGCCAGATCTGCGCCATGAGTTTGTTGGCGCCTTTACTGGAGGTCATCAAGCTCCTGGCCAGGAAAGTGAGTTACATCTCATCGCCCAGAAAGAGGGCGAGACTTTGCGCAAGTACATCCAAAGGTTCGGCCGCATACACCACAACATACCAGACGTTCATCCTGCCGCTGTTATCAGCGTGTTCCATCAGAACATGCGCAACCATAGGATGCGGGCAGAGCTGGCGATGAACAAGGTCACGGATGTTGTCGAGCTTTATGCTCTGGCCGATAGATGCGCCCGAGCCAAAGAAGGGAGGAGACTCCCCGGCGAGGAAGTTGGCATTGGAGTCAACTCCGATGACGAAGATGACACCGCCTTGGCAAAGAAAAACTGGCGGCGGAACAAGAAGTGCAAGAGTAATAATGTTCTTGCCGTTGAGGGATCCGGAAACGTCCACGCCACCTAGAAAACTAAGGTTGACAGTCCCGACAAGGAGGTTGTCGGGTGCACCTCGTGCCAGGCCTTGGCAGCCGCCGACAAGACGGAAGGCTCCGACAAGCAGTACTGGCGACAAGTCGAGCAACTCGTCGAGAAGTAGAAGGATGAGTACGTGAGGCGAGATAAGGAGAAATCCCAAAACGATGCAGAAGGGTCCGGTAAGAAGCGCAGTGACCGAGGAGGTCGTCGCGACAATACCAAGCAACATATGGAGAGGCCCGCTTGAGGCCGCGACGAAGGAGGGGATGAAGTTTGCAACGAAGAGGACGACGAGTCCAGCGAGCATGAGCTCCAGAAGGCTACACAGATGATGTGCATCGAGGGAGGTGCCTCGTCGCATTGCTCTCACCGCCAACTCAAGCAGTGGGCACATGAGGTTAATGTGGCGGAGCCGTCTATCGGTGCCCAGAAACCTCTGAAGTGGTCCAACACTCCTATCATTTTTTACGCCGAGGATCACCCTGATCGCATGACTGTGGTTGGGTGTCTGTCGTTGTTGGTTTCACCGAAAATTCGCAACCTCAAGGTGACGAAAATTCTGGTCAACAGTGGGGCCAGCCTGAACCTAATATCGCCAGACGTCATCCAGAGGCTGCATATTCCTAATGGAGATCTCGAGTCGACAGGCACATTCCAAGGGGTCATTTCAGGGAGGACTCAGCGGAAGGGCAAGATCACATTGCCAGTAATATTTGGTAATGAAATAAATTTCATAACAGAGAAGATTGTCTTTGACGTCGCCAAGATCTCGTTGCCATACAACGGTATCATTGGCCGCCCAGCGCAGGCCAAGTTCATGGCGGCCACCCACATCGCTTACAATGGGCTGAAGATTTTTGGGCCAATGAGCGTCATTGCGATCCACTCTAACAAGAAAGGTGTACACATCTGCACTGATCAACTCTATCGGGAGGAAGTTGCAGCACCTGTCACTCAAGCTCCCGGGGGAAGAAGACCGGCAAGGCCTCAGGCGCACATTCCGGCAAGCGCACCTCCTCGGAGTGCTGCGCCCCCGTTGGCGATGTGCCAGAGAGCTCCACCGGCAAGAACAAGAAATCCAAGGCAGCTCCACCAATGACCAAAAATGTGCCCGTCAAGGAGGATGGCACGGGAGGAACTTTCACCATAAGTTCCACCCTCAATGACAAATAGGAAAGCACACTCGTTGCCTTCCTACGGGCGAACGTCGACGTGTTTTCATGGAAACCGTGTGACGCCCCCGGTGTTCCCAGGGAGGTGATTGAGCACCATCTTGTCGTCCGTCCTCATGCGCGTCCCGTCAACAGAAGGTGAGGAAGGAATCTTTGGAGAGACAAGAGTTCATTGCCAAGGAAATAAGAAAACTAGAATCGACCCAACATAGTTGGCCAATCCCGTCATAGTGCGCAAGGTGAATGGGAAATGGAGGCTGTGTATTGACTATACAAATCTCAATAAAGCCTGTCCAAAAGATCCCTTTCTCTTGCCGCGCATCGACCAGATTGTGGACTCCACTGCCGGTTGTGACTTGCTATCGTTCCTTGATGCGTACTCAGGGTACCATCAGATTTTCATGTCGAAGGAAGACGAAGAGAAGACCACATTTATCACCCCATGTGGTACGTATTGCTTCACGCGAATGCCTTTCGGGTTGAAAAGTGTTGGTTCTACATTTGCAAGAGCGGTCCACATTGGTTTTGAGCCCCAGCTACATAGAAATATGGAGGCTTATATGGATGACATAGTGGTCAAAACCAAGGACAAGGCGACGCTCATATTAGATTTACAAGAAACATTTACAAATCTGCGCAAGATCAACTTGAAGCTCAACCCTGAGAAGTGTGTGTTTGGTGTCCCATCCGGCCAGCTTCTCGAGTTCTTTGTATCTCAACATGGAATTGAAGCAAATCCCGACAAGATCAAAGCAACTGAGCAAATTGAAGCACCAAGACATGCCAAGGATGTGCGTCGTCTTGCCGGCTGTGTTCCCACTCCGAGTATGTTCATTTCAAAATCTGCTGAGCGTGCCCTGCCCTTTTTCCAAACCTTGAAGAAGGCAGGCCCGATCAAATGGACTCTGGAAGCGGAGGCAGGACTGCAGGATTTGAAGAAGTACCTCTCCTCTCTGCCAGCCTACTCGTGGCAAACCACAAGAGCCGTTGCTACTATATCTAGCGGCAACAAATCAAGTGGTGAGTGCTACGTTAGTGGCTGAAAGAGATGTTGATGAAGAAGCAGCGGCAGCGGCAGGACCGCCAAGAGAAAAGCCAGGATATTCCCCGGCAGGGTCAGGTGCCGACAAAATAGGATCTGCGCAGTCGAATGAAACAATTCAGAAGAAGAAGATGGTGCAGCGCCCAGTCTATTTTGTCATCTCCCTTTTGCAGGGGGCTAGGTCAAGATATTATGGCGTGCACAAGTTTCTCTTCGGACTCCTTATGACCTCCAGGAAGCTACGCCATTACTTCTAGGAACATGAGATCACCATTGTCACTCGCTTCCCATTGCAGCGGATTTTGCAGAACCCAGATGCTACAAGCAGGATTGTGGAGTGGGATTTGGAACTGTCAAGCTTTGGTCTCAAGTTTGAACGTACTTTGAATATCTAGAGCAGAGCCTTGGCAGAGTTTTTTGCAGAATGGACCCCAATGCCACATGAAGAATTTCCAGAGACAACTCTCCCCGACAAGGAAAAAAATCACGAGTGGATCATGTATTTCAATGGGGCTTTCTCGTTGCAAGGCATCGGTGCTGGAGTGCTGCTTGTCGCACCCACCAGAGAGCACCTCAAATATGTGATTCAGATGTACTTTCCTCGGGAGAGGTCAACGAACAATACTGCAGAATACGAAGGTCTGCTTGCCGGTCTCAGGATCGTGGCAGACCTCGGGATTAAGAAACTTATTGTCACGGGTGATTCTCAGCTTGTCGTCAAGCAGGTGAATAAGGATTATCAGAGTCCATTGATGGAAGCTTATGTAGATGAAGTGAGAAAGTTGGAAGAACATTTTGATGGTCTGCAAATGGAGCACGAACAATACTACAGAAAACAGTGTTGCTGATGGCCTGTCAAAGTGTGTTGCACTTAAGTTGTCTGTGGAACCAGGAACTTTTGTGCTTCAACTGACTCAACCATCTGTGGCACCATCAATTGGACAAGACAAAAGAAGAAAGTTGAGTTCCGACAAGAATTTCCCGGCAGAGCTCCCAGAAGCCGTTGACGAGGAAGTTGTCGGGAATGACGCTAGGCTTGTCGGTGAGCGTCACACTCCGGCAGGGCCTCGGTCTCTTGTCATGGAAGCACATGCTCCCGCCAAGCTTGCCGGGGGCAACGGGCTCCGGCAGGGCCTCGAGCCCTTGCCGTTGAGACAAATGATTCCCTGGCAGAGGATATGCCTTTAGACCTTGTTGTCGAGCCCTAGGCTCCAACATGGGCACAACACATCGTCCATTTCCTTCAAACAGGAGAACTACCTAAGGAACAAGAAGAAGCATAGAAAGTAGCCCACCGTTCTAATATAGTTCATGGACAACGTCCTGTACAGGAAGAGGCCGAATGGTGTGAAACTCAAGTGCATTTCTTGGGAAGATGGACTGGAGCTGTTGGCGGAAAAACATGGAGGCATATGTGGCTCCCACATAGGATCAGGAGCGCTTGCCGGTAAGGCATTCCGGGAAGGTTTCTTTTGGCCCACTGCCTTCTAGGATGCAAATGCGCTAGTAACAAAGTATGAAGCATGCCAGTTTCATTCAAAGAAAATGCATCAACCAGCTCAAGCTCTTCAGACAATCCCTCTCTCCTAGCCATTTTTGGTCTGGGGGCTCGACATCTTGGGTCCTTTTCCCCATGCTACCGGAAGCTTTGAGTACTTGTAGTCACAATCGACAAGTTCACAAAGTGGCCAGAAGTGGAAGCAGTGAGAAAGGTGACAACACAATCAGTCGTCAAATTCTTCAAAGGACTAGTCTGCTGCTTTGGTGTTCCCAACAGGATCATCACCGACAACGGCACACAGTTCACGAGCTGCACCTTCATGCAGTATGTCCAAGACCTTGGCGGCAAGATCTGTTTTGCTTCTGTTACCCACCCAAGGAGCAACGGCCAAGCAGAAGGGGCTAATGCTGAAGTGATGCAAGGCCTCAAGACAAGAACTTTTGACAAGCTGCGCAAGTGCGGAAGGCACTGGATTGATGAGTTGCCGGTGGTTCTTTGGTCGATCGGGACGACCCCAGATCGAGCTACCGGACAGACACCCTTCTCCCTAGTATATGGGGCGGAAGAAGTTCTCCCCACGAAATTCACATATGGGTCACCTCGAATGCTCGCTTATGATGAGCTTGAGCAAGAGCAGCTACGGCAAGATAACGCTATGCTCCTTGAGGAAGATCGTCTTCAGGATGCTGTGCGAACTGCGCACTACCAAGAAGCTTTGCGCCGCTATCATGCGCGAAGTCTTGAGGAAGGTGACCTTGTTGTTCGGCGCGTTCAGTCCACCAAGAATTCCAACAAGTTGACGCCGAAGTGGGAAGGCCCTTATCAAGTAGTGCGAGTCACCAGGCCTGGCGCAGTCCGCCTGGAGCCCAAAGATGGCATCCAAGTGATGAACTCCTGGAATATCGAACATCTTTGTAAGTTCTACCCATGAGGCGCGGTTGGCGGATCTCCCGGCAACCACCTTTTTAAAAGTCTTGCTGCTGAAGCATGTAATCCTTTGTACAAAGCCAGGCGCAGACCATGTGCATGGTTAAAAAAAGCTAAGTGTTCTGCAAACCTTGTTGATTCTCATGTTTACTTATGCTCATGTTTGTCTCAGATATTGTATTGCGCTTACTCCTGGCAAGAGCTAACGGACCGCCAAGTTTCCATGTCCCTATTTTCTCTTCTTTATTTTTCTCAAAGGTCGGAAGGTTACCTCGCGTGCAGCTTTGCCGGGGGGAGAATGGTGGTATGGATACCGATGGGCGACTTTCAAGGAAAACATCTTCCGGAAGGAGTATGACAACGAAAAGCTAAGTTGCAAAACTTTGAGTAAAAATTCTTACTGTGAAGTTATTTTCGTTGGACGATTTCAACTTCTGTATGGAAAACTTGCACGCGAAGGAACCTTGTCGTAATCGGTCGCTCTCTTACTCTATTTCGAGTCCGCTCAATAGCTAAAGTGGCTGCACTGAAAACGTCAAGGTAACCTTGTCATGATTAGTCGCGCCCTTACTCTGTTTCGAGCCCACTCAACAGCTTAAGTGGCTGCACTAAAAATATCAAGGTATCTTGCCGGTAGCAGCACCGCGAGCAGCCTGCTAAGGATGCGCTCCTCAAAGCGCTCACGGCGGGGCTACGTGCACCGACAAGTTTCCAAAAAAGCATAGGGAATGCACCATGCAAAGAGGAATCTAATGAGGAGAATAATATGCAGTCACTCGGTTAGGGTGAAATTTACATGAGATGTTGCCTCTTCCTATGTACATCTTTATTTGACTTTCTCCCCTAGGGGAGATTACAAGAAGAAAAAGATAGGAGGAGGAGGCAAATTACAAGGAGAAAAAGGTAGCAAGGGCCTCCGATGAGAGCCTGGCCCCTCCTGGACCAACATTGCACAGAGGAGAGGGCCAGCATTGAGCAGAGGAGAAGACCAGCACTGCGCGAACGAGAGGAGGGGACCCCAGAAGCTGAAGTCCATGGGTCTATCGGAAGATCCAGCTGGAAGATGAGGCAACGCCCAGGACAAGGGCCCCCGACAAGATCGCTCTGCCAGAAAGGGGAGAGGCATGAGGCTAACGATGATGGTGCGGCCGTCGATCAGTCAGAGCTCAGGTCGTCGTATTCCGACTTGACGGCCTGGAGCTCGGACTCATCATCGCTTTCATCGACACCGTCCTCCTCGTCGCTATCGCTCGAGGGGGGCTTTCGGCGCCGCTCGAGCTCTCTTCGCACCAGCTGAGGCGGACGCCTGAGCGCCCATAAATCTTGACGGGGAGCAGACCAGCCTCCATCATTTTGAAACGAAGGACGTGCCCATCCTAGATATTGTGGGCACGGGCGAAGGTTTTCCAACCGCGCCTGAAGAGCATGATGCGACTCTCCGGATACTCGACGTCCACCCGCATGGCGCCATTGCAGCAGCCATGCGCCTGCAACCACAAAATGGGCGGCTCGTCGGCCTCCATCGCCCCAACGAAAGGGTGAGGGCGGCGCAAATGGCTCCGAAGGGGACCATGTAGTTTGAGGACGAACTCCAACGTCGTCCCCTCGGCGTGGGTCTCTTCGAGGAAGGGCCTGGCGCCGGAGGGAGAGATGGATCGGCACTCCGCCTTCCCCGGCCTGGGCCTCCATAGCGACCACAGCCCCTCACGCCTCTCCCGCCGTGAGCACCCGGGTCACCCTCCGTCTCTGCGGCGGAAGCGGTGGCATGATCCAGACAAGGACTCCTCCTTGGTGAAGAGGACAGTGTCTGCCCTTGCCTCCTATTCATGGCTAAGGGCGGGCACCACTCAGGGTTTGGAAGAGGTGGAAAGGTGAGCTCTGGAGATTCGCGCTTGATCAGGGAGGAAGGATGGACGAGCATCGCCCTTGTTGCCCCTCAATTTATAGGGGGAAGCGCGGGGGCTGGCTCTCCCTCCCTCCAAGAGTCGCCGCCCACCTCCTCCAATAGTGTCGCCCATGATCACGGGGCGAACAGCAACCGCCCCATTGCTCCAATACATGACGCTGAAGTTTTTGCCATGGCTAGGACTTTAAGTCACGGGCGCCCGTTGCTAGTTCCCCCACTATGCATGCGGCGCGCGTGGTGGAAACGGCCTAACGCAGCAATTAAAATAATTACTACCGCTCCGTGCACGTATCCCACGACACGCACCTTGCGCACATCGTGGGGAGGCACAGTAAGCGGAATATTTACAATCGCAGACTCCTGCCATGCGTGCCCGTGCACTATTTGGGCCTACCCCAACAACGCCTCGCACCGTGTATGGCCTAGACCCGGGGGCTCCTGTCGGTGTACTAAAGTATGGGCCTTTTAGTAACCCGTACTTGTGCACAGACAGTTGTAGCCATACCAGCGAAAAGGCCTGCCAGGGAGCAACTGAGAACAGATACAGGAGAATCAAGAATACCCCCAACAAGACCTTGTCGGGATGGCCTTCATACCCCCGGCAGGGCGAAGCCCTGGCAAGACCCCGCTAGCGCAGAGGTCAGGTGTTGCCCCACCTGGGAACGTGTTGAGGCGCCGACGATGGGGAGGGCTAAGCGGTGCTGATGGGACGGGGTCCTGTCCCATCCCGTGGACAGTCAGAGGCACCAGACGGAGCATTAAATACGCCTGTCTTACACCGTCAGAGTTAGGTATGATTGCACTGTAGCTCTGTACACCTCATGTACGTACTGTACGCCGCTGTTGGGATCCCCTTAGTCATATAAAAGGAGGCCCAAGGCGCTACGGTAGAGGGACTTCTAGACTTTTTTGGGATCCTCTCTGGCCCATTCTGCATGAATAGCAGCTGTGTACTATAGTGCTCCCAGAACTTGAGCTAGAACTCATCCAATACAACCAAATAGGAGTAGGGTTTTATGCATCTTTGCGGCCCGAACCTGGGTAAAAATCCCCCGCGTTGCTCGTTCGTCCTACTCTTTGCGCACAATCATCTTCCTGCCGAACCGAAAGGGGTCCTTCCGATCCCATAGGTGTTCGTCCCCCATGACACCCTGCCAGCAGAAAGCTAAGGACCCATTCCTCAAAGCAATTCGTGGCAGCACATCGTTGGCGTGTAACTAGAAACACGAGATGGTGAATACCATACAAATTCCAGAAGGGAAATGAAGGGCATAATATACGATTACATAGAAACATCAGTTCGTCAAACGATAACATCAAGATAGTTCATGCCCTAATGCGAGATACCTACTATGTCTTAAAGTACAGGGCAATGTGGCGACAAGAAAGATATAAGGCTAACTCCAGTGGCTCCCCTGGGTCCTTGCAACTCTGAGGATCCTATCGGCGAGAGGACCGTCCTTCTCTGAAGCACTTGAGGTGTCGGCGTTCAGTGGCAGCTTCTTGAAACAATCGGAAAGGTCGGGCTCCAGATGAAAGAAGGTGAGGTTGCTCAAGACTAGGAAGAGGGCATTGCGTGCTAGCTTCTGGGATTCATCGGCAAAGGAGGTGGACATGTCCTCCTCATACATCTTCAACGCCTCAACCAGACCATCAAAGAAGATTGTCAGCTTGATGCTGGGGGCTTCGTGCTTGCCCACGGAATAGGCCCAGTTCTTCATGTCCATCTTCGCAATTTGGGCAGTGAGGTGCTCGGCAATATAAACCATGCTTTTGATCCAGAGGTCATGCTGCTCAATCACATTCCCCAGGTTCTCTTCGGCATCCTTCAGGAGGGACCGAGCGTGGGTCAAATCCGTCAGCAACAGCTTCCCATGGGCCTCAGCAAATTCAAGAGTGCTCTCCAAGGAAGCAAGCCTGGATTTCATCTCGGAAATGGTCCTACTGGCAGCATCAAGATCCTGCCCCTTGCAGGAGAGCTATGAGTGCACCTCTTCCAGAGTCGCTGCTGCCTTGCATGCCTCTTCCTTGAGGGCCTCGATCTCCTGGGTGCTCCCGGCAAGATCCTCCTTCAGTTTGTCCAGTTGGTTTTCAAGTTTGGCTTTCGCAGCACAAGCAGCAGCTAAGTCGTTGGTCACCACCTTCAACCGAGCAACAGACTCCGAAGAGAGTGCGTCGAGAGCAACCTTATGGCCCTCTTCCAGCTCCTTGGTACACTGGCGGACGCTGTCCTCCAATCATTCTTGGCACAAAGAGTGGCGTCGAGGTTACCTTCCTGGATAGAGATGTCATCCTCCGTGGCATCTAGAAGCGCCTCGCGCTCCGCTAGACGGACCTTCTGGACAGCGACATCTTCTTTGGCCATGGACAGCATCTCGTGCTGCCTCTTGAAGGAATGGACCTGCCGGTTGCACTAGTCATGCAATTCACTTCCTTTGTTCCTCAACTGCTTGTCCACAAGCTCGGCTGAATCCCGTTGCTCCTGGACCGCCTGCCGTTGGAGGTCGTACTTGTTCTGCATCTTCTTAAGCCCTGCTACTATGGACTCCAGGAAACCCAAGTCCTTGGCAGCGTCAGCAGTGCTTTGGACACCTTAGACCCTGTGAGATAGTGGCGCCAAGATCTTGTTGATATCCTCATCAAGATTCTCACCCACTAAGAAGAGCGAGTCGAGAGCTGTGTGACTTAATGAAGCAGTGCTCAGTGCCAGATGACTCTACAAAGACTGCGAAACCGATGCCAGAGGATAACCAGATGGGGAAGGCATCATAATTTGGAGGGGAGTCTTCTCTTCAATCCTTGAGCTCAGGACGGGCGCGCTGCCGCGATTTTGTTCCATTCTCTCTGGGGATCCCAAAATATCCCCGACAGCTGCACCATGTTCTTATGTGGCATCAATCTTCACCGTTTACACGGCAGTGTCTTTCCCTAACAACAACCTCCTCCAACAGTTCGGGCTCTTCAAGAGGTGGGGCTACAGAATAAAACAACAAGACAGGAGTATGAAAATCAATGATCAGCGAAGCACATAGCATAAGGGTGCAAAGAAAACAAGAACTCTGGCAAGAGGGATACCCGTTGGAGCATGCTGCGGAAGGACCACTCCTTCCCCGACAACATCAGTTGCCGACGCGATGTGCATCGCCGCCATTTTGACGATAACCTTTGTGCTAGAAGATTCCTTGGTGGAGGCCCTTGCCGGCGAATCCCCGTCACGGGCGACGGTTGATGAGGAATCTCGGAGAAGGAGTTCCATTAGTTGGGCCTCCCTCCGATCTTCCTCTCATGTTCCCCTAATGGGAGAAGGGCGCCCTTTATTATCGCGGCCAGCGGGCAGGACCATCGTTTGGGTTTCACAAAGAGGACAAGGCGGGGGGATAGGCACGGGATTCTCTCCCGCATCTCAAGTAGAACCTCCGCCTATCGCGAGATCCGAGCCCGCGGCAGACTTGGCAGTCTTGGCCCTGTGCATGAGAACCTCGTCATCATCATCCCTGTCAAGGTCAAACATACATGACCAGGGAGATTAAGGATTGAAAGCCTTCTGACAGAAGCTGATATCAACAAAACTTACTCCGAGGCAAGGAGCATGGAGCCCAGCTCGTACGACGCGAGCGGTGGAGACGCTCGGCCCCTCTTCAGAGTTGGAGGGGTGGAGCTTGATGGAGAAGCCAGGATTACCGGCAAAGGCGAACCTGGAGGAGAAGTTGGGCTAGAAGGAGAGCCGGGATCCACCCCACGCACTTTTCGTCGCTTGACAGGGGAAGCCTTGGTCTGGGCAAGGCGAGAGGATTGGCGACGTGCTACTTCGCGTCCACCGCCCTTGGCGACCATCCTCTTCACCTTCAAAGAACTTCGCGACGGCGCGGGGCATGTTGAGTCTTTGTTGGTGCGTAGGCAGAGGCGGTGACCCGAGTTTGAGGACCCGCTTCGAGCCCCTCCTCCACCACCTCCAGGTCCGTCGCCCCTCCCGCCACGCCCTCCACGGGGACCTCTGTTGCTGCAGATTGCGAACTGCTAGCCCTGGTAACCTCCAGTCCGGCAGTCTCCTCCGGAACAAGATTTTTGCCCTCCTCATCAGAAGAGCCATCGTCTCCAAGCTCATCTTCTCCTACGGAAGCCGCTCCCTTGGTAGACCTGATGGCCTCGACCTCCGCTATTTATTCGGAAATGAAGGCCCTCTCCGCCTCCCTGGTTGGCGTAGTCAGGTTATTCTCCGGTTTGGCAGCCCTCTCCTCCAAGGCAGAGGTCCACTCCATCTCATCCTCCAGGGTGGGCAGTGCCCAATCAGATTTAACGCCGAAGGCATCACATTCCAGCATCCATTGGAGAATCTGATTCCTGGCGGCATTGCGATGCAGCGGGATGACCTTTTCCGGCAGGCGGTGTGTCCCGAAATGGCCAAACAATTAATCACACAATCAGTCATGGATGTATGCTTTCAAGTTGTTGGCAGGGCCGGGATATAGGTGCATCCAATCAGCAGGGCCATTGAACTCCTAAGAAAAGCGGTCCCTGTTTTGAAAGGGAGTGATGCGGCGGCAGAAACAATTTGCTCCCACTTGGTTAATAGGTTAGTTTCCAAAAATGTTATAAAATAGCATATAATTGCATATAAAGTAACCTAGATTACCGGAACATGGCTCCAGATGGGTAAACGACGTAACAAATACTTGTGGCGGCGGAAAAAGGGATTCAAGTGGCTCTATGTTGATTTCCTCATTTTAGAGAATATATATAGGCAGAGGTAGGTCAAACGGAGCCATGAGGTGGTCCCAAGGCAAGGGGGGCTCTTGCCTTGGCACCGCCTCGTGCGGCCTTCAGACTCTCTACGAAGCTTCCAGGTCTTATTTTTGTCCAGAAAAAATCATCAAAATGTTTCGGGTCATTTGGACTTCACTTGGTACTGATTTCCCGAAAGTCCAAAAACAAGCAGAAAACATCAAGTGGCACTAGGAACTAGGTTAATAGGTTAGTTCACAAAAATGATATAAAATAGCATATAAATTCATATGAAGTATCCTAGAATGGTGATATAACAACATGGAACAATAAAAAATTATAGATACGTTGGAGACGTATCAACATCCCCAAGCTTAATTCCCTCTCATCCTCGAGTAGGTAAATTATAAAAATAGAACTTTTGATGTGACATGCTGCCCAACATGTAATCTCTTTTAGGTACAATCTTTGAGAAACGATGAACTAATAAACATCAATGTAATAATATCCAAAAACATAAGCAACATAATTGTCAACTTTCAAAATATACGATCCTTAAAGAATGTTACTCCCTACTCATCGTATCATATTAGCATGGCATGACTCCATCTTCACCACATAAGTACAAATCATGAGCACCAAGGTGTCAAGTCAGGCAATTGGATCATACTTCTAACGCGCTTCCACATTTTCAACCTCACGGAATACATGAGTGTGAACCATGCATATAGAATATGGGTGGGACAGAATATGGTGCTAGATATCAAAGGAGTCAAAGTGGAAGGAAAGTCTTGCATCAACTAGGCGTATCAACGGGCTATGGACATGCCCATAAATAATCAATGTGAGGAGTAGAGAATGCCATTCAATGGATGCACTAGAGCTATAAGTGTAAGAAATCTCGACGGAAGCTAAGTGGGTGTGAATCCAACTTGCTTGCTCATGAATACCTCGGGCATTTGAGGAAGCCTATCATTGGAATATGCAAGCCAAGTTCTATAATGGAAAATTCCCACTGGCATATGAAAATGACAACTCAAGAGACTCTATGTATGAAGAACATGGTGCCACTTTGAGGCACAAGTCTGGTAACGGATAGTAGCAAACTCCCTTCTCTCTTTTTCTCTCTTTTTTATTTTTTTATTTTTTCCTATTTTCTTTTTTTCCTTTTTCTTTTCTTTCTATTTTTCTCTTTTTTCTTGGTGAGATCATTTGGCCTCCCCCATTTTTTCATTTTTCGTCTCGAGCTCATCCCAACTTATGGGGGGGGGGTCATTACTCCATCATCCTTTCCTAAGTGGGATAATACTCTAATAATGATGACCATCACCGTTTTATTTACTTACAACTTGATAAAAAAAACTCAACATAAACAATTATGACTCTATATGAAAACCTGTGGAAGTGCACCATCATGTGCAATAATCTAGTGTAACATGTAAACAATGATGAACGGTGGTTTCGCCACAAATATTATGTCAGCTACATGATCATGCAAAGCAATATGATGATGAACACACAAGTCATGTGATGTAACGGTGAAACCTGCATGGCAATATATCTCGGAATGGATGTGGAAATGCCATAATAGGTAGGTATGGTGGCTGTTTTGAGGAAGATATAAGGAGGCTTATGTGTGATAGGGCGCATCATATCACGGAGTTTGGATGCGCTGGCGAAAGCTACATCGATCCTTGAGGTGAGAATGGGCAATGCACGATAGCAAAGAGGCTAGCAATATGTGGAAAGTTGAGTGTGCATACATCTATGGATTCACATTAGTCATAAAGAACTCATATACTTATTGCAAAGCTTTATTATGTCTCTCGAAGCAAAGTACTACCACATGCCCCTAGGCAGGAGGTTGGGAGGAGTCAACCATCGTGCGCCTCTGACTTGAACAACACTAGGATTTCATCAAGGAATAAGAATGCTCACACATCATCACCATTCCATAACCAATATTTAGATGAGCAAAAGTTACACGCTTTAACTATCTATATTTCTACTAACCAACAATCATGTACTCATGCCCTTTCATATTACTACATCAATATCATTAACCCGCAGTTTCTTCTTAAAGTGAGCTACGTGAAGGTTTTATTATACACTCCTTGAATACCTATTCTTTTTGGAATAATCTTATAGCCAATGCAAATTACCGTTACCATTTATTTAGACTCCCGCCTGCATCTACTACTATTACTCCACCCATCGCTTGCTATACATCATGCATCTAAAGTATTAAGTATGGAGTAGAGTAATTATTTGAGTGTGATGACATGATGTAGACAAATTAAACTCAACTAATATGAATAAACTCCATCATTTTCCCCTTCATGGCAATAATACAATATGTGTCTTGACCCCTTCTGTACGAGGATAGAGCATTACAAGAATAAACCCATCACGATGTACCACTCCCAATGAAGGTAAATCAATCTAGTTGGCCAAACCAAACCGATAGATAGGAGAGAAATATGAAGGTATAACAAGCATGCATTAAACAATTCAGAGAAGACTCAATTAATATTCATGAATAATCTTATCATAAACCCACAATTCATCAGATCGCGACAAACACAGCGCAAAGAGGATTACATCGAACAGATCACCGTAGGAATCGCGGTGAACTTTGTATTGAAGATCAGAGAGAGAGAGATAGAAAGAGAGAGAGAGAGAGATCTAGGTACCATATATGGACCCATACGTCTATGGTGAACTTCTCACATGTCATCATGGAAGCAGCAAGGTTGATGTAGAGGCCCTCCGTGATCGATCCCCCCCCTGGCAAGGCACTTGAAAAGGGCTCGAGATGGCACACGGTGAAACAGAGACTTGTTGCAGCAAAAAAGGGTGTCGGGTGGCTCTTTGTTGATTTAATTATTTTAGAGAATATATAGAGGCGGGGGTAGGTCAAATGGAGCCATGAGGTGGTCCCAAGGCAAGGGGGTTCCCCCTCGGTGCGTGCCCTTGTGCCCTGGTACCGCCTCGTGCGGCCTCCGAACTCCCTCCGAAGTTCCAGGTCTTATTTTTTCTCCAAGAAACATGAAAAGGTTTTGGGTCATTTGGACTTCGTTTCGTACTGGTTTCCCGAAAGGCCAAATACAAGCAGAAAACATCAACTGGCAGTGGGCACTAGGTTAATAGGTTAGTTCACAAAAATGATATAAAATAGCATATAAATGCATTTAAAGTATCCTAGAATGATAATATAAGATAATGGAATAGTAAAAAAATATAGATACATTCCACACGTATCACTACCGCATACCCATAAGGAGGAGGTTGGGAGGAGTTAACCATCGCGTGCCCTCGATTCAAACAACACGATAAGATTTCATTTCAGACATAAAAATGGTCATAAATCATCACCATGGCATGTTAATACTTAGATGAATAACAAATAACAAGCTTTAATTACCAATATCTGTACTAACCAACAGTCATGTACTCATGTCTAGACATATTACTACATCAATATAATCAAGTCAAGCTTCTTCTTCTTTAGTGAGCTACATGAAAGTTTTTATTATATCCCCCTTGAATACCTATCCTTTTTGGACTAGTCTTATAACTCGTGCCACCGCTTCTATTTCTTATTATACTCTCAAAATATTTAAGTGAAGCATGAGAGTTCAATCATTTCTACAAAATTTAGACGTGGTCGTGCTCTAAAAAGATACAAGTGAAGCACTTGAGCAACTGGCTAGCTCAGAAGATATAAGTGAAGCATATAGAGTATTCTAACAAATTATGATAACCTCGTGTCTCTATCAAGTATGTGTGTCCAGCAAACAATGATTGTGTCAAACTAAAGGGAAAACAAAATATAACACACGACACTGCAAGCAAAACACATATCATGTGATGAATAAAAATATAGTTCCAAGTGACATACCGATAGATTGGAGACGAAAGAGGGCATGCTTTCCCCGGGGCAACCCCAAGCTTAGACTATTGGGTATTGCTTGAATATTACCTTAGGGTGCCTTGGGCATCCCCAATATTACAGTCTTGGTGCTCCATATTGTTGGAAATATGCCCTAGAGGCAATAATAAAATGGTTATTATTGTATTTCCTAGTTCATGATAATTGTCTATTATTCATGCTACAATTGTGTTAACCAGAAACCGTAATACATGTGTGAATACATAGACCATCACATGTCCCTAGTGAGCCTCTAGTTGGCTAGCTCGTTGATCAATAGATGGTCACGGTTTCATGACCATGGACATTGGATGTCGTTGATAACGGGATCACATCATTAGGAGAATGATGTGATGGACAAGACCCAATCCTAAGCATAGCACAAGATCGTGTAGTTCGTTTGCTAAAGCTTTTCAATGTCAAGTATCATTTCCTTAGACCATGAGATTGTGTAACTCCCGGATACCGTAGGAATGCTTTGGGTGTGCCAAACTTCACAACGTAACTGGGTGGCTATAAAGGTACGCTACGGGTATCTCCGAAAGTGTCTGTTGGGTTGACACGAATCAAGACTGGGATTTGTCACTCCGTGTGACGGAGAGGTATCTCTGGGCCCACTCGGTAAGACATCATCATAATGAGCTCAATGTGACTAAGGAGTTAGCCACGGGATGATGTGTTACGGAACGAGTAAAGAGACTTGCCGGTAACGAGATTGAACAAGGTATGGCGATACCGACGATCGAATCTCGGGCAAGTACCATACCGATAGACAAAGGGAATTGTATACGGGATTGATTGAATCCCTGACATCGTGGTTCATCCGATGAGATCATCGTGGAGTATGTGGGAGCCAACATGGGTATCCAGATCCCGCTGTTGGTTATTGGCCGGAGAGGTGTCTCGGTCATGTCTACGTGTCTCCCGAACCCGTAGGGTCTACACACTTAAGGTTCGATGACGCTAGGGTTATAGGGAAAAGGTATACGTGATTACCGAAGGTTGTTCGGAGTCCCGGATGAGATCCCGGACGTCACGAGGAGCTCCGGAATGGTCCGGAGGTAAAGATTGATATATAGGAAGTCCAGTTTTGGTCACCGGAAAGTTTTCGGGCTCATCGGTAGTGTACCGGGAGTGCCGGGAGGGTGCCGGAGGACCCCCGGGAGGGGTGTGACGACCAGAGGACTTCATGGGCTGTTAGATAAAGTGTGTCAGCCCTTATTGGGCTGGGAAATACTTTTGCTAAAGGCCCATGTGGCTGGAGATAAGGAGATAAGGCAAAAAGGATTTAAAAGGAGGAGATCCACCTCCCTTGTGGGAGGTGGACTCTCCCTTTAATTCGGCCGGCCATCTCCTCTTTGGAGTAGAGGCCAAGCCAGCTCTCCACGTCCCTCCTCCTATATATACTTGAGGTTTTGGATGTTTTGAGAGAGGATTTGATCTCTCTCTCTCACGGCGAAGCCCTACCTCTCTTCTTCCTCCTCCGCAGCGCTTAGGCGAAGCCCTGTCGGAATACCTTGCTACTCCACCACCACCACGCCGTCGTGCTGCTGTTGGAGCCCTTCCCCAACCTCTCCTTCCTCCTTGCTGGATCAAGGTGTTGGAGACGTCACCGGGCTGCACGTGTGTTGAACGCGGAGGTGCCGTCCGTTCGGCACTTGATCGGATCTACCGCGATCTGAATCGCTGCGAGTACGACTCCATCAACCGCGTTCTTGTAACGCTTCCGCTTAGCGATCTTCAAAGGTATGAAGATGCAATCTCTCCCCTCTCGTTGCTGGTTTCTCCATAGATAGATCTTGGTGAACGTAGGAAAATTTTGATTTACTACTACGTCTCCCAACAGTGGCATCATGAGCTAGGTCTATGCGTAGAATCTATGCACGAGTAGAACACAAAGTAGTTGTGGGCGTCGATTTTGTTAATATGCTTGCCGTTACTAGTCTTATCTTGATTCGACGGTATTGTGGGATGAAGCGGCCCGGACCAACCTTACACGTACGCTTACGTGAGACCGGTTCCACCGCCTGACATGCACTAGTTGCATAAGGTGGCTAGCGGGTGTCTGTCTCTCCCACCTTAGTCGGATTGGATTCGATGAAAAGGGTCCTTATGAAGGGTAAATAGCAATTGGCATATCACGTTGTGGTTTTGACGTAGGTAAGAAACGTTCTTGCTAGAAACCTATAGCAACCACGTAAAAACTTGCAACTACAAATTAGAGGACGTCTAACTTGTTTTTGCAGCATATGCCGTGTGATGTGATATGGCCAAAAGGATGTGATGTGATGCATTGTGATGTATGAGATTGATCATGTTCTTGTAATAGGGTTCACGACTTGCATGTCGATGACTATGACAACCGGCAGGAGCCATAGGAGTTGTCTTATATTATTGTATGACCTGCGTGTCAATCATAAACGCCATGTAATTACTTTACTTTATTGCTAAACGTTAGCTGTAGTAGTAGAAGTAATAGTTGGCGAGACAACTTCATGAAGACACAATGATGGAGATCATGATGATGGAGATCATGGTGTCGTGCCGGTGACAGTGATGATCATGGTGCCCCGAAGATGGAGATCAAAGGAGCAAGATGATATTGGCCATATCATGTCACTATATTGATTGCATGTGATGTTTATCATGTTTACATCTTATTTGCATAGAACGACGGTAGTAAATAAGATGATCTCTCAATAAAATTTCAAGAAAGGTGTTCACCCTAACTGTGCACCGTTGCTAAGGATCGTCGTTCCGAAGCACCACGTGATGATCGGGTGTGATAGGTTCTAACGTTCGCATACAACGGGTGTAAGCCAGATTTACACATGCGAAACACTTAGGTTGACTTGACGAGCCTAGCATGTACAGACATGGCCTCGGAACACGGAAGACCGAAAGGTCGAACATGAGTCGTATAGAAGATACGATCAACATAGAGATGTTCACCATGGATGACTAGTCCGTCTCACGTGATGATCGGACACGGGCTAGTTGACATGGATCATGTATCACTTGGAAGACTAGAGAGATGTCTATCTAAGTGGGAGTTCATTAATAATTTGATTAAATGAACTTAATTATCATGAACTTAGTCTAAAATGTCCTTGCAAATTATGTCGTAGATAGCTCGCGCTGTAGCTCCACAGTTTTATTGATACGATCCTAGAGAAAAGTAAGTTGAAAGTTGATGGTAGCAATAATGCGGACTGGGTCCGTGATCTGAGGATTGTCCTCATTGCTGCACAGAAAGCTTATGTTTTTTTTTATGTACCGCTAACTGCATCACTCCCTCAAGCGTTGTCTGTAGATGTTGTGAACATATGACAGACCCTTTTTGGTGACTACGTGATAGTTCAATGCGTCATGCATTACGGCTTAGAATTGAGGCTCCAAAACGTTTTGAACGTCACGGAACATATGAGATGTTCTAGGAGCTGAGATTGTGATCTCAGGCTCGTGCCTATGTTGAGAGGTATGAGACCTCCAACAAGATTCTTTGTCTGCAAGATAAAGGAGAATAGCTCAATCGCTGAGCGTGTGCTCAGATTGTCTGGGTGCTACAATCACTTGAATCAAGTGGGAGTTAATCTTCCAGATGAGATAGTGATTAATGCAGTTCTCCAAGTCACTGCCACCAAGCTACTAGAGCTTCGTGATGAACTATAACATGCCAGGGATGGATAAGATGATCCCTGAGTTGTTCGTGATGTTTGACACCACGAAGGTAGAAATCAAGAAGGAGCATCAAGTGTTGATGGTTAAGTGAAACCACTAGTTTCAAAAGAGGCAAGGGCAAGAACGGAAAACTTCAGGAATGGCAAGCCAGTTGTTGCTCTAGTGAAGAAACCCAAGGTTGAGCCCGAACCCGAGACTAAGTGCTTCTGTTATGAGGAGAATGTTCGCTGAAGCGGAAAACCCCTAGATGCTTGGTAGATAGGAAGGCTGGTAATGTCAATGGAAGTATATTTGATATACGTGTTAGTGATGTGTACCTTGCTGGTACTCCTAGTAGCACCTGGGTATTGGATACCGGTTCGGTTACTAAGTGTTAGCAACTTGAAATAAAAGCTACGGAGTAAATGGAGACTAGCTAGGTGAAAGGTGACGATGTGTGTTGGAAGTATTTCCAAGATTGATGTGATCACCATCGCACGCTCTCTCTACCTTCAGGATTTGTGATAAACCTAAATAAATGTTATTTGGTGTTTGCGTTGAGCATGAACGTGATTAGATCATGATTAGTGCGATACGGTTATTCATATAAGTTAGAGAATAATGGTTATTCTGTTTACATGGATAATGCCTTCAATGGTCATGCACCCACTCGAAATGGTTTATCAAATCATGATCGTAGTAGTACACATATTCATAACATTGGTACCAAAAGATACAAAGTTAATAATGATAGTACCACATGCTTGTGGCACTGCCACGTAATGTCATATTGGTATAAATCGCATGAAGAAACTCCATGATGATGGATTTTTTGACTCACTCGATTTCGAATTGGTTGAGACATGCGAGCCATGCCTCTTGGGCAAGATGACTGAGACCCCGTCATCCAATATGATGGAGCGGGCAAGTGGCTTATTGGAATTAATACATGTTGATGTATGTGGTCCAATGAGTGTTAAAACACACAGTGGATATCGTTGTTTTTCTTTACCTTCACTGATGATTTGAGTAAATATGGGGATATTTACTTAATGAAACACGAATCTGAAATGTTTGAAAGGTTCAAGGAGTTTCAGAGTGAAGTTAAAGATCATCGTGACAAGAAGATAAATGTCTATGATACGATCATGGAGGTGAATATCTAAGTTACGAGTTTGGTATGCAATTTTAGACAATGTGGAAATTGTTTCACAGCTCACGCCTCCTGGAACACCATAGTGTGATGGTGTGTTCGAACGTCGTAGTCGTGCTCTATTGGATATAGTGAGTACTATGATGTCTCTTATCATTTTGCCACTATCGTTATGGGGTTATGCATTAAAGACAAATCCATTCACTTTAATAGGGCACCATCTAAGTCTGTTGAGATGACACCGTGAGAATTATGGTTTGACAGAAGCCTAAGCTGTCATTTCTTAATGTTTGGGGCTGCGACGCTTATGTGAAAATGGGTTTTTCACCTAGCGAGCTCGAACTCAAAGCAGACAAATGCATCTTCATAGAATACCCTAATGAGACATTGGGTATACCTTCTATCTCAGATCCAAGCGCAAAAGGTGTTTGTTGCTAAGAACGGGTCCTTTCTTGAGAAAGAGTTTCTCTCGAAAGAATTGAGTGGGAGGAAGATAGAGCTTGATAAGGTTGTTGAACCTTTGTTTCAACCAGAGAATAGCGCAACACAGAAAGATGTTTCTGTAGAGCCTACTCAGTTGAAAAGGAAGTTAATGATGATGATCATGAAGCTTCGGATCAAGTCACTATCGAACCTCGTAGGTCGACAAGGACGCGTACTGCTCCTGAGTAGTACGACAACCCTGTCTTGGAAATCATGTTGTTGGACAACGATGAACCTACGAACTATGGAGAAGCGATGGTGGGCCTGGATTCCAACAAATGGCTAGGAGCCATGAAATCCGAGAAAGGATCCATGTATGAAAACCAAGTATGGACTTTGGTAGACTTGCCTGTTGAATGGCGGGTCATTGAGTACAAATGGACCTTGGAAATAAACATAGACGCTAATGGTGAAATGTCACCGTTTATAAAGCTCGACTTGTCGCAAAGAAGTTTCCGCCAAGTTCAAGGAGTTGACTGCGATGAGATTGTCTCATCTGTAGCGATGCTAAAAGTCTATTAAAATTTTGTTAGCAGTTGCTGCATTTTTCGATTATGAAATCTGGCAGATGGATGACAAAACAAGGTTTCCGTAATGGTTTGTGTGAGGAAGAGTTGTATGTGATACAACCAGAAGGTTTTGTCAATCCTAAGGATGCTAATAATATGCAAACTCCAGCGATACTTCTATGGACTGGAGCAAGCATCTCGGAGTTGGAATATATGCTTTGATGAGGTGATCAAAGTGTTTAAGTTTATACAAAGTTTATGAGAAACTTGTATTTGCAAGAAAGTGAGTGGGAGCACTATGGAATTTCTTATAAGAATATGTAGTTGACATATTATTGATCGGAAATGATGTAGAATTTCTGGAAGAGCATGAAGGGTTGTTTGAAAAGTTTTTTTTCAAAGGAAGACCCAGATAAAGCTACTATTTTATTGAGCATCAAGATCTATAGGGATAGATCTATTCGCTTGATAAGTTTTTTCGACGAAGACATACCTTGACAAGTTTTTGAAGGAGTTCAAAATAGATGGGTCAAGAAGGAATTCTTGACTGTATTGTAAGGTGTGAAATTGAGTAAGACTCAATACTCGACCACGGCAGAAGATAAAGAAAAGATGAGTGTCATATCCTATGCTTTAGCCATAGGCTCTATATAGTATGCCATGCTGTGTACCGCACCTGTGTGTGCCTTGCCATGAGTCTGTCAAGGGGTACAAGAGTAATCCAAGAGTGGGTCACTGGACAGCGGTCAAAGTTATCCTTAGTAACTTGAGAACTAAGGAAATATTCTCGATTATGGAGGTGATAAAGAGTTCATCGTAAAGGGTTACGATGATGCAAGCTTTAACTCCAATCCGGATGACTCTTAGTAGAAATCCAGCTACGTATAGTGGAGCAGCCATTTGGAATAGCTCCAAGTGGAGCGTGGGAGCAGTATCTACAAATATGAAATGGAAAGTTTGCAAAGGTACACACGGATCTGAATGTCGCAGACCCGCTGACTAAAAACCTCTTTCACGAGCAGAACATGAACAAACCCCAGAACTTATTGGGTGTTAATCACATGATGATATGATCACATGGTGATGTAAGTGTTAATCACATGGTGATGTGAACTAGATTATTGACTCTAGTGCAAGTGGGAGACTGTTGGAAATATGCCCTAGAGGCAATAATAAAATGGTTATTATTGTATTTCCTAGTTCATGATAATTGTCTATTATTCATGCTACAATTGTGTTAACCAGAAACCGTAATACATGTGTGAATACATAGACCATCACATGTCCCTAGTGAGCCTCTAGTTGGCTAGCTCGTTGATCAATAGATGGTCACGGTTTCATGACCATGGACATTGGATGTCGTTGATAACGGGATCACATCATTAGGAGAATGATGTGATGGACAAGACCCAATCCTAAGCATAGCACAAGATCGTGTAGTTCGTTTGCTAAAGCTTTTCAATGTCAAGTATCATTTCCTTAGACCATGAGATTGTGTAACTCCCGGATACCGTAGGAATGCTTTGGGTGTGCCAAACTTCACAACGTAACTGGGTGGCTATAAAGGTACGCTACGGGTATCTCCGAAAGTGTCTGTTGGGTTGACACGAATCAAGACTGGGATTTGTCACTCCGTGTGACGGAGAGGTATCTCTGGGCCCACTCGGTAAGACATCATCATAATGAGCTCAATGTGACTAAGGAGTTAGCCACGGGATGATGTGTTACGGAACGAGTAAAGAGACTTGCCGGTAACGAGATTGAACAAGGTATGGCGATACCGACGATCGAATCTCGGGCAAGTACCATACCGATAGACAAAGGGAATTGTATACGGGATTGATTGAATCCCTGACATCGTGGTTCATCCGATGAGATCATCGTGGAGTATGTGGGAGCCAACATGGGTATCCAGATCCCGCTGTTGGTTATTGGCCGGAGAGGTGTCTCGGTCATGTCTACGTGTCTCCCGAACCCGTAGGGTCTACACACTTAAGGTTCGATGACGCTAGGGTTATAGGGAAAAGGTATACGTGATTACCGAAGGTTGTTCGGAGTCCCGGATGAGATCCCGGACGTCACGAGGAGCTCCGGAATGGTCCGGAGGTAAAGATTGATATATAGGAAGTCCAGTTTTGGTCACCGGAAAGTTTTCGGGCTCATCGGTAGTGTACCGGGAGTGCCGGGAGGGTGCCGGAGGACCCCCGGGAGGGGTGTGACGACCAGAGGACTTCATGGGCTGTTAGATAAAGTGTGTCAGCCCTTATTGGGCTGGGAAATACTTTTGCTAAAGGCCCATGTGGCTGGAGATAAGGAGATAAGGCAAAAAGGATTTAAAAGGAGGAGATCCACCTCCCTTGTGGGAGGTGGACTCTCCCTTTAATTCGGCCGGCCATCTCCTCTTTGGAGTAGAGGCCAAGCCAGCTCTCCACGTCCCTCCTCCTATATATACTTGAGGTTTTGGATGTTTTGAGAGAGGATTTGATCTCTCTCTCTCACGGCGAAGCCCTACCTCTCTTCTTCCTCCTCCGCAGCGCTTAGGCGAAGCCCTGTCGGAATACCTTGCTACTCCACCACCACCACGCCGTCGTGCTGCTGTTGGAGCCCTTCCCCAACCTCTCCTTCCTCCTTGCTGGATCAAGGTGTTGGAGACGTCACCGGGCTGCACGTGTGTTGAACGCGGAGGTGCCGTCCGTTCGGCACTTGATCGGATCTACCGCGATCTGAATCGCTGCGAGTACGACTCCATCAACCGCGTTCTTGTAACGCTTCCGCTTAGCGATCTTCAAAGGTATGAAGATGCAATCTCTCCCCTCTCGTTGCTGGTTTCTCCATAGATAGATCTTGGTGAACGTAGGAAAATTTTGATTTACTACTACGTCTCCCAACACATATTCCTCCATCCATGGTTTTTTCACCCAAAACTTGAGAACTTCATCACTCAAAACTCAACGAAACCTCGTGAGATCCGTTAGTATAATCAACATATCAAATACTTTAGGTATTGTTGTAAATTGATTCATATTTCATTATTACATAATAGGTAATGTATTCTAAATTCTCCATGGCTTATACCCACTGATACAATCCATAGTATCATCAAAACAAGCAAACCATGCAAGCAAAAAACAGAATTTGTCTAAAACAGAACAGTCTGTAAAGATCTGTAGAGAAACTATACTTCTATAACTCACATAATCCAAAAAAATAGGAAAACTTATGAAATACGTATACCAATACTATCTAGAAATTTAAGATAAAAACAATGTTCCGGTAAAATCATAGAAATTCTGCGTTGGACGCAAGTTTCTGTTTTTGCACCGTATCGATTCTACTATCTTCCAAATCACCCCAAAGGATTTACTTGTTACAAACACTAATTTAAACATAAAAATAAAATCATTACAGTAGCAATAATCATGTCAACATACTAAAATAGAAAGTAAAACAAAAATTTAAAGATAACTATTGGGTCACCTCCCAACAAACACTATTGTTTTATGCCCTTAGCTTGGCATAATGCATAATATCAAGTATTGTCATCCTTGTCATCTACCTTGGCTACTTTAGTGGGAACTTTCTCAAACTATGGAGGTTCTTTACGCTTACCCATAATTTATGATAATAAAGTTGTCATTTTCTATAAAGCATGAAGTCTCTTGTTGGCAACCGTAAGGAATCAATCCACGCGATTAAGATTAGAACCTAGGGTCTTGATAGGCTCGCTTAATTTTTGTAGTGCACTCAATTTTTTTACATATCTCCTAACCTTTCTAGAATTTAAATCCCTTCATGAGTGTAAGGAGTGATTTGAGGCATACGAGGTGTTCCAACAATTCCCTCAACTATTTCATGTGTGGTACTAGGATCAACTTCAATAAAAAATGCTTTGACGACAAAATCCAGAATTTTCCTATTAGATAAGCCAAGTCCCACATGAAAAATATGAAGAAGAATCTTCATATTTGTTTTATGGTGGCATTACAATGGGATTCTATGATACGATACCAAGCATATTTGACGCTCTCTCCTTGTATGTGCTTAAAATAAAGTACTTCATAATCTAGAGAGACATTAATAGAACAACCAGCCATAATGACAAGCAAGCAAACAAACAAACAAATATAAACATTTTTGTATTCTTGTATATAAAGTAAATTATAATAGCAAGTAAGAAGTAGAACAAGTGAAATAAAAAAATTGTATAGGTACTTAAACAGATTTGATGATACTCCCCGGCAACGGCGCGAGATATTCTTCCTCCTACTTGTGAGTTGCGTTGGGATTTCCCCGAAGAGGAGAGGAGATGAAGTATAGTAGAGATAAGTATTTCCCTCAGTGATAACCAAGGTTACCAAACCAATAGGAGGACCAATGCAAATTCCAATCAACAACACCTACACACACAAAACCATACACTTGTACCCAACCCGGAAAAGAGGGTTGTCAAGCCCCTAGAACTCATCACTTGCAAGGATTAAATCTTGATAGAATAGATATTGTAAATGCAAAACAAAATAAAATTAATGAAATTGCATCAATGTAATAAATTTCTTTAGTTTTAATGTTTAAGTAGACCTAGGGGCCACAGTAATCGCTCGAGGCTTCTCTCTTGATAGTAGCATACAGTGGGTACACAAATTACTATTGGACAATTGATATAAAATTGCATGGTTATGACATATTATTCGCGGAAATGATCATGTATATAGGCATCACGTCCATTAAAAGGTAGACCAAAACGATCCTACACCTACTACTATTACTTCACCAATCGATCGTTATCCACCATGCATCTATGGTATTAAGTTCATAACAAATGAAGTAATGCTTGGAGAAAGATGAAATGATGTAGACAAACTAAGACACGCAATATGTTTAGAACCCGTCATTTTATCCTTAGTGGCAAAAATATAAATATGTGTCTTGACCCCTTCTGTCCTAACGATAGAGCCCCACTCACACTGAAGATAAACCAATCTAGTTGGCCAAACCAAATCGATAGATGAGAGAGAAATACGATGCTATAAGATCATGCATATTGAAATTCAGAGGAGGCTCAATAAGTTTTCATGAATAATCTGATGATAAACCCACAATTCATCAGATCCAAAGAAACACACCACGAAAGAAGATTACATCGAATAAATCACCGTGAAGATGTGATGAACTTTGTATTGAAGATCAAAACAGAGATATGAAGCCATCTAGGTACTAGTTATGGACCCATAGGTCTGTAGTGGACTATTCATGCATCATCATGGAGGTAGCAAGGTTGATGTAGATGGCCTCCGTGATAGATTCCCCTCCGGCAAATCATGGAAAAGGTCTCCAAATGGCCTCCCGTTGGAACAAAGGCTTGCGGCGGCGGAAAAGGTGTTTCGGGTGGCTCTCTATTGGTTTCCCAATAGTTTAGGATTTATAGAAGTGGAATTACGTGAGGACGAGCCATGAGGGGCCCACAAGGCAGGTCGACACACCTACTCCCTAGGCACACCGAGGTGCCTTGTGGCCTCCCCGTGAGATTTCCTAGCACCCCGAAGCTTCCTAGGTCCCTTCTGTCCTGAATTTTTTTGTCAAATAGTTTTGTATCATTTGGACTTCGTTCGGTACACATTTCCTGGAAACCCAAAAACATGCAGAAAACAACAGCTGGCACTTGGCATAGGGTTAATTGGTTAGTTCCCAAAAATGATATAAAATGGCATATAATTGCATATAAAGTATCCTAAATTAATAATATAATAGCATGGAACAAACAAAAATTATAGATACGTTGGAGACATATCAATATTACAACTAAAAAAACTACACAAGATGACTCTATATGAATGCCTCTGACAGGGTACCAGTATGTGAAGTGATCTAGTGTATCATGTATAATAATGATGAATGGTGGCTTTGCCACAAATATCATGTCATATCTATATGATCATGCAAAGCAATATGATGATGAACATACAAGTCATATCACGAAACGGTGGAAGTTGCATGGCAATATATCTCGAAATGACTATGGAAATGCTATAATAGTTAGGTATGGTGGCTGTTTTCAGAAAGATACTAGTAGGCTTATGTGTGATAGAGTGTATCATGTTATGGGGTTTGGATACAACGACAAATTTTCCACCAACTCTCGAGGTGAGAAAGGGCAATGCATAGTACTGAAGAGACTAGGAAATTGCGGAAAGGTGAGAGTGCGTATAATCCATGGACGCACACTAGTCATAAAGAACTCATATACTTATTGTAAAAGTGTATTAGTCCTCCAAGAAAACTACTACTCGCACCCCCTAGGGAATTGGTTGGTAGGAGTTAAACCATCGCTCGCTTCGATTATAACAACACTCAAGGATTTCATTTCAGACGTAAAAATGCTCTCACCTCACCACCATGACATGACCAATATTTCGAAGAGGAGTTAATAACAAGCTTTAATACCAATATTTCTACTAAACAATGATCATAAAGAATATCCATTAATATTACTACATCAATATAATCAAGCCATATGATTTATATTTAGTGATCTACATGTAAGTTTTTATTATATACCCCTTGAATACATATCCTTTTCGAGGTAGTCTTATAACACGTGCATATTGCCATTACTATTTATTAGACTCTCAAAAGGATTTAAGTGAAGCATGAGAGTGCAATCATTTCTATAACATAAAACCAATGCCATGCTCTAAAAGATATAAGTGAAGCACTAGAGCAACTGTCTAGCTTAAAAGATATAAGTGAAGCATATAGAATATTCTAAAAAAATATGATAATTATGTGTCTGTCTCAAAAGGTGTGTCCAGGAAACAATGATTGTAGCAAACTATAATAAACTACGCTTGAAGCAAAACGCATGCCATGTGTTGAATAAAAATGTAGCTCCAAGTGACATATCGATAGATTGTAGACGAAAGAGGGGATGGCATTCACGGCATCCCCAAGCTTAGACGCTCGGGTCTTCCTTGAATATTACCTTGGGATGCCTTGGTAATCCCCAAGCATAGGATCATTCCTTCATCCATCATTGTCTCACCCAAAACTTGAAAACTTCAGCACACAAAACTCAACAAAAACCTTGTGAGATCCGTTAGTATAATAGACAAATCATAAACTATAGGTACTATTAAGTATAGGTTCATACTTAATTATCGCATAATATTCAATTTATTATAAATTCTCCATTACTCGTACCCCCGGTATAATGCATATAGCATCATTAAAACAAGCAAACTATGCAAGCAAAAAAAGAATCTGTTTAAAACAGAACAGATTGTAATGATTTGTACTAAAATCATTCTTATTTAGCTCAAAACGTTCTGAACATTTAGAAAACATGGGAAATTTGTATAGAAATATTGTGTAAAAAATTAGATCAAAAAGACACTCCAGTAAAATCAGAGAAACTAAATATTGGGCATAAAGTTTGTGTTTTTGCACAGAATCAATTCCACTATCATCCAAATCATCCCAAAGGCTTTACTTGGAACAAACACTAATTAAAACATAAAAACACAATCATTATAGTGGAAATAATTGTGTGCAGTCATAATAAAAAAAATAGAAGCAAAAAAATAAGATAACTACTGGGTTGCCTCCCAACAAGCGTTATTGTTTTACGCCCTTAGATAGGCATAATGCAAAGTTTCAAGTATTGTCACCCTTCATATTAATTCCATAGGTGGCCCTCATAATAGATTCATATGGTGTCTTAATTATATAACTAGGGAAGTGTTTCATGCCTTTCTTTAATATGAATTGGAATCTTATATTGGCTTCTTTCATATCAATAATAGCACCTATGGTTCATAGGAAAGGCCTGCCAAGTATTATAGGATAATACATGCTGAATTTAATATCAATGAGAACATAATTTCTATTAGCGAGTATTAGCACATCATTTATTCTACCCAATGGTTTCTTACTTGTGGAATCTGCTAGATGCAAATTAAGGGAACATTCATTTATATCGGTGAGACCTAGCACGTCACATAAAGATTTAGGTATAGCAAAGATGCTAGCACCAAGAACACACAAAGCATTACATTCATAATATTTAAGCTTAATTTTAATAGTAGGTTCCCATTCATCATGCAATTTTCTATGAATTGACACCTCTAAATCAAGCTTCTCTTCATGAGCTTTTATCATAGCTTCTACAATATGTTTAGCAAAAGCCTTATTTTGTTCGTAAGCATTAGGTGAATTTGTCATGGATTGCAACAAGGAAATACATTCAATCAAAGAACAATTATCATAATTAAAGTCCTTGTAATCCAAAGTTGTGGGCACATCACTATTTAAAGTTTTGACCTCTCCAAACCCACTTTTATCGTTCTTAGCATTCAGATCACCACCCTCCAAACAACTGGGACGCCTTCTAGATAAACTTGAATCATCTCTAGTACCTTTTTGTCAAGTTTTATATTACTAAAAATTAAGAAATAGGTCAAATATCAATCATTTTAATAGCTTCATCATGATTACGATAAAACCGGGTGGAATAGCATTTTCTTGGAATTCTCGCTTAGCTCTAAACTTAGCTATCCTATCTTTACTTTAATTAATGGAAACTTGGATAGATTTAATAGACTCATTAATATCATACTTAGGTGGTGGAATTTTACTTTTAAGAGTTCCCACATCACGAGCAATCCTATCCATATTTCTAGCCATATCGTCAACTTTTTATGTGTTTCTTCTATCATGGCATTGAGAATCTTTTGAGAACTAATAAATTATTTAATATTGTTCTCAAGTTCAGAAGGTATCCTATTGTTATTATAAGATGAATTACCATAGGAATTACCATAATTATTAGAGGGATTACCATGATTCGGTGTAGGGTTGAAATTCCCTCTATAAGCATTGTTATTGACCTTATGTCTAGAGACAACATTTACATCAATAGCATCATTATTTTGCTCAATCAAAGTGGATAGTGGCACATAATTTGGATCAACATGAACATTCTTATTAACAAACATATTCATAAGAGCATCCATCTTATCCTTGATGTAGCAATTTCTTTGACATAATTTACCTTATTACCAGTTGGAGCTTGCTCGGTGTGCCATTGAGAATAATTTGTCATTGTATTATCAAGGGGTTTTGTAGCTTCTCCTTGTAATTTCCACGAAAGTACCACCTGCAGCAGAATCTGGAGCACCTTGCAAAAAGGGCGGTGATAACCCACAAGTATAGGGGATCAATTGTAGCCTTTTTTCAATAAGTAAGAGTGTCAAACCCAATGAAGATATAAAGGTAGAATTAATATTCCCTTCAAGTTCTATCAACCACTGATACAACTCTACGCACACTTAACATTTTCTTTAGCTAGAACAATAATAAAACTACCTTGAAAGTGTAATAGGAGAAGTTTGCAAGAATAAAACTCGAAGTACTTAGCTAGATAATAAAATTTAGTTTTTATAGTAGAGAGATTTTTGTAGAACGATGAGAAAGATTGTCCACATGCAATTGAATATAACACGATAGATACTTATCATTTGCAATGAGGGAGAGGCATGAGCTAACATACTTTCCGTACTTGGATCACAAGCACTTATGATTGGAACTCTACCAAGCATACGCAACTACTGAAGATCATTAAGGTAAAACCCAACCATAGCATTAAGTAACAAGTCCTCTTTACTCCCATACGCAAAAACCTAGTTACTCGGGTTTAAGCTTTTGTCACTCTCGCAACCCACTACAAGCAAATTTTGAACGTACTGCAACACCCTAAAGTAGTAATCCCACACGCTTGCACGACACAGAGGGCACCATAGGATATCATCATATCAACATACAACTCATATCAGTCACACCATAGCACAATTGACCCGTAAGACAAAAAGGATATGCTTAAACATCATAGGGTGGAAACGCATCTTTGGATAATAATACGTGGCATAAATCACCATGTTTAAGTAGAGATTACAGTGGGGAAAAGAGGTGTTATACTGCTGCAGAGAGGGGGAGAGTCAGTGATGGCGGTGGCAAAGTTGTTGGTGTAGATCATCGTCATGATAGTTCCCTCGGCGCCACCAGATGAGAGGGGGAGAGACCCCCCCCCCCCTCTTCTTCCTTGGCCTCCGCTAGATGGGAAGACGATATCTCCTATGGTCCTTGGCCGCCATGGCTCCTGGAGGGCAGGAGCCCCTCCGAGATCGTATCACTCTCTCCCTCTCCCTCTCTTTGTTTCATGTTTATGTTTTCTGCTCCTTCGCCGTTTCTAAAATATCTAGAGATCCGTAACTCTGATTGGGAAAAAAATTGAGGTGCTTTTTATCCTAATATTATATTTCTAGCAGATAAAGGATACCCCAACCGACCTAAGAGGGACTCATAAGCTCAAGGGGCGCGCTCTGTGAGCTCGTGACTCTCCCGGACATTATATGGCATTGATTCTTTTTCCCAAAAGTCACATTATTCCAAAATAAACCTCCGCGGAAGTTTATTGTGTTTGGATTTCATTTGATATGGATTTTCTTCAAAATAAAAAACATCCAACAAACAAGAACTCACACTGAGCACTAGATCAATATGTTAGTCCAAGAAAATCATATAAATTGTTGCCAAAAGTATGTGAAAGTTTTAAAATAATGGCATGAAACAATCAAAAAATATAGATACGTCGGAGACGTATTAGGCATGTAATTGGATACGAATAACATCATGCAAAGCAAATTAAAGTAGAACCCCTTGAGTCATCCAAAGGGTGTTTAGGAACAATAGTATCCACCATATGTTCAGTCGGCTTAGCATCATATGGAAGGGTCAAAGAGATCGGTCCATATCATGAAGGGAAGCATCCACAAAAGGAGCAAAATTATCAAATACACCAACGTTGGGTTCATTTGTACTAGCAATGTCTTCAATGACTACTGATTGTCTTGTTTCAATCTCCCTTGTGTTGAGAGCCAGTACTACAGTAGAATTGCTAGGAGGGGGAATCTAAAATCCTTACGCCAAGGGCCAAAACAACTATATGATCGGAAGCATGTGACAGCAAATTACAGAAGTTCTGAGCAAACATGTGATAAACTGAATAAGCAACAACATAAGTATTTTCTCTTATAGAGAACTCTGCCCGAATCTCAATGATATCAAATTGATGTCCACAATCATAGGTTGATAGAGAGCCTCATCCACAACAGGGTTAGATTGGAAAACAGAGGAGTCGCCAGGATGTCATCATGGTGTAGGTTGGGGCTAGATGAAGAATGCATAGAAATAGATCCGTTCCAAGCAAGCACGGGACTATTCGTAATGTTATCAGTGGGGGACTCCAAGATGAACTTGTAGACCTTCTGCGTTCGGCTAATCTTGGAAGTTAACAAATGTAGAAGGACCATGCTGAGCGGCTCGGGCCTAAGCCCAAGCACCCCAAATTGGTGATGTTGGTGGGGTAATCGGATCCTATGATTAACCATTATCATTGCATGCATTAGCATGGTCTGTTTTTGGACCATGTGCATTCTACATGAGCCAATATGCAACTTTTGTTGGTAAATATATTCAATAGTCCTATCCTCGCGAAATGAAAGTTGTAGTTTTCCATTAGACGACAAAGGCTATTCCATGACATGCGATACTTCAAGCAAGTGTGCATTCAAGTCACTACTCCACAGAATATACATTGCCAACTTTCCAACACTTTCGAGCTCCCCCAAGTGGACTCGTAAAAAATCTTTAGGGACAATTCTCATGTGAATAACTATAGCTTGAACCAGGCATTAAATTTGTTTCATTGTTTTAGGTACCAAGCATAAGATGACCAAAATCTCTATGGAGAAGAGGATTGTATGATAGTTTGAAAACTTGCAATATAAGTTTACTAAGTGTCCAACCAAGACATATTGACCACCGACCAATATCACTCAGGCTGCTAGGTATGCCTTTGTTTTTTCCTTTTGAGTTGAGTGTTTTAAATTTCATTCTTGAATGAGGACTTGATTATTATCCAAACAATTGATGACCTGACAAACAAGTTTGGAAATGAAAACGTTCGTGTCAAAGCCAATCTTGTGAAGGGAATTAACAAGAGGGAAACCACAAATACAAAACTAGACGGACTATTCATACTCGCCATGAAAGAGGGCAACATCTATGGCTTCGTATTCAAAACCAAGAGATAATCGCTCTATCTCACATAGTTCACCATCTTTGGGTCGAGGATAATCGCATCTTGCTCATTTCTACCCATTACATATCCCAAATAGCACATCTTTGTCCTTCTTTTTCTCCATACGGTGCCATGGAAAATATGGATAACACAATTTTGGTCTTGTTTTGCTTCATACGGTGCCATGTTAAATACAACTGGTATTTCTCCAAAGATATGTGTTACCCCTATGTAACTGGATACTAGCGCCCAATTATGCTTCATGGTTGAAGCATCCTAGGAACAGTGCTACCCTACGTGTAATACATCAGGACCTTTTTATTGGGTGCAATGTATCAAAACCTTAAACTTTTATACTTTGTAATATACTAGGTGTGTCTCCTCTCCATGGAATTCACGATTAGAAAAGTTCTCTTCTTCTAACTCGATTAGGTCTCTGCTATTGTACCTCTTCTAGCTTGCACACGAATGGCTTTTCACACACGAACTAAAATGCATCACGCAACTGAACTCACAGAAGGTGCGCTCTCGATTCTAGTTAATACACATTTGACAAGAACCTAAGGATGCATGAAAATTATTAGTTATTGGTTTTACCACTCTTTCCACGAGAACTTTAAAAAATATGGTCGACATATTTAAAAAATTAAAAAACATACATATCAGCATCGTAACACATGACTGGTACATACTTAGTAATGGAAGCACCACACCTATGGTTTGTAACTCTGTTCAGTACTGAAATCTCAAAGGTTATCTTGTCTAAAATAAATATTCACGAATGCCATTTACATTGAAGAATATCACATAGCCCTTTCATAATTATTAAATCATGCATGTGCATCATTTTCAAGAAATGGCTTTCTTCACCTTACTGCTACATGAACCATTCCAACATAAATATTCCACCTATTCTAGACATCACTTAAACATATATAATTTTAGACCCAGAGGCATCCTAGCACATTTTAAAATTTATTTAGGTAATATAATTTTTTGGGGTAAAAACGAACACTTGGATAAGACATACACATCTTCTTTTCGATTTCATTATACCGTGCCATTGGATACACACGGTGAAGCGAAAATCATAGCCCCAAAGGCGAAGGAAATACATGCGTCTTGTGAAAAAACTTTTCGCATTCATAACATGGAGAAGGAAAAATATACACTCAAAAGGTAAAATAAATAATGGTGTTGTGATTTTTTTGGATGACTATGTGAATTGCATAATTATTCCAACAAAATAGCGGGTCTTTGTCAATCTAGGCAGCTTATAACAACTACAATTCTAGCTCTCACTCAAAATCCTGAAATCCATCAACTATTGGAGCTACTTCTTGTTCTACATTGTTTTATTGCATTTCAAATGAGTCCAACCGATCTATATAATAACACGATGTGCCATATATAATTTGTTCTGAGTAGATTGCAACATTACAATAAAGAGTCATTATTGTGGCATATTTACCTATACATACTATAACGAGAGAATGAATGAATTGTCATTCTTATTTTTTTGTGGAGCAATGTTGTTCCACCATATTAATGCTCACCAACCGACATGCATAGTTTGTCACTATTAGTTAGGAAAAAACATGACTATCACACTAAATTGATGTATATGACATATTATAGTTTTTGTGAAGCCATCTTTCTTTAGCTAGAAAAGTAGAAAATCCCATGGCAAATATAATAAATAAATAGTATGTAGAGGGTGAAAGGATCTATACGGTCGACTAGAGGAGGGGTGAATAGGCGACTAACAATTTTTAGCTCCTTTTTAGAAATTATGCTTGACAATAAAATAAGTTGTCTAGAAATGCAACTAGGTGAGCAACCTATATGATGAGCTCAATGACAAAAACAAAAACAATCACGGGATACAAACACAATATAGCTTGCATGAGGTAAAGGTAAGAAGTAACTACAAGTGGAGTCGATGGAGATGAGGATGTGTTACCGAAGTTCCCTTCCTTTAGGGGGGGTGTACGTCTCCCTTGGAGAAGTGTGAAGGCACAATGCTACCCAAGAAGCCATTATGGCCACCGTATTCTCATCACGCCCTCGCACAATGCAAGAAGTCGTGATTCCACTAGTGGTGCCCTTGAAGGCGGCGACCGAACCATTACAGACAAGGTTGGGGCAATCCCCACAACTTAATTGGAGGCTCCCAACACCATCACAAAGCTTCACCATAATGGATTTTGGCTCGGAGGTGACCTCTTCCATCTAGGGTGCCCATACACCAAAGAGTAACAAGATCCACAAGTATTAGTGGGGGAATCAACTATCTCTTGGTGGAAGTGTAGATCGAGGCCCTCTCTAGCAAACCCTAGAGAATCAACAAGTTTTGATGGCTAGGGAGAGAGATCGGGGAAAATAATATTAGGAGGGCAACAATGCAGCTTGGGAAAAAAGACACTACAGGAATCAGGTAATTTGCCATCAGCCATCCCGGACGACAAAGGCATGCATCCCGGATGGCGAAGGCTTTGCCGTCCGCCAGCAGACGGCCAACCGTCCGGCTGAATAAGCCACGGCAAAGGGCAATTTTCCGTCCGCTGGCGGACGGCAAAGACCTTTGAATCTTTGTCGTCGGCCAGCGGACGGCAAAGGTCCTGGATGGCACACGTGGCACCTTAGCTCCGTTAAGGACTTAACGGCGTGCTTTGTCGTCCGCTGGCCGACGACAAAGACCTTAGTTCTTTGTCGTTTGCTAGCGGACGGCAAAGAACCCACCTAGGCCAGACCTAGGTTGCATAGGTAGCGACCACGTGGCATCTTTGCCGTCCGCCGGCCGACGGCAAAGCTCTTTGCCGTCCGCTGGCAGACGACAAAGTGGCTCTATAGCCCCTATTTTTTCTTTTTTTTCTTAAAATCATTCAATTTGACAGAATATCACATGTATATCCAACATATCAACAATACAAGTTTCCAACAAGCATACCAACAATAAGTTCCAACAAGCATACCAACAATAAGTTCCAACAATCATACCAGCAATAAGTTCCAACAATATATCCAACATCTACAAGTTTGTAACAACATATCCAAAATGGTTTCCAACAAGTTTCCATAAACAAAAGCAGAAGTAGAAGAATACACTCCATCAATGCAAGCTTCCTCATCTATAGAAAATCTGCAAAGTGGGAAAGATGAAAGTTAGAAGAAGAACAATACTAGCTACAAGAAAAAGAAGAAGAAGAAGAAGAAGAAGAAGAAAAAGAAGAAGAAGAATTGTACCGAGGCTTCAGATTATCCACCCCACTACTAATATTAATCTTCATCGTCTATATATGCTCCGGGATCAATAAATGCATAATCATCATCACTATCAGTAATGACGTGCTCATCAGCATCATCAATAAATGCATCAACATGTGGAAGGCCTCTATGTAATCAATCAAGCATTGTCAGGTCATCCGCAGCAGTAACCTCTTCTTCTTCCGTCTCTTCTTGTTCTTGCTCAGGGGTGAAGTCGGGTTCACTGTCGTTGTCAAACTCAATGTTCTGGGGTGAAGTAGAGCGGTTCTTGAAACGTTTTTTGGAAACACGTGTTTCTTGGAAGAATTCTCCTTCATATGTGGCTGGGTTCATGTGAGGTTCATAGTCATCTTCATTGAGGGGAGGTGGTCTAAAATGTGGCGGCACATCATAAACGACATCCCAACCTTTCAAATTTGGATCCGTTTGGCAGGCCCACGGTAGATAGAAAACTTGGGTCGCCTATTGAGCCGTAATATAGACATCGGGAACATCTAAATGGGTGCTTTGTTTGATTTTGACTAGCCCTATATGTTCATGAGTCCTTCTAGTCTCCTTCGGCTGGAACCAATAACATTTGAAGACTACGACGTTTGGTGGGTTTTCACCAAAGAATGTAAGTTCATAAATTGCTTCAACTCTTCCATAATACTCGACCCCTCCTTTGCCGACAGTAGAGACACAACAATTTGTAGACTTTCGGTCGGCCATAGATAGCTCTTTGCCAAAAGTACAAAAGAGATACCCGTTGATGTCGTATTTGTCAAATGAACGGACCTTAAAGTCAAAACCATTAGCGACTTGTCTCAGTTCAGAGTCTATAGACTCTGCATTAGCCTACAAGTTTAATACGAAAGGATTGTTGCATTAGCCGCAAACTAGGCGAAGAAATGAAATCATCTAATTAATGTAAATTACCATTTGCTTGAACCAAGAGATGAAACCGGGATAGCCGCCTCCATGCTTTGCCAGAAGCTCATACTCTTTGATGGAATCCTTTTGGCTCACCGCTCCATCCAAGAATTTGGTGACGTATCGACTGTATCACATATCCAGGAATATATAACAGCATTTCAAAGGAATTAGAAGTTGCGAAACAATGTACCGAGAACTTACTCGATGTACGGCCGCACTTCTACTAGGTTGTTGAAGATATACAACGAAATGGTCCGCCATTCTTCGACATCCAACCCCATTGATTTCGAAGCACCGGCTGGTGCGAGCTTCCCTTTGAATAGGCTGAGGTAGGATCGACCTTTTGCATGGTCGTCATCATTGTATCGAGGCTTCAGATTATGCAAATGACGATTCTTGGCTTTGTAGTGTGTTGTCACGAAGGTTGCCGCCTCCTCGGTAATGAATGCCTCGGCCATCGATGCTTCAACTCTATGTTTATTTTTACATTTTGCTCGAAGTGTCTTCTGCATCCTCTTAGTTGCGAAGCACCAACGATTTTGCACGGGCCCCCAATCTTGCCTCGGTCGGGAGATGCAAAATCAAATGATGCATTGGATTAAAGAAGCCCGGTGGAAAGATCTTTTCTAACTTGTAGAACAACTCTGGCGCCAACTCTTCTAGTTCGTCTAGCGTGTCGGGGGTGTCGTGTCGGGGTCGGGGTGTCGGGGGTGTCGTGTCGGGGTCAGGGGTTGGGGGCTCCTGTCTTCTTCTTCTTCCTCCTCTTCTTCTTCTTTTTCCTCTTCTTCTTCTTCTTCTTCTTCTTCCTCATTTTGTAATTATTCTTATTTTCTTCTCTTATTTCAGAACTAAACCTAAACTAAACTAAACATAAACCTAAACTAAAGAGGAGGAGGAGGAGCTCACCGCAGGTAGGGGGCTGCCGATGGGGAGGGGGAGGCCTACTACAGGGGAGGGGCGGCGTCGCGGGCTTCCTCACGGCCGTGCTCGAGCGCCCGCCGCATGGGAGGGGCGTTGTGGCCGGGGCGGTGGGCGCGGTGGGGCTCGGGAGCACGGCAGCGAGGCGGCGAGTCAGGGCGGCGGGGGGCAGGGGCGGCGGGGGCGCGACGGGGGGCGGCGACGGGGGCACGACAAGGGCGCGACGGGGGTCGGGAGCACGGCGGCGGGGCAACGGGTTGGGGCGGCGGGGGCGCGATGGGGGGGGCGGGTGCGGGGCGGCGGAGGCGGGGTCGGGAACACGACGGCGGGGGATCAGTGGCGGTAGGGGCACGATGGGGGGTGGAGCTCGGGGGCGCGACGAGGGTCGGGAGCACGGCGGCGGGGCGGTGGGTCGGGGGCAGCGGGGGTGTGACGGGGGGGCGGGTGCGGGGCGGCAGAGGCGCGGTGGGGATCGGGGGTGGGGTGGCGGGGGATCGGCCGTGGCAGGGGCGCGGTGGGGGTGGGGGCTGGGCTGTGTCGGGGGAGATGGGTTGGGGGAGATGAGAGGCGTGTGGGTGCGCCGTTAGCGGTTAGGTATTCACCTCTTTGCCGTTCGCTAGCGGATGGCAAAGAGGTGGGGTAGTGGGTCGTTACAGTAGTGTCGTCAACTGGACCCCACCCACCTCTTTGCCATCTGCTCGCTGACAGCAAAGAATCTATGCCGTCAGCTAGCAGACGATAAAGAGCTAGCTGACGGTAAAGCCCCTCTTTGCCGTCAGCTAGCTCTTTTTCATCTGCTTTGTGCTAGCTGATGGCAAAGCCACTCTTTGCCGTCTGCTACCAGACGGCAAAGAGTTAGAACTCCCCGTGCCCATGCACTTAACCCCTTCACCGAAGCCTCAGTGGTAGTACCGAGGGTCTGGGCGGTAGTACCATCTAGGGCCAGACGGTAATACCATCTAGGTACTTAGACTCTGGCAGGAGGGCAAAAACTACCCCCAACGGTAGTACAAGTGGACGGGAGAGGTAGTACCGCTTAAAAGAGGTCGTATCATCCACAACCAGCGGTAGTATCGCTCACACTCGACAAAAACTTCCATGTTCAAAGATGAAGAAGTGGCTTATGTGGAACTAAGGGGTTGCATTTGAGATAGGCTTTGGTTAGAGACCAGTAAAACTTCAAATGGGAAGGAACACTCCAAGTTCAAATGACAAACAAAGATAGATAAAACTTGGGGTATCCAAATTACAAATGTGGATCGGGAATCAAATCTCTTCAAAGGAAAGAGGGTCGATGACTGGAGCCACCTATGTTTAAGTCAATTGGTATCCCACCGCGAAGATTTTAACCTTGGTCCCATAACCCAAACTTGTCTTTGAAGCACAAGTACCATAAAATGGCTAATGTGAAATATTGTTTTTATTTATGCATAATAAGAGGAGTTGAGTTCATGTAGAGAACACCATTCCCCCTATGTCCTTGCCTACATCTAAAACAAGATAAAATAATGAATGCAGTGGGATGTGCATTCGCTCAAGCCACATTGCTCAAATCAATGATATTTAGCTCATGCCTTAACTCGTGAAATGTTGCTTCATCCAATGGCTTCATGAAAATATCCACTAGTCGTTCATGATTGTTGACATATATAAGATCAATCTCTCCATGCTTAATGCGATCCTGGATGAAATGATGACGAGTCTCAATATACTTCATCTTGCTATGATGAACCGGATTGTGGGGGATCTTGATTGCACTTTCATTGTCACATAGAAGAGGCACTTTTTGACAAGTGACATCGTAATCCTTTAAATTTTGCCTCATCCATAGTAATTGTGCACAACAACTTGGTAGTACCGCCACCTTGAAGCGGTAGTGCCGCTCTAGGAGGAGCAGTAGTGCTGTCGAATATGGTTGATGTTGTTTTGGTTGGAATGTATTCTAATGCCTTTGTTTATATGATTATGATGTTTGCTTCCATTCTTGTTGTAGTATGTTCCGTGCAGTGTTAGATCACATCTTGCTCGGTACATTGAGGAGTGCAGAGCTTTAGCTATTCGGAGGGGTGACACAGATATTGATCTTTCTATTCACAACAGTGAGGGTAACTTATACCATGTTCTGTTTAGACATGGTCGAGTGAGCAGTAAATTCCATGGTTCTTCCTCGGAGGAACTTGTGAATGATTACAGTCTCCATCATCGTGACATGATGACTGTTAGGCTTGAGAACTATGGAACTATGATTGGTGTTGATTTTCATCGGGATGGTGTTATGTTGTTCCCTTTACCCTGTGTTGGTAAGTTTTTTGTTTGACTGATTTTCAGTTTTGTTTCAGCTTATATGTTTTGCTGTTCTGCTCAATTTGTGAAATTATTTTTTTGTAGCTCTTGAGGATCTGAGTGAAACTCGGAGGGAACTTGTTGACAGCTATTTTTATAGTCGTGATGTCAGTCTGAATTATCAGCAAATGTATGTCATGTCGCGAAAGCTCTTTGATGACAACTACATATTGCGTACTCCTTTTGTTCATAGGATGGATTCCATGAATGTTATTTCTCAACATATGGTGAGCTTTGTTTTCGGGTACTGTTTATTTATTTGTTCTTTGCTCTAGTATATTGTTTTAAATTTGTAAGCTGAATATCATATAACTTGATGTTTTTTGTCAGGTTATTCCTAGCATGGTTGTGAGGAGTTTGAATGATTTTGTGTCAATTCCTAGGACTGGTTCTTTAACTCTTGAAATTACTTTGGATTCTGAAGATGATGATATATCTGTGAGAATTCCTTGTTCCTACTTTATTGGCTTGGGTGGTATAATGGTGTTCAAGAAGGAAGGTTTTGGTAATTTTCTTCGAGCATCGTGTATTGAAGTCAACAATTTGGTGCTCATAACCTTGAAAGAGCATGATCAGGAGATAGCTATTGTTTTCAACCATCTGCCACAGTGATCGTACTATCTCGCCCTACTATCCCCCACCCCCCATTTTCTTTTCCCGCCCTACTATCCCGCCATTTTCTTTCCCGCCATACTCTCCCGCCACTTTCTTTCCTGCCAGTCTCTCCCGCCAGTCTCTCCCGTCATTTTCTTTCCCGCCTTTCTCTCCCGCCATTTTCTTTCCTGCCTTTCTCTCCTGCCATCTTCTCTTGTAAACCTATATAACCACATCCGCAGTAAGGTGGGTGAGCAGGCCCTTCTTTCCCCCTTTCTCTGATCGCTTTATCTCCCGTCATCCTTTCGTGGAGATGTCTCATCCTCATTATCCTTTTGATCATAGTTTTCACTCTGGTATGTCTGATCGTCTTGTTCGTCTAGCCGCCAATTTCAAGATGGATGATAGAGTAGTTCCATGGGAGGAACTCATCAGTAGTGACACCATAATGAATGAGTTGGCTCACTCATTATCTAGGAGTGGGTGGCCTCCCAGGACTTTTGAGGAGATAAGGAAAGAACTTCTCAGGTTGCATGGCAGATGGCAGAAGCAACTGCATAAGGGTGAAGCTTACCTCAGGATTGTTGTAAATGATTCAGATTTATGGTCAGCAGATAGTGAGGATGAACACAACCTCTTCACGCCGAGCACCAAGGTCAAAGACTATCGCATCGTCGAAGGGCAACAGTTGTACATCAACGAATGGCAAGAGATCTACATCGACGAAGGACGAAGAGGACGTCTTCATTCCGAGCACCAAGGTCAAGAGTACTGCATCGTCGAAGGGCAAGAGTTCTGCATTGACAAAGGGCAAGAGATCTGTATCGACGGAGGAGGAGGAGGAGGATGCATTCATGTAGTACTGTTTTATGTAGTATTGTTTAATTTCAGTTGTACTATTTAATTCAGTTGTGCTATTTAATTCAGTTGTAATGTTTAATTTGGTTGTACTGTTTAATTCAGTTATATTATTTAATTCAGTTGGATGCATTTAGTTTGCGGTACAAGTGTTATACCTCTAAACCAATTGACCATTGAAATAGAACATGAATATGTCCCATACATAAGTAGATACTAATATGTCCCATACATAAAATAGACATATGTCCCATACATAATTAGATAGTCATATCTCATACATAGATAACCATATCACAGCTGGGGACGGCAACGAATCTTGGGCTTCCTCGGACAAGGACCGGAAGGTGATAACGCTCAGGCGGTGGACGAGTCTCACAACGACCATGACCATAGACCACCTCGTCTGTCAGTGTCTGTGTCTCCTGCATCCATGGTGGTGGTGGTGACAAGAACTCTCTCCGAGAAATCATAGGTGTTTGCAGCTCGGTCATGGTTGTTGTCGTCACCGTCTAAGAACGAAAAGGACCAGTAAACATCGGTGAATGGACTGAAGTCATCAATGGTTGCGACTAGCTGCCGACTATGGTAAAGTAAAACATGTAAAATTGATTTATGAGCCTACAATGTTTAAAAGAATGTACAAAGTAGTGTTACCTAGGTCCATTTGATTAAGCCAGGAAGAGCCCCCGGGTTGTGAAGTAGGTGGCTGCTGGTAGAAATAGCTCCCTGGTTGTGAAGGAGGTATCTGCTGCCAGGAGGAGCTCCATGGTTGTGAAGGAGGTGTCTACTGCCAGGAAGAGCTCCCTGGTTGTGAAGGAGGTGTCTGCTTCCAGGAAGAGCTCCCTGGTTGTGAAGGTCGAGGTTCTGAATGCTGCACAGAGGGTCAAGGTCCTGAACGGTGCCCAGAGGTTCGAGGTTCTGAACACTGCAGAGAGGGGCATGGCGGACGATGTGCTGCACGAGTGTTAGCAACATCCGAAGATTGTCTACATGTAACAGATGCGTAAATCTTGCGTAGCTTCCCTTGAAGACCCTTCAACCATGTGACGTGCTCTCGCGGTGTGATATTATCTCCTCTCTCAAAGCGTTGCATTAAAGCATAAACCTCCTCTAGCGCCTCAGATGTCAATTCACCATGTACACGGAGAGTTAACCAATTGTATATGTTTAGGTTACGGGAAAACTTGACATGTGAGAACCATAGCACATACTGCGTGGTGTCTGGTTCCCACAACTAAGGCAGTTGGGAACATATCGCTGGTGAGAGGGGCTTCGATATGATCAGGAGCTGATGATGGAACCAAGTAGATCCTCGTGCTATGACAGTAACATTGCAGATACAACCCGAACTTCTCCGAGTCAAAGGCCTGAACTTCATCCCAGATATTTGTTGACACAGTAGTCCATTCATCGACGTAAGGGCTAATGTCGCGAAGCCAAGAAACCTGGGACTTGTTTCCTCCTACGCGACTGTACCTGAGATTGAAATGCACGTTACATGATTAGTTATATTCTAAACGCAGACATGAGAACTAAAGTAGTATTACTTACTTGTGCACATGATCTGGTAAGTGTGGAATAACAGGAATGTCAGGCTCTTGGCATAGACCAAACTGTCTCATCACCCTATGAAGAGCCATCTCCTCAACCGTCACGTCGAACACCAACTTGGTCTTGGTCATCCAATAATGTTGATCTCTAGTGCACAATCCAGAAATCCCAACAGCACATCTGGAGGAAATAGCATGATCGGAGTATGGCTCCCAGATAACTTGATGCTCGTGCAAACTATCAAACTGCGCCGTGAAGGAGGGGTAGCAGCCCCTCACCTGGCTATGTGCAAACTGTCTCTGTGCATGACAACAAACATTAGTAATACTATTGAATAGCAAGAAATAAACATTAGTAATTCATATTGTTACTAATTATGAAAATACCTCTCTCCATGCCCAAACAGATCCCATAGTAGGCAAGTAGCCGATAGAAGGTATGTAAGTCCCAGCCATGTCCTCATAACCAAAAGGTTTTTCAACGCTGGCATAGGGTCAACCAATAGAAAATCTCTCATATTACTAGAGCTGTAACAATGGTGGACATCCAACAAGACCTGATTTTCTAGACTTCAACTGGCAAGCTTTGCACAGGCCTCTATACGTAGCCGCTAACACAGCAGAACCAAAACTCCTCTGCACAATGTCCCCTGGGCAACGTGCGACAGCTATCTCTCATGCAATACCGATGAGTCGTGCATCGACAGTGTTCACGTGCTTCTCCGTGAACATCATCTTGCCGAACAACCACATAATATATGCCTCTAGGGATCGGTTAATTTGTGCCTCTGACAACTGAACATTAGGATATCCTAAGGAGACAATCTGAAATTGGCTCAACCACCTAAAAAGAGGCCCGTGATGATCGTTGTCTAGCACCATAGTAGTTGGCACCGCAACCAGAAAACGGGCATGCATTGATGCTTGCCAACCAGGTTCTGCCTCTAAAAAACCTATGGTAGCATCGGCCAGAGGTAATCCCAACAAGTAAGACACATCCTATAAAGTAGGCGCCATCTATCCCCATGGAAAGTGAAACGTATGTGTCTTTGGTCTCCATCTATCTACTAAGCAGGTAAGGAGTGACCTGTCGTAAGAGAAACATGTGACTTGCCTCTTGTGTAACTGCATTGGTTCACTTGCCTCATCCAATTCCCGATGATCAACCCACTCATCCAATGTACCCTCAACCAGTCCTGCCAAGGGTAGAAGTCCAGACTAACTTGACCTACAAAATAAATAGAATGTAGCATATAGTTAGCGGCTATCAAAAGGATGTCAAACATAGTAAGTCATTATACCGACACATACCTATCAACCCATAAAGGGTGTATCATCTAGTTAGACTTTGGGGTGCGAGTGATCAACACGTCTAAGTTCTTTCCCGCTTTCATAAGTTATACACCTCTACAAGATTGCTTGTCATGTGGCCATACCTAGCTCCATGTGTGTCATGCAGCAAAGACCAATTAATTAGAAGCTCTTTCTCTATCCACTCAGAAAAATTCTTTATTGCCCTTCCCTTCTTTCTCTGAGTATTAGGAGGGTCAATTGCTGGCAAGTCACAAAGACCTACTGGCTCCTCTAGCTCCGCGATGAGTGATGCTAATTTAACCTGGTCTTTTTCCATTTTCTTCCTTGCAAGGACCTGCTTCTTAGTAAACTCATCTAGTTTTGACCAAATAAATTCATATTTGCGCTACTGGTTCTACTTGCATAATTTTTTGAACAAGTTCATCAATCGTTTGTTCTTGAAGTGTGAGAAAAAATTAGCACCAAGATGGCGCATGCACCACCGGCTTTGCAAGTCCTTCCAAGGTGTTGGCTCGTCAGCTGTTGGATTCCTTAGTGTCTTCATGACCTTCAATATACCAGGATGGCTGTCATGAATGACACACACGTTTGGTCGGTCCTTCACAATCACAGTTTTAACTTACCGGAAGAACCATACCCAGCTTGAAAAGTTCTCACCCTCCACAAATGCCATGGCTAGTGGGATGATTTTATTATTCCCGTCCACACCAATAGCAGTCAGGATTTGCCCTTTGTACTGACCAGTCAGGAATGTACCATCCACAAACATCATAGGAGGACAATGTCGTAAAGCTTCGGTGCACATACCGAAAGACAAGAATACTCGTTTCAACACCTTGTAATCTGGTATAATCTCCAACCTCGTGTGGTGTATGTTAACATAAGTGTCGGGATTCCTCTCCTTCAGTATGTCAAGGAGATGAACAACATTATCATATGAGTCGAAGAACGTCCCAAATCTTTCCTCCATAGCTTTCTGCTTAGCCCTCCAAGCCTTCACATATGGAATGTCATAAATCCATCTAACCTTCACTGCTTTCTGAATGTGTTTTGCTTCCATATCTTTCTTCTCCACTATCTCAGTAAACTTGAGTTGCGCAATAAGAGTTGAAGTCGGGTTTGGATGACGAACCAACAGGTTTTTCCTCACACAATTATGTGGGATCACATTGGTGACAACCCAGTGGATGTTATACTTCGGCATGTGCCCGTGCACCTTCGCAGGACAACCTGTTTTAACACACTTAACGGTATATTTTGTTGGGCTTGATATGTGTGTCCGAAAAACCCTCTGCATAAACATACCCCACTTTATCACCGCATACTTAATTTGCTTTTCTTTGTATCAAATATAGCCCCTATCTGGACTTGGTTCAGATTATATTTCCATGGAGTCTCATGGCCATCGTTGACGGTAATGCCGGTGGATATGTCATGATCCCATGTAGAAGGAATTGGTACCTCCACTTCATCCTCTGAATTTTCAGAATACAGATCCTCCGCAAAGCCATCCTCGTCCTCTTCCTCCATCACCCTCTGCATTTCATCGCCTTCCTCATCCCCACCAGCAACACCAGAACCAGCTAATACTATCGACTGGATACTCTGCCCAGTATCATGACCCCAAACATTGTGTGGCACATAGTTTGACTCTTTCTCGGCTTTGCTAGCATCCACATCTGGTGGCTGTGACCCGGTTACCTAAATATCGTTAGCCACTTGACTACCCTGGCCTGGTTCATACCCCATGTTGAGTTGTATGATATTCTCCTCCTTCGCCACTAGTTGCACTAGGGCATATGAGTGGATTCTTTGGTCTCAGAAACGACTTCATAGGGTCAACCAATATTGGCTCCTATCTATCGGCATCAACTACCACTTGACATTTTTACAGGATTTGGTCCACAGTGCATGAATACTGACGGAACATACTTCAGGATCCAGCCCAAAACTAGTAGTCAACCAGTGCTTCAACTGCCTAATGTCTAGTCTGTTCGGGTCTGAAAGTGTCATGACGCCTTTTTTTAAACTCGCTAAGATCAACCCCCAACTCATTATATCAAACATTACCAGGGCCGTAATAAACAATCAAATTTACTGATTCAGACATTTTCACCTGTCAGACATTGCCAGCTTCTCATTAATCGCAGCAAACAAAATTATTCCTAGGGCTACGTACAATAAATAAACGTACATTATAATGACTACACTAAATAAACTTAATAAACGTACACGAAATAAACATACACTAAAATGACTACACTAAATAAACTAAATAAATGTACACTACAAAAATATACACTATCGTGGGAACGAGTCTGACAGTAGAACATAGGGGTACGAAAGGAGAGGGCACAGTCCTAGCTACGGCAAGGATGTACACACGGATGTATGAGTTCAGGCCCCTCTCGTGGAGGTAACAACCCTACATCTCAGTGCTCGGGATCTTTTGTCGTGTGGAGATTATGAGTTATAGAGGTTGTGAACCCTTGTGCGAGAGGGGAGGGGCGGCTTATATAGAGTACGCTGCTCCTCATAAGTGTGAGGCATCCAAGGGTCCGATCGTGGGTATAAAGACGAGCGTTACTGGTACCGTACATCAAAATTGCTACTAATGATGACTGGCCTAACGCCTACCCGTTAGCTCCCCAAGAGTGGCTTCTGGTCTTGTGGCTTCGACTGGAAGCGGGGTCTTCCGGGTGACAAGTGATTGTCAAGTGGAGGGAGAAGGTACCGAGTGGATTAAATGTCGAGTGACTTGAGCACCATAAAGAATCCAGTCAGAATCTCTCTTGTAATCTTTAAGTCCTCCAATATAGTGCCCTTAGGTAGGATATGTAGGTCAGGTCCAGGACCCTACCCTAGGTACATATCCTCGTCATTAGCCCTCAAATGGATTAGGGTTCGAGTGGTAATGGGGGATCGATGTCAGTTCTGGAAAATGCATCAAACTTTTGAATGAACTTCGGGGCTTCAAAGAAAATCGCGTCAATTCAAATCTTTGACATTCGCCCGGATTGATTCTGCCTTGAAAGTGTCTGAGTGATTTTTCAATGTCAATTCCATTCCAAGTGACCTGAAGGGATCTTTAGACGTGACGGATCATTCTGTCAGGCCCGGATCTTGCGGGATTCAAAATTTTGGGAAGCGTGCGCGTTTGCGATCATGACGCCATGACTGGTGTAACATCCCAAAATTTCATTTTGGAATGTTATGAAATATAGCTATGCATCTATCATCATCATTGCTTGAATACATGTATTAGTTGAAATGCCTTCTTTGAATTGCTGAAACCCCTTTCTACTTTCAATGTGTTGCTTTCACCTATTTGAAAATCTTGGTAAAATGTTCAAATATGAGGGGAGGAACATGACACTCCACACCAGGGACTATTTGGTGATTTATTTGAACAATAAAAACCGGGGGTTATTTTGAAAATATTTGCAAAAAGGATTTAAAAACAATTAGGCAATTTCTTAAAATATTATTTTTTTCAAATTATTCAAATGACAGAATAAAATGTTCACTAAATGGCATTTATTATTCTGTTAATTTTGATATATAATACTCCTATATTTAAAAATGTTCTGAATGCTTTTAAAGAGGTTTTACTGCTCTGACTATTAAAAAGAGTAATGGTTTTTGTATTTAAACAGGCCGGCCCACGGGCATTTATTCGCGAATTAACTTCGAGTCGGTCGACCGACGCGCAGAAACCGCTCCCTCTCTCACTGACAACAGGCCCCACCCCGACCGCTTGTAACGCCCGCGCGGTCATCCCTCTCCTCGCGTGTGCGCCGCCGTCGCTGGGAATCCCTCCCGGGATCTCCCTCCTCTCTCCTCCCCCTCACCCCGAGCACACTATAAGTAGCGCTTCCCCGCCCCCCCCCCCCCCGCTTCATTCCCACCCCGAGCCCCTCTCTCCCGTCACCAGACCGCCGCCAAATCCCCTCGCCGGAGCCCTACCACTCCCGAAGCTCCCCACCACCGTGCCCGTCGCTCCACTCCTCCCCTCGCCCCTCCGACCTCACCACCAGTCGCCGGAGCTCTGCCGCCGTCTCCTGAAGCTCTCCGTCGCCCCCAACAACCACCGGAGCTCCTCGCCGACGTCTTCGCCGCCTCGGACCGCCGAAATCCCCTCGCCGGCGACCCCATCCACGGTGAACCCCTCCCCTCCTTCCGATCTAGATCCAACGACCCCGATTAGAACAACTTAAATCACGAACCGTTTTCTTTACGGTTCGGTTGACCGCCCGTATCGCCGCTCGCACACCCCCTTAGCCAATAGGATTGTGCCACGTAACCCCTGGCCGTCCGGTAGATTTTTTTTTGTTTAGTTTTAGTTAACAGAATGTTTTAGAAATTTGTTTTAGATATATCTTTTAATACGTAACCCCTGGCCGTCCGGTAAATTTCTTTTTGCAGTAGCTCACATTTTTCATGCAGTTTCACCCTGTACCTTTAAATTTCAAATTTGAACCTTAGAATTTGAATTTAATCAAATTTGCTCAAAACACTCAAATCTGAATAACTAGAGTTTGAAAATAGATTTTGATATGAATCTTTTTGCTACTACTTGGTGTTAGTTAGGACTATCTTATTCCTTAGTTTGAGGATTTTTAGGATGAATTTGATTAGTGTTTTAGCTAAAGACAGATTCTTCCTATTAGTTAGTATAGTTTAAATTAACTTAGTTTTAGTCGGTTTAAATTAGATTTAATTTTATTTGATTTAGTAGGTTCTGTTAGTTAAACTTTAGGTGTTTTACTTACTGTTAATAAAAATATTATTTGTCTAGTTTATTTTCTTAGTTAATATAGGCATCACAATTTCTTTTTCAAATAGGTTTAATTTGATTAAAACAACTAGTTTAGTAATAGATTTCTTTTAACAGAGTTTTATAATTTAATTTTGTTTTCTAAGATAAGTTTATTTGTAAATTCTTTCCTGTTAAGAACATGTTTTGTTAATAAATAATAAATTTTGTTTTGCTCTTTTGTTAGTAAAACTATAGTTGGTTCATATAGTGTTTATCAAAACTTTTAAAAAATTTACTAAAGTTTTTCCCAACAAACTTTAATGAAATTCAATTCTGTTATTAATAAAATATTTTATTGTTTTCTTGCTGTCAACTATTGTTCTGTTATTACAAATAGGTTTCATTATGTTAGTAGTGTTTTATCAATCATCTTTTAGAAAACAAAACTTTGCGTGTTTTCTTGCTTGTGATTTTTGTGCATTGTTTTGTCTTGATTGTTTACTAGTTCATGGTTGTGAGTTACAATATTTTGTTGTATGCTTATTGAGTGCTTGTTTGCTTCGTTAGATTATCCGGAGTGCGAAGCTTGTTACTTAGAGTCACTCACGTACGAAGATATCAACCAGGCAAGTCACTTTGATCATCTTTACCCATGTTTTTATTGCATTAGTTCTTCCATCACCCCAATTGCATGCAAAGTAGGTTAGTTGGAAATTTGGTTACTTGATGTAGTATCATGTGGTAGGTACCTCAACCCTTGACACATTGGCCCCGGGAAACGTTGTTTTACATTTTGCTATGCTACTAGTAGACGGGGTTGGTTGTGTGATTCATGAGAGTTGTGAGATTAATTACAAGACCTACATAATGATCAAGACTTCAAGACTCCGAGTTTTCAACTTACCTCTGGGTGGATGATGGTTGAACGGCACCCTGGAGAAACCAGTGGATTTGCCTAGGTGTTACTGGAGATGGCCAGTATTCACGCGGAAAGGTCCACCTAGGCACAAAGAGATGGATGGATGCTTCAAGACCCAAGGCTTACCTACACAGCCACAAGTCATTATGGGCTCTGGCTTGGTTGGATATCGTGGTGACCCTGGACAGGCGGTGCTACGAGATGTAGAAGAACGGTAGGAAAGGATGGGCACCGACAGAGTCACAGGGAAACCCTTTGGAAGACCATGTTTTGGTCATCCATTTCTCAAACACCCTGAAGTGCGAGAAATCAAACGGAGGCGACCAAATCTTGTGGGGAACGTGTGCAAAACTCTGCAGAGTACTCAAAACCTAATCGATTAGCCGTGTCCACGGTCATGGACGACTTGAGCCAAAGGAACTAAAACATTCGGAACCCTCAACACAATTAATATGATGATGTGGGTATTAATAACTTGGGTATGAGAATTGGTTGGTGGAACCATCTCATTAATCAACCAACTTAGTAATAATTTTTGCTTACCCCTTCTCTTGATGTAGGAAAAACTTGGCTTTACGCAAAAACTTACCACCCCACGTGCCATATATGCATATAGATTAGATGATTATCTTTTCACCCCCTCTTGTGACTTTGCCGGCATATTCCATATGCTGACCTACACGGCTGCAACGTATCATGTTGCAGAGTACTTTTCCGACCAGGAGTGAGGATACGCTCTACGCTCGGTGAGATGCCCTTGGAGTCAGATGGACTCATCTACCTTCGACGCTTCCGCAAGATTTAGATATTCTCATGAGTTGGCCTTCAGCCACTTTATTGTAATCTTTATTGTAATAAAGGACTCGATATGAGATTTCGATTAATATAATGCTGTGTGATTTCCCTTTGATATATACATTGATGTACCGTGTGTGTACCAGCATGATCTTGGGATGGTACGGAAACACCGGAGATTCGACCTTCCAGGTCGGGTCGCTACAACTGGGGCAAGTGGGGGCATGACACCTCGACTCACGCGCCTCTCATTTCTCCATGTACTGTGCGGCGTCTACGGTTGAGATATGCGGGGATCCAGCGGGCCCATGAGTCAGTGAGACACTCGACGGAGTGTAAATCCTGTTGCGCCACGGTCTGAACAGTATTCTTCCCCAAATCTTCTCTCTTCCTCCGCCTCCCCTGCTTCTAGCGCACATCTCCACTTCGCCTCGACGAACACCAATGCCGCGATGACGAAGGGGAAGACGGAGAAGTTGGAGCACGCCAAGAAGGGGGCTGCAAAGGGCAAGGCCAAGAAGTCGTCAACCGCGCGGTTCATCGCGCCACTGTGGTGGATCCAGGGGGATTTCCACCCGTCGGCGATCACCACCGTGGACATCGAGAACGTTATCGTCAACGGGCTCGTGGCTAAAGGTTCATGGAGGCTGTCATAGGGGGAACTTGAGCTGGAATCGCGCGAGGGGGAGCGGGTCCTCCTCCTCCCCATCCATTCTTTTGAGGGTTTTTGAACTTCTTCGGAGCCCATCTCCATCATTTTCCTTCGAATTCTATTCCTTATCTTTCTGCTTTCATCACTATGTGTGAGTATTTCCTGGGTTGTCCTCCCCACTGGGGTCTGTTCAAACATATCTTCACCATCAGATCTCAGTCGGTCAAAAAGGCCAACCCTGAGGATGATAAAACCCATGTCATCCAACTGTGTGGTGGCTTGGGAGTCCAGAAGAGAGCTAGGAGTTCCTTTCCTTCCATGACATTCCCAAAATCTGTTAGGGGTTGGCAGTCGGCATGGTTTTACTACAAGGATGTAGCGTCTCCCAATATGTCGACTAGTCTTTCCTCTTTCACGTTAGATCATCCCGTCGTTCCCAAATCCTTGAAAATGTCGGATGGTGAGAAAGTCCAAGTGGGGATCTTGGGGTGGACGCCGTAGTGGTCCTTCATCGTGGTGGAGTGACTAGTATGGACCTTGTGGAGATGTTCCTTGGTCGACGGATCCAGCCGCTCCAGGCAAGGGACCATACTATGTGGCATTACTCAGGCCCTGAGGACACGACCCGTACGCACCCAGAAGAATTCTCCCAAAAAACTGTCGAGCAATGACTTTGAAGCATTACTAGTGCCTGCGACAACCCCTTGGGAGCCAAGAGGATCAAGCCTTACTCTGCTGAGAATCCGCCGAAGAATCAGGTAAACTTTATCTTGTCGACTGTCATATTACTTAGTTCATACGTCGAGTGAATTCATTGTTTGAATCTTGCAGGAGTGGACGCACATGCACTCGCTCGTGCCAAACGGGAATCAGCCTGAAGACGGTGGGGAGAGTGAGGGCGGTAGCGTAGACACCGACAACACCGACGACAGTGAGGATGACTATGAATACTCTGACGAGGACAAGGAAGAAGTCAAGTCTCCCCCACGCATGGAGCATCGCTCTAAGCTACGTCAGGACCCTACGACTGTCCCAGGCAAGGCCTTAGCATCGAGTGAGAAGAACCTGAAGCGGGACCGAACCTCGACCATTGAGTCGAGTGAACGGGCCGCAAAGCATCCCAAGCCCAACGCGCCTAAACCTCGCAAAGCTTTGCCCCGCATGAAGATTGTTGTACCCATTATCTTAACGTAAGTGTTTGCTTTGTTCTTTCGCTGTCAAATGTGACTTTAAATTCTTGTTGACAGAGTGGAATTTGGTCTACTAGTGTTGCTACCTCAGTGACGTCGCCTCCATGGGACGGAGAGGAGAAAATGGATGTGGATACTACTGGCGCGGCAACTTCCCAATGAGGTAAACAAATCTTCACTCAGCTTTCATTCTTGAAGATGATTCGCCGATTGTGTAAGCTAATGTTGTCAATTGATGCTTGCAGAGATCATTCAATTGGAGGACGATGAAGAACTTCCTCGGGGTACGGGGGTGAGGGTGTGACCTTAGGCACCCCGTGCGTACGCGCCCGAAGAAAACCATCAGTGCAAACGCCTCAACGATCGACTGTTGCATCATCCCCAGGGATAGGTGACTCGTCCCGAGCCAGAACCAAGATCGCAGCTCCATTGTTGAGTGCTCCACTAGCTACTTCAACCATCATGGTGTCGACTCCAATCAAACAACCCTCAACTACTCCAGCCGCAGCATCAATTTAGCCGGTGACTACCTTTCCTTTGCACCATGTCCCAGAAGACCAAACCGGAGCTACAAAGGAAACCATGATCTAGGCAGAGCAAATAATGTTGCGCACCAAGGAGGTGTACGAGGCCAGCAAGCTAGCTTATGATGCCAGTGTGGCACTTCGTACCAACGTCCGAGTAAGTGCGATTGTAAGTGTATTTCCAATTGAATTCCTGTCTTTCTTGATTCTATACCCAGTGGGTGTTTTCCTTTTGTAGAATACTTGCAAGATCTCCACTCGAATAGATCAGGTCTTTGTTGAGTAGGTTTCGGTCTAGTGGGGGCACGCTGAGTGCAGCCACTGGGTGTAGTCCCCGAGACCGCTATCGAATGGTGAAAACATTGGCAGGGGTCTTAGAATTGTTTTAGTAGCCACTCAACAGATCGAGTGATAGAAAGTCCAGTGGGGGCACGCTGAGTGCACCCACTGGGTGTAGTCCCCGAGACCACCGTCGAGTGTTTGCACTAGCGGGGGTCTAAAAAGAGACGATGTTCATATGCTTGCGCAAGTTTTTTTTATTTTTCTGCCACTCGACAGATCGAGTGTTAGCAGATCCAGTGGGGGCATGCTGAGTGCACCCACTAGGTGTAGTCCTTGAGACCGTCGTCGAGTGCTTGCACTCGGAGGGGTCTGATGGAGACCATCTTGTGCTTGGACAGGGCAAACCCTGTTGAGTGATTTAGGAACCAGTGGGGGCACGCTGAGTGCACCCACTGGGTGTACTCCCCGAGACTACTGTTGATTGTTGATGATGAGCAGTAGTCTTAAGAACTTGAACTCAGGGTTCTTTGTCGTATGCGGAGTACGCTTGACACTCGACATATCAAGTGAACTTTTTTGCTTTAGCCGTACCACTCCAAAGCTACCTTGTAGGTTTCATGGATATCATTGCCATCAACCATGATATGATGTAGGTTTCATGGACATAATTTCATCAACCATGATATGACACTATTTTAGGAGTGTGGGGTGGGGCGGCGGGCCGCCCCTTAGTCGACCTTTTCCACTCGGGAGTGAAGGAATTTTTCTGTCGACTGAATTGTATATTTTTGTTTATTTCAGAGAGCTTGTGAAGTTGGCTCCAAGTACAAGGACCTGGAGGAGGAAAGGAACCAACTGCGATTGGATCTAGAGGTCTCCAAGATTAGCCTGGAACATGCGCGGACCGAGCTGAAGACTCTGGGAGGTAATCTTTGTCGACCCCAAAGCATTCTTACTCTCACTTTCCATCCTTTGAACCAAGTTCTCTCACTCGAACATACGTGCGTGATGAAAATCATCGACTCCAAGCGCGACTCGACAATGCTATTTCGTTAGATACCATGAAGAAGGCACTGGAGGACAAGGACAAGGCTCTTGCTGACGCCCAAAAGGTGGCGAGGGAGAAAACTGATGCGCCAAGAAGAAACTAGCCACCGCCAAGAATATAGAGGAGGAAAACTCCAAGCTAAAGCTGAAACGGAGTGCACTCATCAGGAAGTCCGAGAAGCTGACCAAGAGGAGCAATGGCCTCGAGAAGCACTTGGGAGAATTCGCAAGGAAGATGTTCATCATGCTCGACGGTAACTACCCTTGTCGAGTGAATTTCTTCAATTCCCACAGGCTAGAAATGTAATCATCTTCCCATTCCTACTTCCATATACAATCCTGCCAAGACTTCGAAAATGAGACCGAAGAAATCGAGCCCAATCGAGATCCCACTAAGTCGCCTGTTGGAGATGTCGTGGCCATGAACATGCTCTGACTCAATGTTCGACTCCACGGTGTTCAAGCATATATCTTCTGACTGAAGGATGCGCTAGAGAAGATTGACAAGGAACTGTGGCCTGAAGACACCCTTTAGACTGATCTTGCATCCATGATGGCTTGTCTTAATGATATCCCCAATCGAGTGCAAGCTTGGAAGAAGTTAGCCGCCCGCTGCGGTGCTGATGTGAAGCTCTCCCTTGTCAGAGTCCATTGCAAGGAAGCAAGGGAGGACAAGTTGAAGGACCTTCGAGTGATGAACACAAAGAAGCTTCAGTTTGAAGATTTCATGGAGATCTTCATTGATGCAGCCACGAGGATCGCAGATGGGATCGACTTGGACACCTTCGAGCCAGCAAGTCCGTCTGGTGCTTGAAAAAACTTTATTCGTGGTGAAAACTTTATTTGCCTCGGAATGCCGAGTGAAAATGTATTGGTCGTAAAACTTCATTCAGGCCTTAAGCATGAGCACCTTTGCTTGTGCGTGAAACCATTATCCGCGCTGAACCCTTTGAATTTATCCGTATTTTGTTTTCAATCACTTCCTCGACTGAATTTGTTTTTAACTTAGGCAAAAGCTGGTTCGTAGCTAAGCCTCCAAGTGTGAGGATTTCTCAACACTCGGAGAAGTTTTGAACTTAGACGAAGATTGGTTCGTAGCTAAGTTTCCGAGTGAATATATCGTAATCCACTCGAAATGGGTTGCAACTTAGGCGAAAGCTGGTTCGCAGCTAAGCCCCCGAGTGTGAGGATTACTCAACACTCGGAGAAGTTTTGAGCTTAGACGAAGACTGGTTCGTAGCTATGTCATCGAGTGAATGGACTGCTATCCACTCAGCAGGGTGTTTAACTTAGGCGAAAGCATGTTCGCAGCTAAGCCCCCGAGTGTGAGGATTGCTCGACACTCGGAGTGTTCCCAAGTGTGAAAATTGCATGATCTGAATCAACGAAAGACTGCAGAAGTCATACTCGCATAAATGACATTGTTTGAAATACTTCTATTACATCAACACAACTCTGTTTTTAGGTATAGAAACGCCAAAGCAGATATGCATTCCAGGCTCGTGGGTCGTCAATATTCTTCTTGAGGTTGTAGAGGTGATAGGCTTCGTTGTTCAACACCTTGGTGATGACAAAAGGACCCTCCCATGCCGAAGCGAGCTTGTGGGGTCGCTGTTGATCCACTCGGAGCACTAAGTCACCCTCATGAAACGACCGACTCTTGACGTGCTTCGCATGGAAGCATTGTAGATCTTGCTGGTATGTAGTCGTCCGAATCAAAGCCATATCTAGCTCCTCTTCTAGGAGATCTATGCCATCCCATCTTGCTTGTTCAGCTTCAGCTTCAAAATAAAGATCCACTCGAGGAGAGTTATGAAACAAATCACTCGGCAGGACAGCTTCGGCTCCATAGACCAGGAAAAAAGGAGTTCGTCCAATCGACCAATTAGGTGTTGTTCGCAAGCCCCATAAAACAGATGGTAACTCAAACACCCAAGCTCCGGCGACAGGTTCTAGATCTCCCATGAGAGGAGGCTTCAGACGTTGTAAGATGAGGCCGTTGGCTCGCTCAACTTAACCATTGGTTTGGGGATGTGCAACAGAGGCATAATCCACCCGAGTGCCTTGGGAGAAGCAGAAGTGTCTGAACTCTTCCGAGTCGAAGTTTGTGCCATATCTATGATGATGTTGTGGGGGACTCCATACCGATAGATTATTTCTCTCATGAATTTGACTGCAGTACGAGACTTTAATTTCTTTATTGGCTTGGCCTCAATCCACTTTGTAAATGTGTCGACTTCAACAAGCAAATGAGTAAATCTACTCTGTCCAGTCCAAAAAGGACCAACCATATCCATACCCTAGACATCAAATGGCCAAGCGAGGGGAATGGTCTTCAGAGCATACGCAGGTTTGTGAGACAAATTTGCATAAAACTGGCACCCTTCACAGTGATCAACAATGTGCTTGGCCATCTCATTGGCACGCAGCCAGAAGAAACCAGCTAGGTATGCTTTAGCGACGATTGTCCAAGAGGATGCATGATGGTCGCAAGTTCCCAAGTGGATTTCATCTAGGATCATTCGACCTTCTTCAGGGGAAATGCATCGCTGCGTCACACCAGTTACACTTTCTGTGTACAACTGGTCATCCATCACAATAAAAGCTTTGGATCTGCGCACGATCTGCTGAGCTTCAGTCTCATCTTCAGGGAGTTCTTGCCTCAGAATATAGGGCACTGTCTAGTCGGGAATGATGACTAAAACCTCCATGACCAAATCAATAACTGCAAGGACATCGACCTCTGTCGGATCAGAGGAGCTCATAGCTTGCGGGGGCTCTTCGGTGAAGGGATCCTCCTGCACCGAAGGAGTGTGAAGATGTTCCAAGAATACATTGTTGGGGACAGGTCGTCGAGTGGATCCAATCTTTGCTAGCTCATCAGCCGCTTGATTCTTCACTCGAGGAACATGATGGAGTTCCATACCTTCAAACCTCTTCTCAAGTTTTCTGACAGCATTACAGTATCCAGTCATAGCGAGATTCCGAATATCCCACTCTTTCATCACTTGATTGACCACCAAATCTGAGTCGCCATAAACCATCGGGCAGTTAATGCCGAGTGAGATAGCCATGTGCAACCCATATAAGAGTGCTTCATATTCTGCTTCATCGTTGGAGGAATCACAGCGAATCTACAAGACATAACTGAGTTTGTCGCCTTTTGGGACACCAAAACAATGCTAGCATTGGACCCATTCAACATTTTAGAGCCATCAAAGAACATGGTCCAGTGTGCCAAGTGAATCTGGATTGGTTGTTGCTGTTCAATCCACTCGGCCATGAAATCAGCAAGTGCCTGAGACTTGATCGCTTTCTTGGCTTTGAACTTGATGTCAAAGTATATCAGTTCAATCGCCCATTTAGCCACTCGACCAGTCGCATCTCGATTGTTGAGGATCTTAGATAATGGAGCATTGCTGACGACTGAAATCGAGTGGTCCTGAAAATAGAGTGCCACCTTCTTCGCTGACAGATAGATGCCATAGACAAGCTTTTGGTAATGCGGGTACCTTTGCTTCAAAGCAGTTAGCACTTCAGAAATGTAGTAGACTGGGCATTGGACTTTGTAGGCCTTGCCTTCCTCTTCACGCTCGACAGTCAAAACTGTACTGACGACCTGGTTAGTGGTCGCGATGTACAGGAGCAAAGGCTCTTTGCTGCGTGGAGCAGCAAGCATCGGCTGGTTGGAAAGCAGGACTTTGAGCTCGACAAACGCTGCTTCAGCTTATGGAGTCCACTCGAATGTGTCAGATTTCTTCATCACTCGGTATAAAGGCAATGCCTTCTCACCGAGATGGGAAATGAATTGACTCGATGCTGCCAAGCAACCTGTTAGCTTCTGAACATCGTGCACTCACACATGACTCTTCATTCGGGTAATGGCGCTGATTTTCTAAGGATTCCTTGTTCGGAAACAAGGAAACCGAGTAGCTTGCCGCCAGGGACATCGAAAGTACACTTAGCTAGATTCAACTTGATATCATATCTCCTTAGATTGGCGAAGGTCTCAGCCAAGTCAGCCAGCAGGTCAGAACCTTTGCGAGACTTGACAACAATATCACCCGTGTATGCTTCAACATTCCGAGGAATCTGGTCGAGTAAACACTTCTGAATCATGTGCATGAAAGTAGCACCGGCATTCTTCAGACCAAATGGCTTGGTGATGTAGCAAAAACACCCGAATGGGGTGATGAAGGCTGTTTTTATTTCATCCGGACCAAACAGACGAATCTGATGGTAACCGGAGTATGCATCTAGAAACGATAAACGCTCACACTCCACAGTCGAATCAACAATCTGATCGATGCGAGGGAGCGGGAAATGATCTTTCGGGCAGACCTGATTGATATGCTTGAAGTCAATACACATGTGGAGTGACTTGTCCTTCTTGGGGACCATGACAACATTTGAGAGCCACTCGGAGTGGTAAATCTCCCAAACGAACTTGGCCTGCAAGAGACGAGTCACTTCTTCGCCGATTGCTTTACGCTTCTCCGCCACCGATCGACGCAAATGTTCTTTCACTAGTTTGGCCTGTGGATCAACTCTTAGTCGGTGCTCAGCCAGCTCCCTAGGAACCCCCGGCATCTCAGCAGGCTTCCATGCGAAGATGTCCCAGTTCTCATGGAGGAACTGGATGAGCTCAGCTTCCTATTTGTTGTCTAGTGTTGATGATATGTTGGTCAGGGCAGCAGTCGAAGCTGTCGGGTGAATGTGCACCTTTTTCACTTCCCCTGCCAACTGAAAAGCTGACTCAGAAGCAAGCTTCTTAGCACGCAACAAATCAGCAGGGTCAGCACTCTTCGTGTATTCTTCTAACTTGACCATAGCCATCTGATGATTGGCAATTTTGGAGCCCTGCTAGAGGCACTCCTCATCCCTCTATCGATTGCCAATGACTGTGATCACACCCTTGGGCCCAGGCATCTTCAGTTTGAGATACACGTAACATGGACGGGCCATAAAACGAACATAAGTTGGTCGACCAAGAATGGCATGGTACGCGCTTTGGAAGTCCACGACTTCAAACGTCAATTTCTCCTTGCGAATTTTTTTATCTGTCCCGAATGTCACGTCCAATGCAATTTGGCCGAGTGACTTGGCTTCTTCCATGGGATGACTTCGTGGAACTGCATGTTACTCTCACTGAGTCGGGACATCGGAATGCCCATCTCTTTAAGGGTATCTGCATACAGAATGTTCAAACCGCTTCCATCGTCCATGAGGACCTTACGGAGTCGAGTGCCTCCCACAATGGGAACGACCACCAAAGCCTGCCGACCGGGAGTGGCCACATGAGTAGGATGATCCGACTAGTCAAATTTGTTGGCAGTCTGAGACCACTTGAGGTAGGTGGGGTTGGTAGCCACGACCATGTTGACCTCTCCGTTTATAACCTTAAATCGACTCTTGCTTTCAACATCAGCAAAAATCATCAGTGTAGCGTTGACATCGGGAAAAGTTTCTTTATCTTCATCATCATCCTTTTCAGGGGTTTCCTCACTCGATGGGCCCTCCTAGAACTGCTGGATCAACAGACGGCACTGTCGAGTGGTATGCTTGGGCAATATCAGATTGCCTTCTTCATCTTTCCTCGTGTGGATTGCACAAGGTAAATCCATAACATCAGTTTCTGACTAATTTTTCCCTTTCTCGGGGTTGAATTGTCCCTTGGACTTCCCCTTGTTTTTCCCATGGGCCACCAGAGCGGCTGCCTCTGCCTGGACAGGGCCATCAGCCTTCCGCTTCTGCTTCCGACTGGAATTGTCATCGGCATCGTTCTCGACTGCTTTTCATTTGCCACTGCGAAGGCGGTCTTCTTCTTCGCCATTGGCGTACTGAGTGGCGATTTCCATCATATTACTCAGCAAAATATCACCTGTTCGCCCAAACTTCAAGTAAAGCTCTCTGTATTTCACTCCGGCCTTGAAAGCACAAACAACATGATGCTCGGAAACATTCTCCACTGTATGATGCAAAGTGGACCAGTGTTGGATGTAATTTCTCAAAGACTCGTTGAGCTTCTGAACACAATGTTGCAAATCAATCAAAATGGCACGATGCTTGCAAGTGCCCTCGAACGTTCTGATGAACACTCGAGAAAGATCCTCCCAACAGTGGATGCTAGAAGGAGCCAAGCAATTCAGCCGAACCATCTAACATCAAGGACAAACGTTTCATTGCAATGTTGTTGTTACCACCACCAGTCTGAACAGCCACTCAGAAATCATCCAACCATGCCTCTGGCTTTGACTCGCTAGAAAACTTGCTGATCCCAGCCGCCAACCTGGAGTTGGGGTGAATCTATGCAGAACGAATAGCCCTGCTAAAACACTCGGGACCAGAAACAATGGCAGTGCTGCCACTCGGGAAATCTCTGTCATACCCATCTCTGTGGGCTCTGCCTTTGTCGATTCACCGTTGAGTGAGGACGTCTCGAGCATCAAACCCTGGATTCCGCTCATCACCGAACGAGCGCCTTTCGTCTTGGTGTCGGGGCACGTACGGACCACCCCGCAGAGGAGTGGGCACTCGATGGTGGTCGTCATGGTGGAATTGATCTCGTCCCTGATCACTGTACTGATCCTCACGGAAACCTCTACCCCTACGACGCAAATGCAAACCAGGACTGTGTGCCGACTGAACAGTCTCTGCTCTTTGTGAATTATTGTGAATCCTATTGCGTGACTGCGAAACAATTGAATTTTTGGCACTGCATTGCATCCAGCAATGCTCTAATCTGCAACAAACCCCTGCCAGCCTTTGATCGTGATGACTGCATGGAATCTGCTACCCTAGCTGCTGCTGCAACGTTTAAGACTGGGGTACGGTATACCTTGACATTGTTCTATGAACCACTTGGAAACAGTTGTCGCTGATGTCGACTGGGAGCTGGTGGATGCTGGCGAGCGTGCTCGTCGAGTTCTCTCTGGAGCTCTTCGAGCCGAATGCGTGTGGCCTCCAAGGCCTGAGCTTCAGCGGTCGCACAGACAATGGGAGTATGGAGGACCTCCTCATCTCGGCGCGGCTGCTCATTCGACGGTCCACCAGCCTATCGCATGTCGTGGCCGAAGCCCGGTGGCGGGCTCTAATGAGAACCAGCCATAAGAACCTCTGCCGTGGGATCGCAGCTCTCACATTCAGAGGGAACATCAGACTGATCGGAGTCCGACTCGAACACGTCGTGAAGTGACTCGGCAGGTTCGATCGCCGCAATCTACGGAGATGAAACTTGGTGGGCCGCCACATGTCTCACCCAGCGCTGGGGCGGTGAGCGACCGGATCACTTGCGACGGCAAACAGCGGGGAGAGCCGAAGAGTACGGAGTCAACGGCTGTCGTAGAAGTACGCCGTAGGTGCTTGCACGGAAGTGCGCAGCCCCACAGACTAGGAGCACCTCGACGTTGAGAGCCGCTTCCAGAAGCCATGCCGAATTGTCGACAATGAAGGTGAGCGCTCTGAAACGGATCTCGTGGCCCAAGGAGAAAACACCGCCGAAAGACATGACGAAGGGGGAAATGCAACCTCGTCAGAAGTCGCTTAGACGCTTGCTCCAAGGTGGGCGCCAACTGTCATGGGAACGAGTCTAACATTAGAACATAGGGGTACGAAAGGAGAGGGCAGAGTCCTAGCTACGGCGAGGATGTACACACGGATGTATGAGTTCAGGCCCCTCCCATGGAGGTAACAACCCTACGTCTCAGTGCTCAGGGGCTTTGGTCATGTGGAGAGTATGACTTATAGAGGTTGTGAACCCTTGTGCCAGAGGGGAGGGGTGTCTTATATAGAGTATGCTGTCCCTCATAAGTGCGAGGCATCCAAGGGTTCGACCGTGGGTATAAAGACGAGTGTTACTGGTAACGTACATCATAATTGCTACTAATGACGACTGGCCTAACGCCTGCCCGTTGGCCTCCCAGGAGTGGCTTCTGGTCTTCTGGCATCGACTGGAAGTGGGGTCTTCCGAGTGACAGGTGATTGTCGAGTGGAGGGAGAAGATGTCGAGTGGATTAAATGTCGAGTGACTTGAGCACCATAAAGAATCCAGTCGGAATCTCTCTTGTAATCTTTAAGTCCTCCAATATAGTGCCCTTACATAGGGTATGTACGTCAGGTCCAGGACCCTACCCTAGGTACATATCCTTGTCATACACTAAAATGACTACACCAAATAAACTAAATTAAAGTACACTAAAATGACTACGTGCACTAGAAAATTAGTGACAACAATGGTATACCTTCGACGCGTGTGTCCCCTTCTTCTTCCTCTCCACCTTCTTCTTCCTCTCCACCACACCACCTCCTCACCAGCCACACCTCCTGCACCCCACCATGGCTCCTCCAAACGCACAAAAAACTACCCCATGGCACAAAAAGATATTGTAGGCCAGTGGAGAAGGCTATGATCTATTGTTTGTGCGGATTGGATAGGAAAATGGGTGGAGGAGGGAGGAGATCGGCAAGGGGTGCAAAATGGAAGAGAAAAACGAGAGAGAGAGAGAGAGGATCAAGCGACCTGAGGAGGAAGAAGGTCCCAGTCGGCCTTATCCAGGGGCTCTTCGGCCTCCTGGAGGCCGATGGCGTCGGCCCTCTTCGGTCGCCCGCCAGCCAACGGGTCTCTTTTCGGCCACCTGGCGGGCCGACAGGCCCTCTTCGGCCGCCCGCAAGTCGACGGGCACCTTTACAGCCTCCCGCAGGCCGACGGGTCCCTCTTCGGCCCACCAGAGGCCAATGGGGTGCCATTTCTATTTTTTTTGAATTTGGGCATACGATTTCTGAATTTGGTACAAAATCGGTCATACTTTTTGGAAAAAATCCAAAGTTTGGGGCATGAGCCAAATATTGAAAGATTCGCTTGATCGCCACAAAGTGCTTTTCCTTTGGTGTGACTTGAAACCATGCACATATTCCCACACTCAACATGATATCTGGTCTAGATGCACAAAGAGAAAGCAAGGATAAAATCATGGAACGATATACCTTTTGATACATCGCTTTACCATTGGGATGAATGTCAAGTTGGCACTTGGATGGCATTAGAGTCTCGGTCGGCTTGACATCAGTTAGCTTGAACCTCTTGAGCATGTCTTTGTTATATTTGGCTTGGTTGATGAAGGTTACATCTTGTAGCACCCCCAATTTGATCGTACACTAATCATACACGCAAATGCATATGACCAAGATTAGGGACTCACTGATCGATATCATAACACAACTCTAGACACAAATTGAAGTCATCCAGCTTCATATTACAAGCCAGGGGCCTCGAGGGCTCGAATATATAAGCTTGACATAACACGATCAGCGGAAGCAAATAATATCTGAGTACAGACATAAGTTAAACAAGTTTTGCCTTAAGAAGGCTAGCACAAACATAACACGGGTCGAAAGAGGCGAGGCCTCCTGCCTGGGAACCTCCTATCCTAGTGCTGGTCGGGGGCAGCGTCCACATAGTAGTAGGCTCCAGCGGTGGTGTAGTACTCGTCTCCGACGTACACCATCTCCTGGGCTTCATCGTCTGAATGCAACAATCGTATCAAGGGGGAAAGAGAAAGCAAAGCAGCGGTGAGTACTCATCCAAAGTACTTGCAAGACTGACATCGAAACTATGCTAAGTATGCAACATTATCAAAGGAATGGGGTATGTCTTTGGGATGACTGTGGAAAAGCGAGAATAGGGGGAAGCCTAGTCCTATCGAAGGCTAGCATCTTCAACATCTTGCAGCATTAGAAGAGCGTACAATGGTAGCTCATATGAAACAATATTATGGTAGCAATTTTATTAAGTAACCACACCCAGAGGTTCTTCCTCGACTCCCTGCGAGAAAGCTACCTCGGAGCCAACATTTTATTACAAGTCATCGGGATACAACTCCAAGTCGTTCTATTACCATGGACATGACTACTCGAATAGTTAATTTCATCCCTGCAGGGGTGCACCACGTTTTCCATCACGCTTGATCACCTTTGGCTAGACACACTTTCCTGGGTCATGCCCAGCCTCGAAGATCAACACGTCATCGCCCTACCTAGGCACAACAGTGAAGCCAGTCCGCCGGTCTAAATCCTAAGCGTAGGGGTCACGGGCCCACTCACCCTTTGCACTCCTGCATGATGCGAGGGCGGCCCAGGTCAGTTGTAACACACTCTAATCCAAGATCTATGCCGTCACGAACCACTCAGGCGCACACTGCTCCATTGCTGACGTCCGAAGAGCTTCGGCTCATACAATGACTCTGAGTACCCATAACTTCTCCCACGCAAAGGTTAGTGCGAAAAGATCAAATGACCAACTCAGATCAAATACCCAAACCATTAGTATTTTATTAATTGCGATGACGAGTACGATACATGATATGTGGTCCCGTCGCCTCATCTCGAGGTGTTGTGGCAAGGGCCCAGAATGCCCGGTCATGCCTCGTCCTATTACACCAACACCCTCCGGTCATCCTGACCTCATCATGTATCAACAATAAAGGAAAAAAGTAACAATGTGTATATAACACCAAGGAGTAAACCCGAGGGATTAACCTCGAAGGATCCCACCTGATATAACCGTCAAGGTGACCAGAGAGTTATCACCCTCGATGGTCTACGCTTGAGGGGTTGCACATCGTCGGGAGTGGTGAAGGAGGAATCACCCTTGATAACCATGACTGACTAGCTGCACTACAGAGTTATCATCATGAGTACTTCATGATGTGTCACCCTCGGTACTCGATAGTAGCTCTTCAGAGTCATACAACTAAGGGGGTGTGCGGTGAAACTGACGGGCATGGTTGGTCGGTCGATTGACTGAGCCGTCGAGTCGCCGAGTCATCGATGAAGAAGTAGGGACAACTAGGATTAAGGGCGTCATGGGGTATTCATTGATCAACCTATACTAAGAAGTTGATATAACAGCAGGTATAGTGGCAGTTTATCAAAAGCACGCTATGCATCAGAATAGGAGCTTGCTAATACAGTAGCAAAATCTAATGCAAGAATGAGCGGGAAAGAATTGGGCGATATTGGAATGCTCAAGGGGGTTTGCTTGCCTTACTGCTCTGCCGCAAAGACCCGATCGTTAGTGGCGTACTCGTACCCGGCAGCAGCGTCAGTCTCGGGGTCTACCTGTAAGAAGAGGGGGAGAAACAATAAATACAAAGCTGACATATGCAACACGATGCATGACATGGCAGTATGCAGTGCTAGGCATGTGCTAACGCAATACTACACGTCATAGATGGAACGGGATAATATCTCACGATATTTCCTGGGTCTCGGGCTACTACCAAACAGATGAAACCGATGAAAAGTTCCATGTTCGCTATGATAGGAGCACGCGACGGACTAATGGACTGTGTATTCGGATTTGTGGGATTTTTCTGATCAACTTTCATGTATAAAATATTTTCATCCGAGTTATGCATTATTTTATATTAATTTTTAAAGTTTTATTACTATTCAGAAATTAAATTGATTAAATTTAATTCAATAAAGAAAATTATGACATCAGCATGATGCCACGCTTACATTAGCAGTCAACTGGTGGACAGATTGAATACCATAGACATGTTGCATCGAAGGCACTATAACATAGGCGCTGATCTCAATTGTCTGATGTGCGGGGGAACCAGGGAGACAGTAGAACACCTATTCTTCGACTGTCCATTCAGTGTCTCATGTTGGAACAAATTGCAGATGGTGTGGACCAGTAGGGGAGACAGACTACAAAAATTACAAACAGGGAGAAATGCTTGGTCAGGAACACTATTCACTGAATGTTTTGCCACAGCTGCATGGAGCATCTGGAAGGAGAGAAATAACACGCATTTCACAGGCATCCCTCCCTCCATTGGGGGGTGAGCTGCTAGGTTTTAGGAGGACTTCAAAACTCTCATTCATAGGAAAGCTAGCCTAGAGACCAGAATTACTACTCTAGTTGACACTTGGTTCTGACTTCCGATCTGCTTTATGCCTGCCTAACTTTGTCTCTGACACCCCTCTCTTTGTACATAACCCCATCTCCCCTGTGTGTAATGTAATTGTTAAACTCTTATCGGTTTTAGCTTAATATATATTCTTTAAGATAGTAGGAGCCTTTCCTACTGTCATTGGCCCCTCAAAAACACGGGGTTGACTCGTCAAACTGACCAGTGGGCCCTTGTTGTCAGTGACACGGGTTAAATAAAGTTTAATTAATATTAGAGGGGGTGGGACCTGCCTGTCATTGAGATTAGTTTAATTAATTAACAAAATTAATTAAATGGTTCTAATTAATAATAGGTTAATTTAATTAAACTGAGTAACTAATTAATTAATTAATTAACATTTTTATTAATTTATCTTCATTTTAAATAAAAACATTCTAGAGGGGCGGTGGGTCCCTATCGTCATACACCCACGGGGTTAGTGGGGGCCTAATCCTCCACTAACCAGATTGGTCGCGGGGGGAGGCAGGGCCTCACCGGTGGCACACCGGCGACCATGGGTAGCGGTGGCTAGGCGCGGCGGTGCGGGGAGCGAACAGGGGTGGCAACAGGGCAGGCGGCACACGACAGCGGGCATGGACGGGTCGCGGGGCATGCACACGGGCGCAAGCCAGCCCCAGCGACCGGCACACGGTGGCGCTAGCGGGGAGGGCGTGGGGCACGGCGGTGGCCGGCACGGGCGCGTGCAGCAGCACGCGGCAGTGACAGCGGGTGGCTAGCAAAGGAGGGTTGAGGCATGAGCGAGCGCGTGGGGCCTCAGCCGCGAGCGGCGCAACGACGCAGAGAGGGGCCGCGGTAGGGCGATGCAGGCGTAGGGAGACCGTGGGGGCGAGGAAGGGGATGAGAGGAGGGAGAAGCCCGGGGCTCACATCGCCCTGGTAGAGGAGGGCAGAGGGCGCGAGGGAGGGCGGCGGCCGGCAATGGTGGGGACAAGGCGGGGAGGCCCGACGGCGCTGGTGAAGCGCCGGTGTGGAGCGGCGTCAGCGACAAGCGATAGAGGGGGCGACAGGTGACAGTTGTGGCGGTTGCTGGGCGCGAGCATGCCTGGCCCCGATCCAAATCGAGGGGGCGAGAAGAGAGCATGGGGGAGTGGGGGCGAGTGGGGGCGACAGGGGTTAGGGTTCGGGGTTGACCCCCTTGTAAGCTTGGGGTGGCTGGGTCGGGGCCTAGTTGGGCCAACCTGGGAAGGGGGGTCTTTCCCCCTTTTCTATTATTTTTAAAAGCTTTTCTTTTAAAAAACTTTTCTTTTAAAGTTTTTATTAGTCCAAGGTTACAATAGTTTTTTATAAAAAGCCACAATTTATTTGTGGGCCAATTGAAAACATTATAAAAGGTTATAATCCAAAAAGGATTAAATAAATGTTTTGCTGACTATTAAATTGTTTTAGAGGCACCCACTTACTTGATAAAATGTTGTTTCCAATTTTATAAATGCATACTGAATATTTGAAAAAAATCATGATTTTTATCTACTGATTTGTAAAACTTCCAAAACCCACTTTGAAAAGAATTTTGAATTGCAGCAGAAATTGAATTTGCATTTGATTCCAAAAGTGATCACACGTGGATTAGCAAAAGCATTAACTTAACCTTGGCCATCACTGTAGCTTAAGTACAAGAGTTACTGTAGCACCAAATCCTGGGTGTCACAACTCTCCCCTACTAGAACAAATTCTTGCCCAGAATTAAGCGGTAGAAGTAAGGGGAAAAGTTTGGTTATGAAATTCTAATGGATCTTCTCGTTCTTGGTTGCTCTTCTCGAAGAAGTTGGTCCCTTTTGTCGAGGTCTTCAATTCTCTGATTCAGTTCCTCCTGGTGAAAACATCATCCTTTCTTCGGGAACTAATCCTCCTACGAATGCGATATGAGGGAAAACTCTAGAGGACGTAGCTACGCAATGTTGGGCACCTGATAGTGAACTCATCAAAGAAGACATGAATTAATTCTCGAGTTGTAACCCAGGAAAAGTACTGAGAGCAAAATGCGATGGTACAAAAGATTCAAACGGGTAGGCAAACATTTGATGCCTAACCAAAAGGTGAAAAAGGAGGGGGGGTTCAGAGCAACGGAAAAAATATATTGCATCTAATACTAGAATAGATCATCCCGGGATGGTGAGTCAAGAATTACATATGAAACCAAGTGCAAAGGGTACTTAGAATCAAGGTTGTCTATGAGAGTCATGTTTCGATCTTGTGGAACTGTGGGCTATGGGCCTACCATGTGGTTAAGGGTAGGAAGAGAGGTGGCATCTTGCACGGTCATGGTAAATAGACATGTCAGAGTAAAGCTTGTCAGTTATGTTGGCAACAACATCGATACCAAGGGCGAGGGACGAATAGAAGCATTTTCCTGCTTGTTGAAATGAGGTGGACCAATAGGCAAAGTTCTCGTCCACCGGCGTTTACCGGAATGTCATCAACAATAGTAACATGGTCTTACCGACAGAGTTGTTCACCGAGGTGTTTACCTAAGCAGGGAATTATTACTACTTAGATCATATAATCTCAAGAAAGGTTAAATAGACCAATGGAAAGGAAAATGTGATTATTAGATTAACGAAACCAATGGAATGGAAAATGTGTTTATACCCCAAGTATTAGAGTATACTTTTCCCACAGACAACAGAGCATGATATACATGACAGGACAACAAGTATATATCCACTTAGAAAACTCGAGCAAGGAGAATCATGATGGTTTCCCATTCAAAGACGTTTGGAAAAATGATCAAGAAGCATTTAGCATTGAGCTTCCAATGTTCTTGCTTGAGGGTCGGAGTACCACGGTCATGCTTCGGGAAGCATTGACATGGTCACTTGGTAAACGTCAGGCTTCAAGAACACAAAGGGTCCATCAGGAACAACTTATAAAATAAGTCTTACAATTTCCTCATGGGAGAAAGGCGAATCTTCCTGAACAAGATACTATAACAATATGTCTTCCGGGCAGTTGTGCTAGCCACAACATCACCTTACCGAGTAACATAGAGACCAATGTTATAATTCTTGGGGAAAGTTCCAACCATCATATCCGCTGAGATTCAGATCTGGTTGGTGTTAGGATACTTCAAACTTAGTCGACTTGAGAAGAAAACGATGCAACACACACGTAGGAGATGATGTCATAAGAATCGCAGAATGAATGACGGAGGCAGGCCTTGACTCATGAGTCGGATTGCAAGACTTATGAACACAATGTCAAGACATTTGTGTCCACATGGAAGTCTTTAGAAATGAAAGCAATCAAGTACTGGTTGGGGACCATCATAGTGGAGATCAAAGTTCCATGTGTAAGTCTGGATTAGCTCTTATGAGGAACTTGTTTTCCCTTATCAAATCAATCAGTGGCTTGGCATGCTAGGAAATACATATGGAGTGAAGGTAGCAAATCTATCAAACCATAGAACACTTCACACATGCATGAAAGAATTGGAACAATTCCCGATGGAGCAAAACAAAATTTTCTCATAATCACAGCGGTCGAAATGCACGTGAACTTATAGAAAACACTCCTTTTTTCAAACATATTTTTCATGTGCTAGTTATGAAGATAATGCCTTCAAAGGTTTACAACACTAGCTTAAATGTTCATCATCAACCATGAAGAAGATGAGGATGTCATTGATGGGCTCAACAACAATTCCTCGAGACTCCCACAAAGATGGACCTACACGATTGAGTGAACAAGGCAATAACATTGGTTGATACCACGAGGTATGCCCGAGGGAAACACCCACAATTAAACATTAATTGAAAGGTGCAACCAAAATCCAGACTAAGCAGTACAACCAATGTTAGAATGATGATTCAACGGCCAACACACTAAGACTTATTGTTCATTAACTCCAAGGTAATAGAGTTGGTATGCCATAAGTGTTGAATTTACACATCACAGTCCATTTGTGAGTATTCCGGTTAGAAACAACATGGGAACTAAGAAATGAAAGGTGATAGCATGAAGTATCACTGTATCAAGAACCCTTGAGATGTGTACAATTCTCATGACATTCTTGACGAAAGATGGTAATACTCCAAGATAGAACATAACACAAGATGGCTAACAAGGAACTTAAGGTTCAACCAAAACAAGAGCAAGTTATATTTAGAAGGAAGGCGAGGATGTCATCAACGACAACACAAATTAGCTAGGTCAAGGATGCTACTTATCATCATGAATTTAATCGATACCCTCGAAGAGCTTAGAATGTTGATGATGATCACAACACATTTTTTGAGAAGTCTCATGACGATGTCATCGATTAGCGACAACATCAATCAAAGAAAAGGTGAAGTGAAAGGTTGTCGAAACCACAGATTAGAGTGTTAGCTCAAAATCGAAATTGCCTTTAAAGACAACCAACATGACATTGAAAGCTCAATGTAAGCTTTGTGCATTGTTGGAATTGTGTTCCAAGGATGAAGGACATAGATAGCATGATCAAGCTTTAGCATGACAATGATGATGTAGCCTAACAACATGGAATGGCATGACCACATACAAACTCATAAGCAAAGAAGATTACCAAGAGTTGTTGAATCGCAATGTAGACTCGATTCAATTAATTGTGTCCTTGAGTGTCCAAGAATTTAGAACATGAGGAAACTGGAATCAATGAAGGAAACATAGCTGATGGGGAGCATTATAAGAAGATATGTAGTTCCATGATTTTCTCGAGATACCAGGGGTAACAATTGGATTTAGATCAGAATTAAAGCTTGGAATGATGTATTGATCTGCAGAAGACACATTCTTAAACTGGTATAAAATGGTATCAAAGAAGAACAATCATGGTCAGAACCACAGTTGTAACATATCAAATCACAAATATGAGGTCAAACATACAAAGAGAAAGATTAATGTTACGAGAAGCTCCTATGATAAGATCAACATTGTTTCCATGGGCATGAACACAAGGTACAAGGTCGACTCCCACTTCATCAATGCATCACCTTCCATTTACTCCTTGCTTTCGAGGAGGTTTTAGCTTTGAGAGATTACCCGGCAAAACATGAGGACAGTAGGACTCGTGAAAACTCTTGACTTCACACAAATTAAGGAAGGCATAGGTCCAACCCATCGGGGCATCTTAGGAACATATGCCACAAGCTTCAAGAGTAATTATCACATGCTTGACAAAAGATCATGGCTGACAAAAGCATAGTATACAACTTATCAAAGTGAGAAGACAAAATTTACCAATGGCATCATGTATCAGAGAAGATCTCACGAGGATTTTGAATGTGAAGGATGTTGTCGGATAATAACCGAACAATGGTTTTACGTCCCACAAAGGGATCTGATATGAGTATCAGAACTCAATCAGTGGACGGAAGAATGCAAGGCATCAGATTATAGAACGTCCAAATAATTTGATGGCTAAATAACCAAAGGAATTAAGACTTCCCAATTGGTGTATCAGAATCAGATGCTCCGATCAAATACAAGTAAGTTGAATGGACTTAGATGGATAGTCAATAAAAGTTGAGTTGTCGAGAACTAACTCATGTTTGGAAAGACGCCTGAGCCGGACAGATAAATTATGAGAAACAACTGATGATTGTGTGCATTCACACACAAGTTGAATCAATAAAATCAAATGACAACCACCAAGGATTTAATGAATATTGCTAGACATGCAGAATTAACCATAATGCTAGTAGGTGAGAAAGGTCAAGAGAAAAAGGCTAATGAGGATTTTCGGAATATCGAATAGCAATTGGAATGGTTTTGTGAAACCCATGAAAATTGAGGACGAACGAATCCCCGGTAAGCATAGGTGGGGGTGATGGTAGAAGGGAATCGCAAGAGCGATGAACACAAGTTCTCGAGAGAACATCGGAGAGTATCTTCGGAGTCTTCTGATGAATCAAGCCATCATCTGGAATGAGGGGCTCTCCGGGAGGAAGTAGTTACGAGAACCTAGAGTTAGAGTTAGCAAAATCTTTAACCCGAAAGAGAAGAGAGATCAGAACCATGAGTATAGACGAGGAATAAAAGATCCTAATACCACCCGATTGAGTTGTGGGCCCGTAAGCCACACGACAAAGTTAGTAAAGTGTTTAAGTACTAGACTCAACTTTGGCCAAGGAGTTGGAAAGGGGGCTACCTACGGACAGTCGACTCTGATACCAACTTGTGACGCCCCCAATTTGATTGTACGCTAATCATACATGCAAATGCGTAATACCAAGATTAGGGACTCACTGATCGATATCACAACACAACTCTAGACACAAATTAAAGTCATACAACTTCATATTACAAGACAAGGGCCTCAAGGGCTCGAATACATAAGATTGACATAACACGAGTCAGCGGAAGCAAATAATATCTCAGTACAGACATAAGTTAAACAAGTTTTGCCTTAAGAAGGCTAGCACAAACATAACACGGATCGAAAGAGGCGAGGCCTCTTGCCTCGGAACCTCCTATCCTACTGTTGGTCAGGGGAAACCTCCACGTAGTAGTAAGCTCCAATGGTGGTGGTGTAGTCGTCTCCGGCGTACACCATCTCCTAGGCTCCATCGTCTGAACGCAGCAATCGTATCGAGGTGGAAAAGAGAAAGCAAAGCAGCGGTGAGTACTCATCCAAAGTACTCGCAAGACTGACATCAGAACTATGCTAAGTATACATCATTATCAAAGGAATGGGGTACGTCTTTGGGATGACTCAAGAAAGCGAGAATAGGGGGAAGCCTAGTCTTATCTAAGACTAGCATCTTCAACATCTTGCGCCATTAGAAGAGTGTACAATGGTAGCTCATATGTAAAAATACTATGGTAGCAATTTTATTAAGTAACCATGCCCAGAGGTTCTTCCTCAACTCCCTGAGAGAAATCTACCTCGGAGCCAACATTTTATTACAAGTCATAACTTTTAGTTATATTAGCTCGGGATACAGCTCCAAGTCATCCTGTTATCGTGGACACGACTACTCGAATAGTTAATTTCATCCCTGCAGGGGTGCACCACGTTTTCCATCACGCTTGATCACCTTTGGCCAGACACACTTTCCTGGGCCATGCCCGGCCTCGAAGATCAACACAGTGTCGCCCTGCCTAGGCTCAACAAAGAGGCCAGCCCATCGGTCTAAATCCTAAGCGCGCAGGGGTCACGGGCCCACTCACCCTTTGCACTCCTCCATGATGCGAGGGCGACTAAGGTTAGTCCTAGCACACTCTAATCCAAGATCTGTTCCGTCAGGAACCACTCGGGTGCGCGCCGCTCCATTGCTAACGTTCGAAGAGCTTCGGCTGATACAACGATGCCGAGTACCCATAACTTCTCCCACATGAAGGTTAATGTGAAAAGATCAAATGACCAACTCAGATCAAAATACCCAACCATTAGTATTTTATTAATTGTGGTGACTAGCGTGATGAATGATATGTGGTCCCATCGCCCTGTCTTGAGGTCTTGTGGCAAGGGCCCAGAATGCCCGGCCACGCCTTGTCGTATTACACCAACACCCTCCGATCATCCTGACCTCATCATGTATCAACAATAAAGTAAAAGTAACAGTGTGTATACAACACCAAGGAGGAAACCTGAGGGGTTAACCTCGAAGGATCCCACCTGATGTAACCGTCAAGGGGACTAGAGAGGAATCACCCTTGATGGTCTACGCTTGAGGGGTTGCACGACGGAGTTAGCTGCACTACAGAGTTAGCATCATGAGCACTTCACAAGGTGTCACCCTTGGTACTCGGTAGTAGCTCTGTACAGTCGTACAACTAAGGGGGCGTGCGGTGAAAGTGACGGGCATGGCTGGTCGGTCGGTTGACCGAGTCGTCGAGTCGTCGATGAAGAAGGTGGGGCAACTGGGACTAGGGGGGTCACAGGGGATTCATTGATCAACCTATACTAAGTAGTTGATAAAACAACAGGTATAGTGGTAGTTTATCAAAAGCAGGCTATGCATCAGAATTGGAGCTAGCTAATAAAGTAGAAAAATCTAATGCAAGAATGACAGGGAAAGAATTGGGCAATATCGGAATGCTCAAGGGGGTTTGCTTGCCTTGCTGCTCTGTTGCAAAGGCCTGATCGTTAGTGGCGTAGTCGTACCCGGCAGTAGCGTCAATCTCGGGGTCTACCGGTAAGAAGAGGGGGGAGAAACAATAAATACATAGCAGACAGATGCAACACGATGCATGACATAGCAGTATGCAGTGTTAGGCATGAGCTAACGCAATACTACACGACATAGACGGAATGGGATAATCTCACGATTTTTCCCGGGTCTCGGGCTACTACCAAACAGATGAAACCGATAGAAAAGTTCCATGTTCGCTATGATAGGATTCATGGGATTTTTCTGATCAAATTTCATGTATAAAATATTTCTATCCGAGTTACAAATTATTTTATATTAATTTTTAAAGTTCTATTAATATTCAAAAATTAAATTGATTAAATTTAGTTCAATAAACAGAATTATGACATCAGCATGATGTCATGCTCCCATCACTAGCCAACAGGAGGTTGACTGGTCAAACTGACTAGTGGGCCCGTGTTGTTAGTGACAGAGGTTAAATAAAGTTTAATTCATGTTAATCAGAATTAATTAGAGGGGGTGGGACCCACCTGTCATTGAGATTGGTTTAATTAATTAACATAGTTAATTAAACGGTTCTAATTAATAATATGTTAAGTTAATTAACATAATTAACTTTAATTAAACTGAGTAATTAATTAACATTTTTATTAATTCATTTTCATTTTAAATAAAAATGTTATGGAGGGGGTGGGACCCTATCGTCATATACCCAGGGGGTAGTGGGGAGCCTAATCAACCACTAACCAGATCGGCCATGAGGAGAGGGGGAGGCGGGGCCTCAGCGACGCCACACCGGCGACCAGGGGCGGCGGTGGCTAGGCGCGGCAGTGCGGGGAGCTAGTAGGGGAGGCAATAGGGTGGGCGGCGCGTGACAGCATGCGTGGACGGGGTGTGCACAGGGGGGCGCGCCAGCCACACGCGGGTGCATGTAGCAGCACGCGACAGCGGCAGCGGGCGGATAGCATACGGAGGGCTGGGGCACGAGCGGCACAGCGGGGCAGAGCGAGGTTGCGTCGACAAGCTAGGCATGGCAGGGCGGCGCTGGCATAAGGAGACCATGGGGAGAGGGAGGGGATGAGAGGCGGGAGGAGCACGGGGCTCACATCACGTCGGTAGAGGAGGGCAGAGGGCACGAGGGAGGGCGGTGGCCGGCGACGGTTGGGATGAGGTTGGGAGGCCGGGCGACATCGGTAAAGCACCGGTGTGGGGCGGTGTCGGCGATGAGCGGTAGAGGGGGGCGACGGGCGACAACTGTGGCAGTTGCCGGGCGTAGGCGCGCTTGGCCCCGATCTAGATCGGAGGGCGAGGAGAGATCATGGGGGAGTGGGGCGAGTGGGGGGCGGGGGTTAGGGTTCAGGGTCGACCCCCTTGTAGGCTGGGAGGCGGCTAGGCCGGGGCCCAGTTGGGCCGGCCTGGGGAGGGGGGTCTTTCCCCTTTTTTATTTATAAAAGCTTTTCTTTTAAAACCTTTTTCTTTTAAAGTTTCTATTAGTCCAAAGTTACAATAGTTTTTTATAGAAAGCCACAATTTATTTGTGGGCTGATTGAAAACATTATAAAAGGTTATAATCCAAAAAGGATTAAATAAATGTTTTGGCAACTAGTAAATTTTTTTAGAGGCACCCAATTACTTGATAAAAAGTTGTTTCCAATTTTATAAATGCCTACTGAATATTTGAAAAAAATAACCATGATCTTTATCTACTGATTTGCAATAATTTCAAAACCCACTTTTGTAAAGAATTTTGAATTGCAACGGAAATTGAATTTGCATTTGATTCGAAAGTGATCACACGTGTATTAGCAAAAGTATTAGCTTAACCTTGGCCATAATTGTAGCTTAAGTACAAGAATTACTGTAGCACCAAATCCAGGGTGTCATGGGGAACGAACACCTATGGGATCGGAGGGACCCCTTTCGGTTCGGCGGGGGAAGGCTCGTGCAAAGAGTCGATCTGATGAACAGCACGCGGGGATCTTTACCCAGGTACGGGCCGCACGGATGCGTAAAACCCTACTCCTATTTGGTTGTATTGAGAGTGTTCTTAGGGTTCTAGCTACAAGAGCGCTTTGAGCAGCTGCCACGGGTGTGAGCTAGAAAGTCCCAACCGTCCAAAAGTCCAAAAGCCAAAAAGTCCCAAAGTCCCCCTATCGTATTGCCCTCGGCCTCCTTTTATACTATGAAGGGGATCCCAACAGTGGCGTACAGTGGAACACAGGGTGTACAGAGCTATAGTGCTATCATACCTAACACTGACGGAGTAGGACAAGCACATTTAATGCACCGTCAGGCATCTCTATATGCCTATGGGACGGGACAGGAACCCATCCCATCGACACCGCTTATGCCCCTCCAACGTCAACGCAGCGACACGCATCCAGGTGGATTGACCCCTGCCCTGTGCGCTGGAGGGGCCTTGCTGGGGTTTCGCCTTGTCGGGGCCTTGTCTTGCCCGGGGGTTCAATAGCCCCTCCGGCAAGGTCTTTCCTATTGTCTTGGCTCTTCTGTGTTTGTATTAGGCAAGTCCCTATTGGGCCTCGTTACCAGGGTGGCCACTACCGCCCGTGTACGAGTAAGGGGCACTGGAGAGCCCAAAACTCTAGTGCACCGACACAGTGTGTCACACTTCTCTACGTTGCTTGACTTAGAATCCATGAAAGAACTTCAACTCTCCCATCATAGACATCTCAAACTTCTCATTCATTAGTGCAGTAAACTCATCATTGAAAGCTTTGTTAGGAGAACCGAAAATAATATCATCAACATATAGTTGGCATACGAACAATTCCCCTTTAACCCTCTTAGTAAAAAAGAGTGGGGTCGATTTTCCCAATTTCGAACCCATGATCTTGCAACAACTCGGTAAGGTGCTTATGCCATGCACAGGGGCCTTGTTTAAGGCCACAAAGAACCTTATTGATCTTATATACATGATTGGGGAACTTGGGGTCCTCGAACCCCGTGGGTTGCTTGACATATATCGAATCATTTAAAGGACCATGTAGGAAATCACTCTTCACATCCATTTGTTACGATTTAAAATCATGATGAGAAGCATAAGCACGCAACATACGAATAGATTCAAGGCGAGCAAAGAGAACGAGTCAATTCCCCCCGACTTGGGAGTAGCCTTGAGCTACCAATATTGCCTTGTTGTGAATGACTATGCCATGTGCATCTTGCTTGTTCTTGAAAATCCATTTGGTTCCAATGACATTATGGTTATCCTTTGACCTTGGCACCAATTGCCACACTTTGTTACGCTCAAAGTTGTTGAGTTCTTCATGCATGTATTCTAGCCAATCCGGCCCGTTGAGCGCCTCATAGACTTTTTCGGGTTTAACACAAGAAACAAACGCGTGATGCTCACAAAATTTTGTTAATTGTTTACGAGTAGTTGCCCCTTTTCTTAGGCTTCCAATGATGTTCTTCAAAACATGTTCTTCACGTTGTAACATGGAAGCAATTTTGGCGGCACGACGCTCCAATTGCTCTTCAAGAGATATTTGAGGAGCTACATCTTTATCATCTTGAGCATCATCTTGAAGTTGCTCATCCTCTTGAGCTTGCTATTCATCGTGAACATGATCTTGGTCATCATTAGGTGCAACACCATCATCATGAGGTGGATCATGGCCTTGATATTGCTCACTTGGTTGATGGCCTTCACTTTGTTCTTCAGAGGCGTGTGGGTCTAGTGTTGGTGATGGTTCCACTTGCGTAGAACATTGCCCTTCTCCTTCCACCACAAGGGGTTCCTTAATAGGTAGGAAATGTCCCACACCCATTCTTTTTATGGCTTGAGGAGGAATTTTATCACCCACATCACAAATACCACTTTGCTCCACTTGGGAGCCATTATTTTCTCTTGGTGGAACTGTAGATAGAGGCCCTCTCAAGCAAACCCTAGATAATCAACAAGTTTTGATGGCCAGGGACAGAGATCAGGCAAAAATAAGCTCAGGAGGGCAACAATGGATCTTGGGGGGAAAGACGTGGGTCTTTTTGGGAAGAAGACCTCCTTTTATAGTGGAAGGGCCAATCCAACCGTTATGTGCTTGCAGAACCACACAAAGTGGTACTACCGCTTGGGACGGTAGTGCAAGCCTACCAGCGACAGCACAATGCAGGCAGGGCGGTAGTACTAGACCAAGCGGTACTACCATGCCTACTATCGCTCTACTACTGACCCGCGAGGGACACGGGAGGCAGTGGCTTGAGCAGCACAATAGAGTGGTTGGTAGTACCGCACAGGGCGGTACAAACGCTACAGGTGGAGCGGTACTATCGCTTAAAACAACATACCCACGCCCTACTATCGTCCCACTACTATGGGTGCAAAAAACTCCGTGTAGACCCCAATGATATAGATCATGGCACTAGAGAGCTGAAATACCGCCATAGTGGTACTACCGCTCACAGGCTCGGTACTGCCGCCCCAACAACACCACCGCTCCTAAGAGCGGTACTGTAGCTTGGGAGTCACCACAAACCCAAAACAGGTAACAGTACGGACCTCAATGTTGCCAAGAGAGGGGGTGGGTGCAAAATAAAATGAGTATGTGTTGATTCCACCCAACCTTTCAAATGCAAACCCGTTCTTAATACTAGAATTTCCTATGACTCAAATACAACCGAAAAAGAATCGCCGAAACTAACCAACTTCACACCATATCACCAAGGGGAAGTAAACCGTTTCGTGCCCATCTAATGACCACTTAGAAATACTCAAGGCACATGGTTAGTCCATAAAACACCTTGTCATCAATCATCAAAACCACAGGGGAAGAAATATTCCCTAACAGAGGGAAAACTAATGGATAATGTAGATAAAAACCAAACAAAACTGAGGGATAACTAGAAGAGTGTCTAGAGGGGGAGTGAATAGACTACTAGCAGGAATTTAAAACCTAACCTTTCCCAAGTTAATTGGTTGGCAGATTTTAACAGTTTTAGCAAAGCTAGCAAGTCTAACAGCCCTACTCATGCATGTCAACAAATATGGCAGCGGAAAGTAAAGACATTGCATATGAAGTGAAGTGTTGAGATAGGTAGATCAAAAGCAGTTGGAGACGCATGGATTTCCGTGGTTCCGATAGGTGGAGCTATCGTACATCCACGTTTATGGAGTCTTCAACCCACAGAGGGTATAGGTCACGAGAGTCCACGGAGATCTCTACCCAAAAGGGTCCACGAAGTAGCAACCTTGACTATTCCATAGCGGCTTCCGTCCATGAAGGACTAGCCTCACTATGGGTAGATCTTCACAAAATAGGCGATCTCCTTGCCCTTACAAACTTCTTGGTTCACTCCACAACACGAAATAGGAGGCTCCCAAGCGACACCTAACCAATCTAGGAGGCACCACCCTCCAAAAGGTAATAGGCTCGGTAATGACGATGAACTCCTTGCTCTTGTGCTTCAAGATGATAGACTCCTCAGCACCCGATCACTCTCTCACAGATTTGGCATGGTGGAAGAGACGGGATTGGTGGAAAGTTAGTTGGGGAGGCTAGAGATCAAGATCCATATAATTGGAGTGGAATATCTTGACCTCAACACAAGGGTAGGCAGTTCTCTCTCAGATAACTGGATGGGGCAAGTGTGGAATAGTTCTGAGTGCTTCTCTCTCGAGTGGGTGGTGGTGAAGGGTATATATACGCATCCCCAAAAATCCAACCATTACACACAAAATGACCATCTTGGTGACACCGATGTGTTAATCTCGGTGGTACCGAAGTGACCAAAAGGTGGCAACTTTTTAATCTCGGTGAGACCAATATAGGAAACTCGGTTGCATCGATAAGGTGACCAACGGTCAGATTTCCAATCTCGGTGAAGCCGATCCAACATTCTCGGTGGTATCGACAAAGTGAATTTACGTAACAGAAAGTTGGCAACCTAAACTCGGTGGCACCGGCATGGAATCGGTTGCACCGAAGTGGCTAGGGTTTGGCTGAGTCTGACTAGGTTCTGGAATCGGTGGCACCGGTATGGGAAAGTTGGTTGCACCGATTTTGAGTGTTAGGTATAGAACAGACTTTGGTGGGAGAGTTTGTGGATGTTTTTGGTGACTATCACTTGTGCACGTTTGAGCATATTGTTCACCAACAAAACCTTACCCCCTTTTAATAGTATTGACTTTCCTACGGACTTAATGTGACTTCTCACATATATAAAATGTAGAGTCCTCTTGCTTGAAGCTTGGCCAACCTATTTCCTTGCATCTTGGGGTATCTCCACGGTCTCCTTTTGCCAAACCTCTCTATAGATTGTATCTGAACTACAGTAGGTAAAAATATCAGTCCAAGAGACAATGTATGTTGTCATGAATTATCAAAACCACCAAGGGAGCATGTTGTGCTTTCAAAAAGACATCGAAAGCTATTTACAAAAACCAGGTTACCTGCTGACCGAGTTGAGAAAAAGATGCCCTTTTTATGTGATGAACCAACAAAGCTAATTCATCTTTAAATATATTCTTGCATGTGTATAATCTCATCTCTATCTCCTCTTGGAAATATTGTCCTTACGACATATCCATACTATAGTTGACAGGAATGATTAATTCCATGAAGAAAGTCACTAGTAGCTATTGATTTGAGAGGTTTGCATGACAATTATGTGAAAGGATGGCGACAAAGGCATAAGTATGACTAGCAAGCTTGGGTGAAGTTGCATGAGAATAGTAAGTGATGTATGCATTGTAAATGTCTTGGGCCTCACATGACACACTCATACATGGTAATATAAATGTTATTTCGTGGAAGAAGCTATCTAGCGTCCAATGTATCCATCAGTGAGGGTAAAAAATCAAGAAGCATTCCGTGTGCACATGTCTTTCATTACCAAGTGATGGAAACTAGGGCATCGTGATTTTCGACGAGAAATTTGTATGCTTTGGGGAGTGGAGAAATTAGGCCCCCATGTACATATCCATGTATCATTCTTTTGGGAGACCCCTAGGGATCCCACAATTTTGTAGGAGAAGCATAAAATAAGCATGAGCATTATGGGATAGAGGCCAGGTGAAAAAGATCAACCAAGTCCTCTCGAGACAAGATATAACCGATTGTAGAATTTTCATTTAGCACAAAAAGTGCAACTCTACCATTTCAGGAAAACGGTTGGGGTTAATTCAATTATCTTCCAGACCAAAATTGCGCTACCAATTTTGACATTGCATCTATATATCTCTTTAAAGATGGGCATTAACCTAATGGTGTCTCTTCGCTAGAAAGAGCCATCAATGGCAATAGTCGTTGGAGGGCCGTTGGGATAATGCAATTCACACAGCAAATTCAGCCAATAGATGTCTAAGACGATTGTAAAACCCGTGAAGGATTTTCAAAGTGAGACTAGTATTTTGCTTTACAAGATCTAGAACTCTATTTCCCCTATGTCCAGGCCTTTAATCTAGCTCCACGTCGCCGGGTAAATTATTTTTGTTTATATACCGATGCCTCCATAACAAATGCCTTACACATTGATCGAAATACTTAATAATCCATTTTGGCAGCATGAAGGTGCACATGTGAAACGCCGGGGGGTGAGAGAACTCAATTCACTAATTACAATCTAGACGCATTCGTGAGGAAATCATAGCAACATGTGAGTCTCCTTTTCAAACGTTTAAAATAGGGGAAGTACCTCATGAAACATGGTTTGGTTAGACTATTGGGGAACGTTGCATGGGAAACAAAAAATTTCCTACATTCACGCAAGACCTATCCATGGTGATGAGCATCTACGAGAGGGAGAGTGGATCTACGTACCCTTGTAGATCGCTAAGCGTGAAGCGTTAAGAAATGCGGTTGGTGTAGTCGAACGTCTTCGCGATCCAAATCGCCGAGCGTCCCGCGATCCAATAATGGTTCGTCCCGCGATCCAATCACGATCCGTCCCGCGAACTTGATCACGATCCGTCCCGCGAACACGATCACGGTCCTTCCGATCTAGCGCCGAACGGACGGCACCTCCGCGTTCAGCACACGTACGGCTTGATGATGATCTCCACCGTCTTGATCCAGCAAGAGGGAGTGGAGAGGAAGAAGAGTTCTCCGGCAGTGTGACGGCGCTCCGGTGATGGTGGTGGAGCTATTCCGGCAGGGCTTCGTGTAAGCACTGCAGAAAACCGATCTAGAGGAGAAACAATGCACTGGAGGAACGGGTAGCACATGGCTGAAAATTCTATGCAAAAACCCTAAAACCTCCAGTATATATAATAGGGAGGGAGGATAGGACTTGGCGCAAGGGCCAAGCCTCCTTGGTTCGGCCGAAGTGGGGAGGAGAGGAGGACTCCTCCTCCAATCCTAGTAGGACTAGGATTCCTCCTTTTTGGCCTTTTTTCCACCTTTTCCCTTTGGGATTTTCTTACCTAGCCACATGGGCCTTGTGTGGGACTTCCACCAGCCCACAAAAGGCTGGTATTTATTCTCCCACAGCCCATGAAGCCTCTTGGGTCGAAATACCCGTCCCGATGGTCTCCCGGTACACTACCGGCACTCCCGGTACACTACCGATTAGCCCGAAACTTTTCCGGCGACCAAAATAGGACTTCCTATATATGAATCTTTACCTCCGGACCATTACGGAGCTCCTCATGACATCCGGGATCTCATCCGGGACTCCGAAAAACCTTCGGTCACCACCATACATAACTCTATACTACCGAAACGTCACCAAACCTTAAGTGTGCAGACCCTGCGGGTTTGAGAACTATGTAGACATGACCGAGACACCTCTACGGTCAATAACCAATAGCGGGACCTAGATGCCCATATTGGTTCCTACATAATCTATGAAGATGTTTATCGGTCGAACCTCTATGTCAAGGATTCAGTTAATCTCGTATGATGTTCCCTTTGTTCTTCGGTATGTTACTTGCCCGAGATTCGATCGTCGGTATCTCCATACCTAGTTCAACCTTGTTACCGGCAAGTCTCTTTACTCGTTCCGTAATACAAAATACTATGACTAACACTTAGTCACATTGCTTGCAAGGCTTATTGTGATGTTGTATTACCGAGTGGGCCCTGAGATTCCTCTCCGTCACACGGAGTGACAAATCCCAGTCTTGATCCATGCCAACTCAACAGACACCCTCGAAGATACCCGTAGACTACCTTTATAGTCACCCAGTTACATTGCGACGTTTGATACACACAAGGCACTCCTCTGATGTCCGTGAGTTGCATGATCTCATGATCATAGGAACATATACTTGACATGCAGAAAACAGTAGCAATAAACTAACACGGTCATATGCTACGTTTGTAGTTTGGGTCTTGTCCATCACATCATTCTACTAATGATGTGATCCCGTTATCAAATGACATCACATGTCAATGGCTAGGAAACCTTGACCATCTTTGATCAACGAGCTAGTTCACTAGAGGCATACTAGGGACATAGTGTTGTCTACTTACCCACACATGTAACATGTTTCCAATCAATACAATTATAGCATGGATAATAAACGATTATCATGAACAAGGAAGTATAATAATAAACACTTTATTTATTGCCTCTAGGGCATATTTCCAACAGTCTCCCACTTGCACTAGAGTCAATAATCTAGTTCGCATCACTATGTGATGTACATTGTAATGAATCGAACACCCATGCAGTTCTGGTGTTGATCATGTTTAGCCACTGGAAGAGGTTTAGTCAACGGGTGTGCAACATTCAGATCCGTGTGCACTTTGCAAATATTTATGTCCTTCTCCTCGATGTAATCGCGGATGGAGTTGAAGCGTCGCTTTATGTGTCTGGTCCTCTTGTGAAACCTTGGTTCCTTGGCCAGAGCAATGGCATGAGTGTTGTCACGGAATAGGTTCATTGGATTCGGTGCACTGGGCACTACTCCAAGATCTGTCATGAACTGCTTCATCCAGACACCTTCCTTCGCTGCCTCCAAGGCTTCGATGTACTCCACTTCGCACGTAGAATCGGCTACCACGCTTTGCTTGGAACTACACCAGCTTACCGCTCCCCTGTTGAGAATAAATACGTATCCGGGTTGTGATTTGGAGTCATCTGGATCAGTGTCAAAGCTTGCATCGACGTAACCCTTTATGACGAGCTCTTCATCACCTCCATAAACGAGAAACATTTCCTTAGTCCTTTTCAGGTACTTAAGGATATTCTTGACCGCTGCCTAGTGCTCCATTCCAGGATCACTTTGAAACCTTCCAGACATACTTATGGCAAGGCTGACATATGGTCTTGTGCACAGCATTGCATACATGATAGAACCTATGGCTGAAGCATAGGGAATGACACTCATATTTTCTCTATCATCTGCAGTCACTGGGCATTGAGTCTTACTCAACTTCACACCTTCTAACGCAGGCAAGAACCCCTTCTTGGACTGATCCATTTTCAACTTCTTCAAAACTTTATCAAGGTATGTGCTCTGTGAAAGTGCTATTAAGCGTCTCGATCTATCTCTATAGATCTTAATGCCTAATATGAAAGCAACTTCTCCTAGGTCCTTCATTGAAAAACTCTTGTTCAAATATTCCTTCACGCTTTACAGCATTTCTATATTGTTTCCAATCAGCAATATGTCATCCACATATAATACTAGAAACGCTATAGAGCTCCCACTCACTTTCTTGTAAATACAAGCTTCTCCATAAACTTGTATAAACTCAAACGCTTTGATCACCTCATCAAAGCGCTTATTCCAACTCCGAGATGCTTGTACCAGCCCATAAATGGATCGTTGGAGTTTGCAAACTTTGTCAGCATTCTCTGGATCGACAAAACCTTCTGGTTGCATCATTTACAACTCTTCCTCAAGGAAACTATTGAGGAACGCTGTTTTGACATCCATCTGCCAAATTTCATAATCGAAATAAGCAGCTATTGCCAACATGATTCTGACAGACTTAAGCATCGCTACGGGTGAGAATGTGTCATTGTACTCAACTCCTTGAACTTGTGAAAAACCCTTTGCCACAAGTCGAGCTTTATAGACGGTGACATTACTGTCCGCGTCTGTCTTGTTCTTAAAGATCCATTTGTTCTGAATGGCCTTTCGCCCTTCAGGTAATACTTCCAAAGTCCATACTTTGTTTTCATACATGGATCCTATTGGGGATATGACCCGCCCCGGAGGCTTCGGGTCATGTTGCTGGCTCGTGAGCCGGCCCAAAGGTGAGCCGTAAGACTAGTGGCCCAGGGAGATGGGCGGATCAAGGTGTGGGCCGTGCAACGGCCCGGACAGAGAAGACCCGGGCGTGCAAGCCGAGTCGCAGACGGCTTGGACAAGAAGATAGAGAGAGACTCGGTTAGCAATTGTAACGACCGGGTGGTCCTGACTTCTTATATAAAGGCAGACCCGGGGCAACTTAGAGGACAGGTAATCGAGAACTAGGTCAAGCTTCTAGCTCCTTGTAATCGATACACAAGCAATACAAACACAAGAAGGACGTAGGGTATTACCTCAACTTGAGGGGCCGAACCTGGGTAAATCCGTGTCTTTCGTCCCAACTAACCCCTTTGAGTCCACCCCGTTAGCGATGGCCTCGAATGTAAGTCCGTTCACCCGGACATCTGTCATGATAAAACCACGACAGTTGGCACCCATCGTGGGGCTAGCGCTTGGTGGTGTTGAGTTCTCAAAGGGCTCTCTCCCAGGGCTCCAAGTATACGTGGTTGGAACGATGAGCAAGAGTCATCGCGGCCGGCTCTACATTGACAACGCCGGCTGGGGGCTTGCTGTTGGTTCTGTGGAGTATGAATTCCTGGTTCCGTTCGGCGGGATCCAGGTTTTCATCGGAAAGATTTGATGGATCTACACCTGGGCCGGACGTCTACACCAACATCGTTGAGCTGGCTCAGCGTCTCCAATCTACGAGTGTTGTGCAGCCTGCCCGTTCCCAATCGAGTCAAAAGCATGTTCTCGTGGGTTTCACTCAAGGCATGGACCTGGAAGCGTTCGGGTCACAGGGAACTCTCGTTTGCTTGGAAGATGAGTCCTCCAGCAGGGAGACAGATTCAGTGTATCGGCTCAGTAACGGTGGCCTTGGGGGCTACTACGACACCTGTTCTGAGGTAGAGGGCTTTGAGTTGGATGATCTGAGACCCCCGGTCCATGCGGCGGTGTTCATGGCAGGATCAGCTTCAGCCGCCGGTGACACAGCTGCGGGAGCCACCGCAGCGGGTGATAGCCCACCACCACCGGCTCAGGTTCTAGTGGAATTGATGGACGAACTTATAGCTCTCATGGCCACAGAAGTAACACCGGATAATCAAGCAACCAGGAATCTAGAGGTGGCATGGATCAAGGGCCGGATGGCAGAGGAACGGCAAAGGATGGCCGAGCTAAAGGCCCTCATGGAGGAAGAAGCGAAGCGTATCAAGGCCGATGCTTTCCGTCTGGAGCTGGAGCAAAGGTCAGCGGCCGCGGTGCGCCGGAGGAGGCATCAATCCCGTTTACCAGAACGTTACGAGGCGAGGAACCTTTTTAACACCCCTGGTGTGGGGCGGGTTACGGGCGCACCGGAAAGCCGCCCGATGGAACGCCCGGCGACTCATCCACCCCAGCATAACCAAATTCCACCTAGGGCTTTTCCAACACTGGCGGGTCATTACTCTAACCCGGCCGAGAACATGGTGGCAGCGGCCGCCCGGCTTGAGACGATACCCATACCAGATGAAGCACCCTTTGCGGAGGATGTGCGAAACGCCATTGGATATTTACAGACGTCCATGGCCCAGCAAGAGAGGTATGCTCACAGCCGGAGCCAGGTTCACTCCACCCCCCTCCCCAGTCGAAGTTTTAGCCGGCGCTACGAGTCGCCGGCGTGTTCCAGCAGTCACCCACGTCGTGGACCACCGGAGGACGAGCAGGCGGCTCTAGATGCACAAGCCCTTGCGGACCAGGCGAGAGACAGGCGAGAGGCGGAGATAGCGGCAACCCGTCCAGAGCCAGCGCTTTCTGTCTCAATGGGAGTAGTTAGTACCAGAGCCGTAGGGGTGCCATGTTTAACTCCGGCTCTGAGAAGTGAACGGCTACCGAACGATTTCAAGGGGCCTCGAAAGGTTCCGAATTACACCGCTGATCTACCCCCTGAGGCGTGGGTTGAAAGTTATGAGCTGGCCATGGAGATGTTGGATGTCAGTGAGGCGGTATGCGCAAAATATTTCATCATGATGCTTGAGGGTCCGGCTCGTACATGGCTGAAAGGTCTGCCGCCTAACACGATAAGCTCATGGGCGGAGCTGAGAGCGAAGTTTATTAAGAATTTCCAGGGGACCTGTAAGCAACCTATGACTATTGTCGATTTGGACCACTGTGTTCAACAGGAGAATGAGTCAGCCCATCATTGGGTCCGGCGGGTGTCGACCATTATTCACTCTTCAGAGCAGATCATGGCGGCTCAACCGGTGCTTATTTTAGAGAAGAACTGTCATTTTGTTCCATTGAAGCAGAAGCTCGGCCGGCTCAAGCGCACGTGCCAGGATATGGGAGAGCTCATGACGGCCTTGACGAAGTATGCCGACTCAGATAACACCAAGGATCCAGGCTCGGATGATTAGAAGGCCAATCAAGGGAAGAAAAACAATCAAGGAAAAGGTTTTTTGAACAATGGGAATCAAAATAAGCGGAAGAGCGTTGATGGCGGGTCAGAGCTGGTGGCAAACACCAACACAGGACAGAACCATCCCAAGGGGAATGGAAAATTCAGGCCGTTTCACCTAAGGATCAGAGGCCCTTTCAACTTAGAAGAAGCGCCTAGGAAGCCTTGTCCGGAGCACAGCATGCCTGACAAGCCGGCGTTGCATGCGTGGGATGATTGCTTTTTCATGCAGAGATTCAAAAACTAGCATTCCCAACCGCGTAATAACCAGGGCGGTGGCCCGCCCGGTGGCTCAGGGCACAGTGGATCAGGGGTTGGATTCTGCGCCGGCGGTTCAGGAAATGGGCATCCGGATCAGAATAACCAAGGGGGGCACCAACAGCATCCTGGCAACAACAGCAATAACAACAATCAGCAGTAGCGCAATCAGTCCGGGTTTCAGAGTAATCCAAAGCTGCTCAGTTCTGGACAGTATCACGTATTCACGACCGGTCACAATAAACGAGACGAGAAGTTGCGGAGGCGAGCAGTTAATGCGGTTGCTCTGGCTCTCCCGTGATATTTACCATGGTCTGAGTATAACATAATTTGGAGCCGGGAGGATTGTTGGAGAACGTCGCATGGGAAACAAAAAATTTCCTATGCACACGCAAACCTATCCATGGTGATGAGCATCTACGAGAGGGAGAGTGGATCTACGTACCCTTGTAGATCGCTAAGCGGGAAACGTTAAGAAACGCGGTTGGTGTAGTCGAATATCTTCGCGATCCAAATCGCCGAGCGTCCCGCGATCTCATCACGATCCGTCCCGTGATCCAATCACGATCCGTCCCACGAACACATCATGATCCGTCCCGCGAACTCATCACGATCCGTCTCACGATCTTGATCATGATCTATCCCGTGAACTCATCACGATCCGTTCCGTGATCACATCACGAACCGTCTCGCGATCTCGATCACGGTCCTTCCGATCTAGCGCCGAACGGACGGCACCTCCGCGTTCAGCACATGTGCAGCTTGATGACGATCTCCACCATCTTGATCCAGCAAGAGGAGGTGGAGAGGAGAGAGAGTTCACCGGCAGCGTGACGGCGCTCCGGTGATGGTGGTGGAGCAATTCCGGCAGGGCTTTGCCTAAGCGCTGCAGAAAACCGATCTAGAGGAGAAACTATGCACCGGTGTAACGGGTAGCACGTGGCCGGAAATTCTGTCCAAAAACCACCCAATCCACTAGTATATATAGGAGGAGAGGATAGGAGAGGCAGCCAAGGCCTTTGGGTCGGCCGAAATAGGAGGTGGGAAGCAATCCTACTTCACCTCCAATCCTAGTTGGAGTAGGATTGCCTCCTATTGGCTGATTTTCCACTTTTTGCTTTAGGACTTTCTCTCCTGCGCCATGCGCCTTTGTGGCTGTTTTCCCAGCCCACTAAGGGCTGGTTATTATTCTCCCACATCCCATGGACCTCTTGGGGTCGAAATACCCCTCCCGGAGGCCTCCCGGTACACTACCGGCACTCCCGGTACACTACCGGCACTCCCGGTACACTACCGATGAGCCCGAAACTTTTCCGGAAACCAAACTGGGACTTCCTATATATGAATCTTTACCTCCGGACCATTCCGGAGCTCCTCGTGATGTCCGGGATCTCATCCGGGACTCCGAACAAACTTCGGTCACCACCATACATAACTCTACACTACCCAAACGTCACCGAACCTTAAGTGTGCAGACCCTGCGGGTTCGAGAACTATGTAGACATGACCGAGACACCTCTACGGTCAATAACCAATGGCGGGACCTGGACGTCCACATTGGTTCCTACATATTCTACGAAGATCTTTATCGGTCGAACCTCTATGTCAAGGATTCAGTTAATCCCGTATAACGTTCCCTTTGTTCTTTGGTATGTTACTTGCCCGAGATTCGATCGTCGGTATCTGGTATCTCCATACCTAGTTCAACCTCGTTACCGGCAAGTCTCTTTACTCATTCCGTAATACAAGATCCCGCAACTAACAATTAGTCACATTGCTTGCAAGGCTTATTGTGATGTTGCATTACCGAGTGGGCCCCGAGATACCTCTCCGTCACACGGAGTAACAAATCCCAGTCTCAATCCATGCCAACTCAACAGACACCATCGGAGATACCTGTAGAGCACCTTTATAGTCACCCAGTTACGTTGCGACGTTTGACACACACAAGGCACTCCTCCGATATCTGTGAGTTGCATGATCTCATGGTCATAGGAACACATACTTGACATGTGGAAAACAGTAGCAATAAACTGACACGATCATATGCTACGTTTGCAGTTTGGGTCTTGTCCATCACATCATTCTCCTAATGATTTGACCCCGTTATCAAATAACATCTCATGTCCATGGCTAGGAAACCATAACCATCATTTGATCAACGAGCTAGTCTATTAGAGGCATACTAGGGACATGGTTTTGTGTATGTATCCACACATGCATCTAAGTCTCCGATCAATACAATTATAGCATGGATAATAAACGATTATCATGAACAAGGAAATATGATAATAACTAATTTATTATTGCCTCTAGGGCATATTTCCAACAGTCTCCCACTTGCACTAGAGTCAATAATCTAGTTCACATCACCATGTGATTCGCATTGTTATGAATCTAACACCCAATGAGTTCTGGGGTTCGATCATGCTTTGCATGTGAGAGAGGTCTTATAGTCAACGGGTCTGTAACATTCAGATCCGTGTGTACTTTACAAATCTATGTCAAACCGTAAACACTACGACCACACTCCACTTGGTACTTTACCAAATGGCTGCTCCACTATACGTATCCAGATTGCTACTACGAGCCATCCAGATTGGTGTTTAAAGCTTGCATCGACGTAACTCTTTACGATGAACTCTCTATTTCCTCCATAATTGAGAAACATCTCCTTGGTCCTCTGGTTACTAAGAATAATTTCGACCGCTGTCCACTGATCCACTCCTGGACCACTCTAGTACCCCTTGACAGACTCATGGCAAGGCACACACAGGTGCGGTACACAGCACGGCATACTACACACAGCCTATGGCTAAGGCATAGGGGACGACGTTCGTATTTTCTCTTTCTTCTGCCGTTGTCGAGCTTTGAGTCTCACTCAACTTCACACCTTACAAATCAGGCGAGAACTATTTCTCTAGCTGATCCGTTTTGAACTCTTTCAAAATCTTGTCAAGGTATGCACTCATTGAAAGTCTCATCAAGCACCTTGATCTATCTCTATAGATTTTGATGCTCAACAATTAGGTAGCTTTATCCAGGTCTTCCTTTGAAAAACACTTTTCAAACAACCTTTTATGCCTTCTAGAAATTCTACATTATTTCCGATCAACAATATGTCAACCACATATACTTATCAGAAACTCTATAGTGCTCCCACTCACTTTATTGCAAATACAAGTTTCTCGTAAACTTTGTATAAACTACAAAAACTTTGATCACCTCATCAAAGTGTATATTCCAACTCCGAGATGCTTGCTTCAGTCCATAGAAGGATCACTGAAGCTTGCTCATTTTTTAGCATCCTTAGGACTGACAAAACCTTCTGGTTGTATCACATACAACCTTTCCTTAAGTAAACCGTTAAGGAAACGATGTTTTGACATCCATCTGCCAGATTTCATAATTGAAAATGCAGCAACTGCTAACATAATTCCAACAGACTTTTAGCATCGCTACGAGTGAGAAAGCCTCATCGCAGTCAACTCCTTGAACTTGTCATAAACAACTTTGCAACAAGTCGAGCTTTACAAATGGTGACATTCACCATCAGTGTCTGTCTTCATTCTAAAGGTCCATTTGTACTCAACGACCTGCCATCTAACGAGCAAGTCTACCAAAGTCTATACTTGGTTTTCATACATGGATCCTATCTCGGATTTCCTGGCCTCTAACCATTTGTCGGAATCCGGGCCCATCATCGCTTCTCCATAGCTCGTAGGTTCGTCGTTGTCCAACAACATGATCTCCAAGACAGAGTTGTCGTACCACTTAGGAGCAGTACACATCCTTGTCGACCTACGAAGTTTGATAGTAACTTGATCCTGAAGCTTCATGATCATCATCATTAACTTCCTCTTCAACTAACGTAGGCTTCACAGAAACATCTTTCTGCGCTGCGCTACTCTCTGGTTGAACAAAGGTTTAACAACCTCATCAAGTTCTATCTGCCTCCCACTCAATTCTTTCGAGAGAAACATTTCCTTGAGAAAGGATCCGTTTAAGCAACAAACACTTTGCACTAGGATCTGACATTGAAGGTTCACCTAACTGATCTTAGGGTATTTTATGAAGATGCATTTATCCGCCTTGGGTTCGACCTCATTAGGTGAAAACATTTTCCACACAAGTGTCACATCCCCAAATATTAAGAAATGACAGCTTAGGTTTCTATCAAACCATAATTCACACGGTGTCATCTCAACGGATTTAGATGATGCCCTATTTAAAGTGAATGTATTTGTCTCTAATGCATAACCCCAAAAATTATAGTAGTAAAACGATAAGAGACATCACAGTATGCACTATATCAATAGAGCATGACTATGATGTTCGGACACACCATCACACCATGGTGTTCCACGTGGCGTTAGTTGTGAAACAAATTTCACATTGTCTTAAGTTGTATGCCAAACTCGTAACTCAGATATTCACCTCCACGATCATATCGCGGTCATTTTTATCCTCTTGTCATGATGATCTTTATACTTCACTCTGAATTTGCTTGAACCTTTCAAACGATTCAGACTTGTGTTTCATTAAGTAAATATACACTATATCTACTCAAATCATCAGTGAAGGTAAGAAAATAACGATATCCACTGCACGCTACAAGACTCACTAGATTGCATACATCAACATGTATCATTTCCAATGAATCACTTGCCCGCTCCATCCAACGGGGTCCTTTAGTCATCTTGCCCAAGAGGCATGGTTCGCATGTCTCAACCGATTCGAAATCAAATGAGTCCAAATATCCATCAGCATGGAGTTTCTTCATGCGCTTTATACCAATATGACATTTAGCGGCAGTGCCACAAGTATGTGGTACTATCATTATTAACTTTGTATCTTTTGACATCAATGTTATGAACATGTGTACTACTACGATCAAGATTTCAACAAACCATTCTCACTGGGTGCATGACCATTGAAGGTATTATTCATGTAAACAGAATAACCATTATTCTCTAACTTAAATGAATAACCGTATTGCAATAAACATGATCTAATCATGTTCATGCTCAACGCAAAACACCAAATAACATTTATTTAGGTTCGTCACTAATCCTGAAGGTAGAGAGGGCGTGCGATGTTGATCCCATCAACCTTGGAAACACTTCCAATACATATCGTCACCTCACCCTTAGCTAGTTCTCCGTTTATTCTGTAGCTTTTATTTTGAGTTACTAACATTTAGCAACTGAACCGGTATCCAATACCCAGGTGCTACTAAAAGTACTAGCAAGGTACACATTAATAACTCGTATATCAAATATACTTCTATCAATGTTGCCAGCCTTCCTATCTACCAAGTATCTAGGGTTGTTCTGCTTCAGCGACCGCTCACCTCATAACAGAAGCACTTAGTCTCGGGTTTGAGTTCAACTTTGGGTTGCTTCACTGGAGCAGCAACTGACTTGCTCTCCATGAAGTTTCCCTCCTTGCTCTTGCCCTTCTCAAAACTCGTGGTTTGATTAACCATCAACACTTGACGCTCCTTCTTGATTTCTACCTCCGCGGTGTCAAACATCGCGAACAGCTCAGGAATCATTATTTCTATCCCTGGCAACTTATAGTTCATCACCAAGTTCTAGTAGCTTAGTGATAGTGACTTGGAGAACAACATCAATCACTATCTTATCTAGAAGATCAACTCCCACTCGATTCAAGCGATTGTAGCACCCAGACAATCTGAGCACATGCTCAACGATTGAGCTATTCTCTTTCATCTTGCAGGCAAAGAATCTCATTGGAGATCTTATATCTCGCAACTCGGGCACAAGCCTGAGATCACAATCTCAGCTCTTAGAACATCTCATATGTTTCGTGACGTTCAAAAAGTTTCGAAGCCTCAATTCTAAGCCGTAATGCATGACACACTAAACTATCAAGTAGTCATCGAAACATGCCTGTCAGATGTTCACAACATCTACAGACGACGCTAGATGGGATGGCGCACTGAGCGGTGCATTAAGGACATAAACCTTCTGTGCAGCAATGAGGACAATCCTCAGATCACAGACCCGGTCCGCAATTTTGCTACCAACATCTTTCAATTCTATTTCTCTAGGAACATATAAAAATACAAGGGAGCTACAGCGCGAGCTAGTAATCTACAACATAATTTGCAAAGACACTATTGACTATGTTCATGATAATGAGTTCAATTAATCATATTACTTAAGAACTCCCACTCAAATTGACATCCCTCGGGTCATTCGAGTGATACATGATCCAAATTCACTAACTCAAGTCTGATCATCACGTGAGTTAAGGTGGCTTCAATGGTGAACATCATTATGTTGATCATATCCACTATATGACTCATGCTCGACCTTTCGGTCTCTTGTGTTCCGAGGCCATGTCTGTACATGCTAGGCTCGTCAAGTTTAACCCGAGTGTTCTGCGCATGCAAATCTGGCTTGCACCCGTTGTATGTGAACGTAGAGTCTATCACACCCGATCATCACGTGGTGTCTCAACACGACGAACTTTCGCAACGTTGCACACTCGGGGAGAACACAGTTCATCTTGAAATTTAAGTGAGGGATCACCTTATAATGCTACCGCCGTACTAAGCAAAACAAGGTGCATAAAAGGATTAACATCTCATGCAATTCATAAGTGACATGATATGGCCATGAACTTGTGTTTAAGATCTCCATCTTCGAAACACCGGCATGATCTCCATCGTCACCGGCACAACACCATGATCTCCATCATCTTGATCTCCATCAATGTTCTGCCATTGGGGTTGTGACGCCAGCCCTGCTTCTACTTCTATTGCTACCGCTTAGAGATAAAGTAAAGCATTACATAGCGCTTAATGATTGACACGCAGGTCATACAATAATTAAAGACAACCCTATGGCTCCTGCCGGTTGCCGTACTCAACGACATGCAAGTCGTGAAATTCTATACATCACATGATCATCTCGTACATCACATATATCTCATCATGTAATTGGCCATATCACATCACAACATACCCTGCAAAAACAAGTTAGACGTCCTCTAATTGTTGTTGCATGTTTTACGTGGCTGCTACGGGTATCTAGCAAGAACGATTCTCACCTACGCATAAACCACAACGATGATACATAGATTGCTTTTCAACCTTCTCAAGGACCGCCTTTGTCGGATCCGATCCAACTAAAGTGAGAGAAACTGTCACCCGCAAGCCATCTAAGCAACAAGTTGCGTCGAGGGAACCGGTCTCTCGTAAGCGTACGAGTAATGTTGGTCCGGGCCGCTTCATCTCACAATCCCGCTGAACCAAAATCCGAACAAGGGAGGAAGCAATCTAAGTATCAACACCCACAAAACTTTTGTGTTCTACTCGAGATCTCATCGAACCATCAACCTAGCTCATGATGCCACTGTTGGGGAACATCGCATGGGAACCATCAATCTAGCGCCGAACGGGCGGCACCTCCGCGTTCAGCACACGTGCAGCTTGATGACGATCTCCACCATATTGATCCAGCAAGAGGAGGTGGAGAGGAGAGAGAGTTCACCGGCAGCGTGACGGCGCTCCGGTGATGGTGGTGGAGCAATTCCGGTAGGGCTTCACCTAAGCGCTGCAGAAAACCGATCTAGAGGAGAAACTATGCACCGGTGTAACGGGTAGCACGTGGCCGGAAATTCTGTCCAAAAACCACCCAATCCACTAGTATATATAGGTGGAGAGGATAGGAGAGGCATCCAAGGCCTTTGGGTCGGCCGAAATAGGAGGTGGGAAGCAATCCTACTTCACCTCCAATCCTAGTTGGAGTAGGATTGCCTCCTATTGGCTGATTTTCCACTTTTTGCTTTAGGACTTTCTCTCCTGCGCCATGGGCCTTTGTGGCTGTTTTCCCAGCCCACTAAGGACTGGTTATTATTCTCCCACATCCCATGGACCTCTTGGGGTCGAAATACCCCTCACGGAGGCCTCCCGATACACTACCGGCACTCCCGGTACACTACCGATGAGCCCGAAACTTTTCCGGAAACCAAACTGGGACTTCCTATATATGAATCTTTACCTCCAGACCATTCCGGAGCTCCTCGTGACGTCCGGGATCTCATCCGGGACTCCGAACAAACTTTGGTCACCACCATACATAACTCTACACTACCGAAACGTCACCGAACCTTAAGTGTGCAGACCCTGCGGGTTCGAGAACTATGTAGACATGACCGAGACACCTCTACAGTCAATAACCAATGGCGGGACCTGGACGTCCACATTGGTTCCTACATATTCTACGAAGATCTTTATCGGTCGAACCTCTATGTCAAGGATTCAGTTAATCCCGTATAACGTTCCCTTTGTTCTTTGGTATGTTACTTGCCCGAGATTCGATCGTTGGTATCTCCATACCTAGTTCAACCTCGTTACCGGCAAGTCTCTTTACTCGTTCCGTAATACAAGATCCCGCAACTAACAATTAGTCACATTGCTTGCAAGGCTTATTGTGATGTTGCATTACCGAGTGGGCCCCGAGATACCTCTCCGTCACACGGAGTAACAAATCCCAGTCTCGATCCATGCCAACTCAACAGACACCATCGGAGATACCTGTAGAGCACCTTTATAGTCACCCAGTTACGTTGCGACGTTTGATACACACAAGGCACTCCTCCGATATCTGTGAGTTGCATGATCTCATGGTCATAGGAACACATACTTGACATGCGGAAAACAGTAGCAATAAACTGACACGATCATATGCTACGTTTGCAGTTTGGGTCTTGTCCATCACATCATTCTCCTAATGATTTGACCCCGTTATCAAATGACATCTCATGTCCATGGCTAGGAAACCATAATCATCATTTGATCAACGAGCTAGTCTATTAGAGGCATACTAGGGACATGGTTTTGTCTATGTATCCACACATGCATCTAAGTCTCCGATCAATACAATTATAGCATGGATAATAAACGATTATCATGAACAAGGAAATATGATAATGACTAATTTATTATTGCCTCTAGGGCATATTTCCGACAAGGATCACCCGCCACGGGTAGATGACCCGGGCCGGCTGGCTCTAGTTGTGGCCCCTCAGGTGAATGGCTATATGGTGAATAAAGTGCTTATGGACAGAGGTAGCAGCATCAACATCCTTTATTATGACACTTTCTGGCGGATGAAGTTGCTTGACAAAGACCTTAAACCTTCCTCCATCGTTTTTCATGGTGTGGTCCCGGGTAAATCGGCATACCCAATGGGCCGGATTTCATTGGAAGTAGCTTTTGGCGATGAGCATAATTACAGGGTGGAGTCTTTGTGGTTCGAGGTGGTCAAAATCAAAAGTCCCTATAATGCACTATTTGGGAGGCCGACTTATGCCAAATTCATGGCTAGGCCTTGCTATGTTTATTTGCAACTCAAAATGCCCGGCTTAAATGGTACAATTACCATTCACGGTAACAGGAAAACGGCTCTCGAGTGTGAGGAAGGAGATGCGGCGTATGCAGAGTCTAGTTGTGCTCGGGAGGAGGTGAAATTCTACAAGGAGAACATTGACCCGGAGGATATGACCCCGCTGAAGAAGCCTACAACAGAAGTTGAGCCGCCACTCAAGTTTTCAGTGGATGATACCAAGGCAGTAGACTTCAATCCGGGCAACTCATCCAAGCAGTTCATCATTGGGGCTCACATGGATCCCAAATAGGAAAGCGCGCTCATCGAATTCATCCGTGAGAATCGGGACATCTTTGCATGGAAGCCTTCAGACTTGCCGGGTGTACCGAGAGAGTTCGCTGAGCACAATCTTAATGTGGATCCAAAGTTTAAACCGATCAAACAGTTTCTACGACGGTTCAATGAAGAGAGACGTAAAGCTATTGGGGAGGAAGTTGCCCGGCTCTTGGCCGCAGGCTTTATAGTGGAAGTTTTTCACCCGGAATGGTTGGCTAACCCGGTGCTAGTGCTAACAAAGAACGGCACTTGGCGTATGTGTATAGATTACATGGACCTTAACAAGGCTTGCCCGGCTGACCCTTTTGCACTCCCTCGTATCGATCAAATTATTGATGCTACAGCCGGATGTGAAAGTTTATGCTTCCTGGATGCATATTCAGGATATCATCAGATTAAGATGGCAACGAAAGATCAGGAGAAGACAGCGTTTATTACACCTTTTGGGGCGTTCTGTTATGTCTCCATGCCTTTTGGGCTCAAGAGTGCCCAGGCGACTTACCAACAATGTGTGCAGAACTGCCTCCACAGTCAGATTGGCCGAAATGTTCATGCTTACGTGGACGACATCGTGGTTAAATCCAGAAAGAACCGTTCACAATCTCCGGGTCTACAAGATGATGCTTAACCCGACGAAGTGTGTCTTTGGTGTTCCAGCAGGAAAGCTTCTGGGTTTCTTGGTCTCCGAGTGAGGCATCGAGGCTAACCCGGATAAGATTAAGGCTATCACTTCTTTGGGGGAGCCGACGTGCATTAATGACGTTTAGCGCCTTGCAGGACGGATTGCTGCATTGAGCCGCTTCATAAGCCGGCTTGGGGAGAAAGCCATTCCCTTATACCAGATGATGAAAAAGACAGACAAGTTTAAGTGGAGCAAAGCAGCGGCCGAAGCACTTGAAGCTCTTAAAAACAGTTGACTGAGCCGCTAGTGTTAGCTGCTCCGGTTGAGAAGGAGCCATTACTCCTTTATGTGGCGGCTAGCAACAGAGCGGTCAGTGTAGCAATTGTAGTTGAGCGCAAGGAGACAGGGAAGGAGTATCCTATGCAAAGGCCGGTTTATTACATTAGTGAAGTTTTGACAGAGTCTAAGCAGAGGTATCCGCATTGGCAGAAGTTAGTATACGGAGTTTTCATGGCCAACCGCAAGTTAAAACATTACTTTTTGGGGCACCAAATAACGGTGGTCGGTTCCGCCCCGTTGGGAGATATCATTCAAAATAGAGAAGCTACAGGGAGGATTGCCAAGTGGGCCTTAGAGCTGAGTCCTCTTGACATCAAGTATGTTCCTCGTACAACAATTAAGTCTCAAGCTTTGGTGGATTTTATAAATGATTGGACTGAATATCAAGCCCCCGAAGAGAAGCCGGATAACACATATTGGACTATACACTTTGATGGGTCCAAGTAGCTAGAGGAGTCCGGTGCAGGAGTTGTCCTCACCTCCCCCAAGGGCGACAAGTTTTGTTATGTGCTCCGTTTAATGTTCCCTTGTACTAATAATGCAGCTGAGTATGAGGCACTGCTCCATGGTCTCAGAGTCGCTAAAGAGATGAGTTTAAGCCAGGTCAGATGTTTAGGCGACTCAGATCTGGTGGCTCAGCAAGTTTCAGGTACTTGGGACTCCAAGGATCCGCGGATGGCGGCTTATCGACAGGCGGTTGATATCATTGCCGGTCACTTCAAAGGGTGCCAGGTGGATCACATTGATCGTCGTAGGAATGAGGCGGCCGATGCTTTGTGACGGTTAGGTTCTCAACGGAAGCCGGTACCACCTAATGTTTTTCTGGATGTACTGCATCATCCGACTGTCAAAATACCTTCTGAGGAGGATCTGGCTATTCCTAACCCGGAAGCGGAATTGGTGGCGGCTCTACATGCCATCCCAGATTGGACTATGCCTTATTTGGCGTATCTGACACGCGGCGAGTTACCTCAGGAGGAGGGTCTGGCCAGGAAGATCACCCGGCATTCTAAGTTTATGACGATTCTCAATGGTGAGTTACATAAGTGTAGTGTGACGGGTATCTTTTAGCGTTGCGTCTCACCGGAGGAGGGCCGACAAATCTTGAGTGAAATTCATGCTGGCGACTGTGGACATCACGCTGGGTCAAAATCTTTAGTGGCCAAGGTTTTCCGACATGGGTTTTTCTGGTTGACGGCTCACAAGGACGCAGAAGACTTAGTCCGTAAGTGTGACGGCTGTCAGAAGTGTGGTCGGCGTGCTCACGTTCTGGCTCAAGAGTTGAGGATGATACCAATTACTTGGCCATTTGCGGTCTGGGGGCTTGATATGGTAGGACCCTTCAAGAGATCCGAGGATAAGAAGACACACCTTCTGGTGGCAATTGATAAATTTACTAAGTGGGTAGAGGCAGAGCCGGTCAGTAAATGTGACGCAGCTACAGTGGTTCAATTTGTTAAGAAGCTGATTTATCGCTTTGGTTACCCGCACGGTATCATTACGGACAATGGAACAAATCTATCCAAAGGAGCTATGAAAACGTTCTGTGAGAAGGAGCATATCCGGCTTGATGTTTCAGCCGTGGCACATCCACAGTCTAATGGTCAGGCAGAGCGAGCCAATCAGGAAATTTTAAGAGGAGTCAAACCACGGCTCATGGTTCCTTTGAAGCGGACACCCGGATGTTGGGTTGAGGAGTTGCCTTCTGTCTTACGGAGCATCAGAACTACCCCTAACAGATCCACAGATTTCACGCCTTTCTTCATGGTATATGGTGTTGAGGCGGTTCTACCCAGCGATATCCGGCACGACTCACCAAGGGTAGCAGCTTATGTTGAGACGGACAATGAGGTAGCACGCCAAGATGCGTTGGATGCCTTGGATGAAGCACGAGAATTAGCAGCAGCCAGGTCGGCAATTTATCAACAAGACCTGCGACGCTATCATAGCCGCAGGGTAAAGACCCGGACGTTCCAGGAAGGTGACCTGGTGCTCCGGTTGATTCAAGACCAATCTGGAATGCATAAGTTATCTCCACCATGGGAGGGGCCTTTTGTGATCAGCAGGAACCTTAACAATGGGTCATATTACCTCATTGATGTCAGAGATGAGTCGGAAACCGCGGGTTAAGAGACGTTGCGGCCATGGAATATCGCACATCTCAGACCATACTTTACTTAGCAGGCATTGAAAGCCGCTATCATTATATATATCATGCTTACATAAGTAAAAGCTAGCATCCCCGCAAAAGACTGGGGCCTCTGCTCTTATGTATACCTTTGTACAATCAAGATGAAGTTTTCCAGCTCAAAAATTTGAGTTGAAGTGGTTTGTTCGCCGTCAAAACGGCTGGTCTATCATCCGGCTTTATGCCCTATCAAGCACTATTGCAAGGAGGCTTCTTGCCTTCGGGTATAGCTTACATCTCCCCTGTACAGTCTGCTTTTACGCTGTTGCAAGGAGGCTTCTTGCCTTCGGGTATAGCTCACATCTCCCTTGCACAGTCGGCGTCATGCCCAATTAAGCACTATTGCAAAGAGGCTTCTTGCCTTCGGGTATAGCTTACATCTCCTTTGCACAGCCAGCTGTTATTAAACTGTTGCAAGGAGGCTTCTTGCCTCCGGGTATAGCTTACATCCCCCTTGCACAGTTGGCTTTATGCCTAGTTTGGGTACATTAAGCGTTGTTGTTGATGGAGGTTTCTTACCTTTGGTATAGATTACATGACCCTAAGACAACAGCGTCTACACCAAATTCCAGTTGCTTATCAACTGCGGCCATCGAAGGGGGCTTCTTACCGACGGGTATCGCTTATCTCACCCTAATGGCCGGCTTTATGCCACTTCCGGTTACTTATTAACCGCGGTTGTCGAAGGGGGCATCTTACCAACGGGTTCGCTTATCTCACCCTAACAACCGGCGTTTACACCAAAACTCAGTTGCTAATCAACTGTAGCTGTTGAAAGAGGCTTCTTGCCTTCGGGTATAGCTTACATCTCCTTTCAAACAGTCGGCTTTCTGCCGTCTCAGGCTAATTATTAGCCACGACCGTCGGTGGAGGCTTCTTGCCTTGGGGTATAGCTTACATCTCCCATCGACAGCCGACGTTCACTGTACTCTTACCAGTCAATCTCGCTTAGAGACCCTGAGCCGGTTCAAGAAATTGACAGCCAATCTCGCTTAGAGACCCTGAGCCGGTTCAAGAAATTGACGGCCAATCTCGCTTAGAGACCCTGAGCCGGTTCAAGAAATTGACGGCCAATCTCGCTTAGAGACCCTGAGCCGGTTCAAGAAATTGACGGCCAATCTCGATAGAGACCCTGAACTGGTATGAGTACAACCATTTGAATCCACGCAGAAGAACCGTCATATGAGTTTTTTGAGGAAAGAAAGATCAGCATCACGTATTGTATCATGCCGACTTATCAAGCCGGGTCAGAGCAAGGCAATTATAAGTCCTAGGTTGCTACAGGCAGAACTACCCGACACTTGGGGGCTACACAGACGCAATTCTCCTCAAAGTTCCGGTTCATCAATAGCCGCAGTTGTCGATAGAGGCTTCTTGCCATCAGGTATAGCTTACATTATCCTAAGACAACCGGCTCCTTAATGGATTGGTCTGACAAGAGCCGGAGCCATGTTGCTCCGGTTGACAAAATTCAAGTTTTCAAAGAGATTATCCGGCTCTAATATTCTGGAGAAGGAATGGCATCTTCAAATACAGACACCTCTCATCAGAAAAGCTCAAGGTATATCCATGGAGAGCCGGCAACACATTAAATTGAAACATAGAGAGAAGGAAAGTGCACACAGAGAGGTGCAAATATATACAGCCGCCAAGCGGCAGAGTCATGTTTATTTACAAAAACTACTCTCAGAAGGAGCAAAAAGCATTGTCAACCGTCATTACATGAGTCTATGCTCAGAAAGGTTTAAATAATAAAATTCAGTTATTGGCCGGCTCATCCTGCTCCGGGTCTTCTGCTGGCTTTATCTGGAGATTTCCCAAGTCCCAATTACAGCCAGCCAGAGCAGCGAAAGACCCTTCAAGGTAAGGGGACGCGTCAAGCTCACAAGGGAAGAGATCCTTATTGCGGGCGGGTGTCAGATCTTTCCACTCGTAGAGAGGCCCGCGGATCCTCTTCTCCTCTGCGTCATAAGTCGCCTGATAAGTTCTCAAGTCAGCTTCATCCGCCAGTACAGAGGCCAGATAACGTGACTCTTTGACACACTGGATGTAATCTTCTTCGGTGAATTCTGAGCCGTCATCTCTTTTGGACGGGTAACCATCCATCATTTTAGCCGGCGTTAGCTCGGGGGCGAAGGCCAGAGCCTGGCTCAATCCAGCGACGGCTCCTTGGCGGAAGGCGGACTTCTTCAGTTCTTCAATCTGTTTTGGCATGGTGGAGAAGAGTTCCAAGACCCCTTTCAGAGCGGTGGGGATCTTCTCCTTATATTGAACGCTCTTGATCATGAAGATGGCGCCGCAGTATAGTTCTTCCACAAAGGTGTAGATGGCCTTCAGTGGCAGAAGGCTATCAGAAGCCAACTACCGGCTCCTGGGACCTGGATAAGCCAGATAAAGCTAATGATTCGCCAATTTTCAATAGCAAGGTTAAAATACAAAGTAAAACAGAAGCTTACCAAATAGGGCGGCTGACCTCTTCGCTATGTGGTGCTTCAGGCCTTGGAGTTCCTCCGCCACAGCTATAAGCCGCTGGTCGGTGTCCTCCGCCCGTTTGGTCAGAGCGGCCTTTTCAGATTCGGCCGTCTCTTTCAAAGAGGTAAGCTTAGCAGTGGCATTGGCCAGCTCCTCAAAGAGAAGCCGACACTTTTCATCAGCAATGCTTCAGGCTTCTTGCTGAGCCGCCAGGTTGGCCTTCAGATCTGTCAACTAAGACCCGGCTTCATTTAAAGCTTCCTATAATACATCAAAATACAGGATAAGCCGCCAAAATACAGGACGAGTGTTAAAAGCAAATGCAAGTCTCAAACAGATTGCAAGCAATATATTTAACACTTGGGGGCTAATGTATATTTGATCTTTCAGTATGCAATGCAGTTCCGATTCATCTCCTTCGAAGCTAATCCGGAACTTGGGGGCTACACTATGGCTCTTCAATGTACTAATAATGGAAGCACCGACTCAACTTGATCAAGTTTGAGCCGACCCTTGGGGGCTACGATTAGATCTTCAATCTGTCTACATTAAAGACCCGACTCAAGTATAATCTGAGACGGCCCTTGGGGGCTACGATTGGCGGTTCACTTTATCTACAATACCAAGCTAAAGCAATTTTAAGGGAATTTGGCATGACAATATCTACAGAGGTCACAGAAAGACCCGACTCAACGATTGAGTATGTTAAACCGGCTCTTGGAGGCTAAGTAAGGATATGGTAAGAAGGAAAGGTACCTCATATTTTGTCTTCATTGAAGAGATCAACCGAAGTTCCAGATCCCGGCTGGTGGTAACCAGGTTTATATACCCGGCGTGGAGCTCTTCAACTGTCATCTTCTCGCACGAAGAGTCAAAGTTCATCTTCTTCGAGGCTTCAGCCGGCTCTGTATGTTTGGTCAACACATGAGCCGGAGGCGTTTGATGACCAGACCCGGTGATAACAACATCCGGAGTGTCAGGGGTCTTGGCAGGAGTCGCCGGCTTTAAAGGAGCCCTTGGAGGGCTCTCCATGATGACATCTTCAGCGGCCGGCTCCGTGGAGGCAGCCGGCGGGTTTTCTTCTGGTTGAGTCTCCTCCGGTTGTTCGGGCTCCGGCTCTTCGATAACTGGGCCGAAGGAGGGCTTGTTGGTCTTGCGACGTTTAGCTTGAGCACTGCAAAATAGAAGGATCAGCAGTTGAAGATGTTGCCATCATATTAACAGCCGGATATCCATATATCATAGTAAGGAATGCTTACAGCGGATTAACCTTGGGCGGTGGTAGAATTGACGCTGAAGAGTCGCCGGAGGAAGGAGATTTCTACAAAGAATAAAACAGAAAGGTGAAGAAAGTATCAAGTCTACAAAGGAAAGTCAAAGGAAAAGAAGAGACTTAAACCTCGGCGGGGCGTTTCTTTGGAGCCGGAGAGTTTGGTAGCCCGGACATGAGCTCAGTAGAGCCGGTGCTTCGAGTGTGTCGACGCTCGACTTGCTGTTGCTTTTTTAAGAGAAAATCGGGAGCCAGATAAGCAAGAGGGTGAGAAAGAGGAACTTTTTTGATGACCCGCCGCGGCTTTCGGGGGACGAAACATTCTGAGCCGGAAGAAACGTAATTTACCTCAGGAGCATTGGCACGGCTGGTTTCCACTTCATCCTGCGAGTAAAACAAGCATTAATAAAGCAGGAAGGTAAAATACCAAACAAGGTAGTTAAAACTTTACCTCTGAGCTGGATGATGGTGGCGAGTCAAGCAAATTATCTTGCGGGGCATCTTTTTTAGCCTTCTTAGTTGCAACCTTCTTCCTGGATTTCTTTGGAGGGGCAACATATTCCTTCTTCCAGAAGTCCGAGTCGGCCTACAGGAGTGACCCGGGGAAGGAGTAATAAATCAGCAAAGTACAAGCAACATCCAAGAGACGGATGGGAAGAGATTAACTTACGTCCGAAGCCGGATGATTGACGCAGAAAGGCGCCAGCCCGATGGCGCTGCAAGAGCCGGAGGCTTCATGGACAAGGCTCTGGATGGTCATGGTGATGTCATCGGTCAAAATTGATTTGCTGAAGCACAAGGAACTATTGTACTTGCCTTCGTATTCACACATAAGCCGGCCCCTGTGGCTTAAGGGCATGATCCACCAAGAAACCCAGCAGCGGATCAAGTCTATTCCTGTTAGTCCATTGGCCACGAGCGCCTTGAGCTTGGTATGAGCCGGTTCAAATCTGGCATGCTCTGAGGCTGAGAGCCGGCCCAGAAGCTTTGAATCTGTCTTGAGTCGGGAAGGACGATAGCCCGGCAAGGGGCGTTCAGCCTCAGGAGAGGTATCCTTGCAGTAGAACCAGGTTTTATTCTAGTCCTTTGGGTGACTCGGCATTTGCGTAGCCGGAAAAATGATGTCTCTACGGCGCTGAATAGAGATCCCTCCAAGCTCCAGACTTTGACCGCCCTTCATCTCAGTTTGGCGGTTGGCACAAAAGAACTCCCGAAAGAACCCCACAGACGGCCTGGACTGCAGATAAGCCTCGTAGAGCACTTGGAAGTTGCATATATTTGAAACGGAGTTGGGGCCAAGTCTTGAGGGTGCAGCTTATACAAATGAAGATGTCCCGAAAAAATTTAGAGCCGAGCGGCATGAACCCTCGCTCAATGTGGTCGGTGAAAACGACTACTTCTCCTTTTTTGGGTGCAGGTCGGGTCTCATTACCCGGAACCCGCCAGTGAAGAACCTCTTTGGGATGGAGAGTTCCCGCTTCGACAAGATCTGCTAAATATTCTTCCGTAACACAGGAGCCAATCCGGTTGCATGAGTTGGACGCGCGAGACATGATGGCGGCTTAACTACTGTACAAAGGAGATAAAGACGGCAAATCAAGAACAAGCAGGAATCTGTGGCGGCTTACAATTATAAGGACTCTATGGTGTCATGTTTCTGTCCGGGTGACAAGAGCCGGACAAGGCTTAGCGACTCATCCAGGGGAAGGAAGATTGAAAATTGGCTAAGTCCTAAAAAACAGATTCCGCAAAATATTACTATGTCTACGGATCTACAAAAGCAGAGAAAATAAATTTTATCCTGACCTAGCGATGAACAGCGGAAGAAAAGGAAATGGACTGGAGCCATCATGGTCCGCGCATTACGCACGGCCGGCCCGCACGCGGCGGCAGAGCAAGAGCGCATTCTAAAGGCGTTAGCGGCGTCGAGGTACACTCACGATGGCGGTGCCGGAGCCCGAGCGGCGGCGGCGGAGCCCCCGGTGAAAACCCTACTACGGCAGCGGCAATCTAAGGAGCAGGAGAACTCACCGGAGATGGCGCGGCACAGGCGGACGGATCTCTAGTACGTTCAGGGTGATGCAGCGGCCAAGTTGGGGACGACGTACAGACGGCGCCGGAGCGAAGCTCGAAGACGCTAGGGCGGTGATAGGAAGAAGAGGAAGAAGAAGAGGCACGAGCGGGAGGATGGGAAACTCCGACCCGCACGGGTCATATTTAAAAGGGGGTTAAGGAAGGCGCGAAAATCCAGGCGATGACACCGTTTGACCGAGGCGGACACCTCGATTCTCGGGATGACAGTTAATGAAAGATTCGGTGATGCGTCAGCAGGTCTCATGACGTCACGCCGGGTCATTTCCGGGCGACTCGCCAAAAGTGGAAGAGAAGGATGAAGTGAGCAAGCTCAATTCAACCTGGGGCCTAATGTTGGGGATATGACCCACCCCGGAGGCTCCGGGTCATGTTGTTGGCTCATGAGCCGGCCCAAAGGTGAGCCGTAAGACTAGTGGCCTAGGGAGATAGGCGGCTCAAGGTGTGGGCCATGCAACGGCCCGTACATAAGACCCGGGCGTGCAAGCCGACTCGCAGACGGCTTGGACAAGAAGATAGAGAGAGACTCGGTTAGCAATTGTAACGACCTGGTGGTCCTGACCTCTTATATAAAGGCAGACCCGGGGCGACTTAGAGGAGAGGTAATCGAGAACTAGGTCAAGCTTCTAGCTCCTTGTAATCGATACACAAGCAATACAAACACAAGCAGGACGTAGGCTATTACCTCGACTTGAGGGGACGAACCTGGGTAAATCCGTGTCTTTCGTCCCAACTAACCCCTTTGAGTCCACCCCGTTAGCGATGGCCTCGAATCTAAGTCCGTTCACCCGGACATCTGCCGTGATAAAACCACGACAGATCCCATCTCGGATTTGATGGCCTCTAACCATTTCTCGGAATCCGGGCCCATCACTGCTCCTCCATAGCTCGTAGGTTCGTTCTTGTCCAACAACATGACCTCCAAGACAGGGTTGTCGTACCACTCAGGAGTAGTATGCGCCCTTGTCGACCTACGAGGTTCAATAGTAGCTTGATCCGAAGCTTCATGATCATCATCATTAACTTCCTCTTCTATCGTCGTAGGTTCCACGGAAACATCTTTCTGCGCTGCGCTACTTTCTGGTTGAAGTAAAGGTTCAATAACCTCATCAAGCTCTTTTTTCCTCCCACTCAATTCTTTTGAGAGAAACTCTTTCTCAAGAAATGTTCCGTTCTTAGCGACAAACACTTTGCCTTCGGATCTGAGATAGAAGGTATACCTGACTGTCTCTTTCGGGTATCCTATGAAGACGCATTTCTCCGCTTTGGGTTCCAGCTTTTCAGGCTGAAGCTTTTTGACATAAGCATCACATCCCCAAACTTTAAGAAACGACAACTTTGGCCTCTTGCCAAACCATAGTTCATATGGCGTCGTCTCAACGGATTTCGATGGTGCCCTATTTAAAGTGAATGCAGCTATCTCTAATGCATAACCCCAAAACGATAGTGGCAAATCAGCAAGAGACATCATAGAACGCACCATATCTAATAAGGTTCGATTACGACGTTCGGACACACCATTACGCTGTGGTGTTCCAGTCGGTGCCAACTGTGAAACAATTCCACACTGTCTTAAGTGACTGCCAAACTCATAACTCACATATTCACCTCCTCGATCAGATCACGGGAATTTAATCTTCTCGTTACGATGATTCTCAACTTCACTCTGAAATTGCTTGAACTTTTCAAACGTTTCAGACTTGTGTTTCATTAAGTAAATATACCCATATCTACTTAAGTCATCAGTGAAGGTGAGAAAATAACGATATCCACCACGCGCTGTAACATTCATTGGACCGCACACATCAGTATGTATGATTTCCAATAAGTCACTCGCCCGTTCCATTGTTCCAGAGAATGGCGTTTTAGTCATCTTACCCATGAGGCATGGTTCACATGTGTCAAGTGATTCAAAATCAAGTGACTCCAAAAGTCCATCAGCATGGAGCTTCCTCATGCGTTTTACACCAATATGACCTAAATGGTAGTTCCACAAGAAAGTGGTTCTGTCATTATCAACTCTACATCTTTTTGGCATCAATGTTATGAAGACGTGTGTCATCACTATCAAGATTCAATATGAATAAACCCTTCACATTGGGTGCATGACCATAAAAGATATTACTCATATAAATAGCACAACCTTTATTCTCTGATTTAAATGAGTAACTGTCTCGCAATAAACAAGATCCAGATATAATGTTCATGCTTAACGCAGGCACTAAATAACAATTATCCAGGTTCATCACTAATCCCGATGGTAATCTAAGAGAGAGCGTGCCGACGGTGATCACATCAACCTTGGAACCATTTCCCACGCGCATTGTCACTTCATCCTTTGCCAGCCTTCGTCTATTCCATAGTTCCTGTTTTGAGTTGCAAATGTGAGCAACCGAACCAGTATCAAATACCCAGGCACTACAACGAGAGCTAGTAAGGTACATATCAATAACATGTATATCATATATACCTTGTTTGTCGTTGGCCGCCTTCGTGTCAGCCAGGTACTTGGGGCAGTTCCGCTTATAGTGACCAGTTCCCTTGCAATGAAAGCACTCAGTTTCTGGCTTAGGTCCATGCTTGGGCGTCTTTACAAGAGTAACAACTGCTTTGCCATCCTTCTTGGTCTTCTATTCTTGCCCTTGCCCTTTCCATTCTTCTTGAAACTAGTGGTTTTATTGACCATCAACACTTGATGTTCTTTCTGGATTTCAGACTCAGCGACTTTTAGCATCGCAAACAGCTCGGCGACTTACTTGTTCATCCCATGCATGTTATAGTTCATCACAAAGCTCTTGTAACTAGGTGGTAGTGATTGAAGAACTCTGTCAGTGATCGCCTCTGGCGGAAGGGAAATTCCCAACTCCGCTAGACGAGTTGAATACCTAGACATTTTGAGTATATGTTCACTGATAGACCCGTTCTCCTCCATCTTGCAAGCATAGAACTTATCGGGGGTCTCATACCTCTCGATCTGGGCATTCTTCTGAAAGATAAACTTCAACTCCTGTAACATCTCATACGCTCCATGATGTTCAAAACGTCTTTGAAGTCCCGGTTCTAAGCCATACAATATTGCACACTGAACTATTGAGTAATCTCCAGTACGTGCCTCCCAAGCATTCTTAACGTCTTCGGAGGTCATGTCTTTTGGTTGGTAACCAAGCAGTGCATCAAGGACATATGATTTCTGGGAAGCTGTGAGGTTAATCCTCAGATTACGGGCCCAGTCAACAAAGTTACTTCCATAATCTTTCAACTTAGCTTTCTCTAGGAACGCATTAAAATTCAGGGGTGCTACCGCGCGAGCCATTGATCTACAACATAAATATGCAAAGTTTTACTTAGACTATTGTTTAAGATAATGAGTTTAGTTAATCAAATTACTAAAGCTCCCACTCAAATTGATATCCCCCAGGTCATTTGAGTGTCACATGATCCAAATTCACCAACTCAAGTCCGATCATCACGTGAGTTGAGGTGGCTTCAATGGTGAACATCATCATGTTAATCATATCTACTATATGACTCATGTTTGACCTTTTGGTTTCTTGTGTTTCGAGGCCATGTATGTACATGATAGGCTCGTCAAGTTTAACCCGAGTGTTCTGTACGTGCAACACTGGCTTGCACCCGTTGTATGTGAACGTAGAGTCTATCACACCCGATCATCACGTGGTGTCTCGACACGACGAACTTTCGCAACGGTGCACACTCGGGTAGAACACAATTCATCATGTAATTTAAGTGAGGGATCACCTTATAATTCTACCGTCGTCCTAAGAAAAATAAGGTGCATAAAAAGGATTAACATCACATGCAAATCATAAGTGACATGATATGGCCATGAACTTGTGCTTTTGATCTCCATCTAGAAAGCACCGGCATGATCTCCATCGTCACTGGCACGACACCATGATCTCCATCATCTTGATCTCCATCAACGTGTCGCCATCGGGGTTGTCGCGCCCAACATGCTTCTACTACTATTGCTACCGTTTAGCGATAAAGTAAAGCATTACATAGAGCTTAATGATTGACACGCAGGTCATACAATAATTAAAGACAACCCTATGGCTCCTGCCGGTTGCCGTACTCATCGACATGCAAGTCGTGATAATCTATACATCACATGATCATCTCATACATCACATATATCACATCGTGTAATTGGCCATATCACATCACAACATGCCCTGCAAAAACAAGTTAGACGTCCTCTAATTTTTGTTGCATGTTTTACGTGTCTGCTACGGGTATCTAGCAAGAACAATTCTCATCTACGCAAAAACCACAACGGTGATACACTAGTTGCTTTTCAACCTTCTCAAGGACCGCCTTTGTCGAATCCGATCTAACTAAAGTGAGAGAAACTGGCACCCGCAAGCAATCTATGCAACAAGTTGCAGTTGAGGGAACCGGTCTCTCGTAAGCGTACGAGTAATGTTGGTCTGGGCCGCTTCATCTCACAATACCGCTGAACCAAAACACGACCAAGGGAGGAAGCAATCTCATCATCAACGCCCACAAACTCTTTGTGTTCTACTCGAGATCTCATCTACACATAGACCTAGCTCATGATGCCACTGTTGGGGAACGTTTCATGGGAAACAAAAAATTTCCTACATTCACGCAAGACCTATCCATGGTGATGAGCATCTATGAGAGGGGGAGTGGATCTACGTACCCTTGTAGATCGCTAAGCGAGAAGCGTTAAGAAACGCGGTTGGTGTAGTCAAATGTCTTCGCAATCCAAATTGCCGAGTGTCCCGTGATCCAATCACGATCCGTCCCACGATCCAATCACGATCCGTCCCGCGAACTTGATCACGATCCGTCCCGCGAACTCGATCATGGTCCTTCCGATCTAGCGCCAAACGGGTGACACCTCCGCGTTCAGCACACGTATGGATTGATGACAATCTCCGCCATCTTAATCCAGCAAGAGGGAGCGAAGAGGAAGAAGAGTTCCCCGGCAGCGTGACGGTGCTCCGGTGATGGTGGTGGAGCTATTCCGGCAGGGCTTCGCGTAAGCACTGCAAAAAAACCGATCTAGAGGAGAAACTATGCACTAGAGGAACGGGTAGCACGTGGATGAAAATTCTGTGGAAAAACCCTAAAACTTTCAGTATATATAAGAGGGAGGGAGGAGAGGACTTGGCGTAAGGGCCAAGCCTCCTTGGTTCGACCGAAGTGGGGAGGAGAGGAGGGCTCCTCCTCCAATCCTAGTAGGACTAGGATTCCTCCTTTTTGGCCTTTTTCCCCACCTTTTCCCTTTGGGTTTTTCTTCCCTAGCCGCATGGGCCTTGTTGTTGGGGAACGTCGCATGGGAAACAAAAAATTTCCTACGCACACGCACATCTATCCATGGTGATGAGCATCTACGAGAGGGAGAGTGGATCTACGTACCCTTGTAGATCACGAAGCGGGAAGCATTAAGAAACGCGGTTGGTGTAGTCGAACGTCTTCGCGATCCAAATCGCCGAGCGTCTTGCGATCTCATCACGATCCGTCTCGCGATCCAATCACGATCGGTCCCGCGAACTCATCACGATCCGTCCCGCGATCCAATCACGATCCGTCCCGCGAACTCATCACGATCCGTCCCGCGATCCAATCACGATCCGTCCCGCGAACTCATCACGATCCGTCCCGCGATGCAATCACGATCCGTCCCGCGAACTCATCACGATCCATCCCGCGATCCAATCACGATCCGTCCCGCGAACTCATCACGATCCGTCCCGCGATCCAATCACGATCCGTCCCGCGAACTCATCACGATCCGTCCCGCGATCCAATCACGATCCGTCCCGCGAACTCATCACGATCCGTCCCGCGATCCAATCACGATCCGTCCTGCGATCCAATCATGATCCGTCCCGCGATCCAATCACGATCCGTCCCGCGAACTCATCACGATCCGTCCCGCGATCCAATCAAGATCCGTCCCGCAAACTCATCACGATCCGTCCCGCGATCCAATCACGATCCGTCCCGCGAACTCATCACGATCCGTCCCGCGATCCAATCATGATCCGTCCGGCCAACTCATCACGATCCGTCCCGCGATCCAATCATGATCCGTCCGGCCAACTCATCACGATCCGTCCCGCGATCCAATCACGATCCGTCCCGCGAACTCATCACGATCCATCCCGCGATGCAATCATGATCCATCCCGCGAACTCATCATGATCTGTCCCGCGATCCAATCATGATCTGTCCCGCGAACTCATCACGATCCGTCTCGCGATCTTGATCACGGTCCTTCCGATGAACGGACGGCACCTCCGCGTTCAACACACGTACGGCTTGATGACGATCTCCGTCGTCTTGATCCAGCAAGACGGGGTGGATAGGAAGAAGAGTTCTCCGGCAGCGTGACGGTGCTTCGGCGATGGTGGTGGAGCTATTCCGGCAGGGCTTCGCCTAAGCCCTGCAGAAATCCGATCTAGAGGAGAAACTATGCACTAGAGGAACGGGCAGCACGTGGCTAAAAATCTGGTCAAAAACCCTAAAACCTCCCGTATATATAATAGGAAGAGAGGAGGAGGCTTGGCACAAGGTCCAAGCCTCCAAGGAGTCGGTCGAACCAGGTGGAGGAGGTGGACTCCACCTCCAATCCTAGTAGGACTAGGATTCACCCTATTTTTGCCTTTTTCCACTTTTTCTCTTTGGGCCTTTTTTCCCAAACCACATGGGACTTGTGAGGGACTTCCAGCAGCCCACTAAGGGCTGGTAAACACTCTCCCACAGCCCATGGAGCCTCTTGGGTCGAAATACCCCTCCTGATGGTTTCCCGGTACACTACCGGCACTCCCGGTACACTACCGATGAGCCAGAAACTTTTCTGGTGACCAAAACAGGACTTCCTATATATGAATCTTTACCTCCGGACCATTCCGGAGCTCCTCGTGACGTCCGGAATCTAATCCGGGACTCCGAACAACCTTCGGTCACCACCATACATAACTCTATACTACCGAAACGTCACCAAACCTTAAGTGTGCAGACCCTGCGGGTTCGAGAACTATGTAGACATGACCGAGACACCTCTACGGTCAATAACCAATAGCGGGACCTGGATGCCCATATTGGTTCCTACATATTCTACGAAGATCCTTATCGGTCGAACCTCTATGTCAAGGATTCAATTAATCCCGTATGATGTTCCCTTTGTTCTTCGGTATGTTACTTGCCCGAGATTCGATCGTCGGTATCTCCTTACCTAGTTCAACCTCGTTACCGGCAAGTCTCTTTACTCGTTCCGTAATACAAGATCCCATGACTAACACTTAGTCACATTGCTTGCAAGGCTTGTTGTGATGTTGTATTACCGAGTGGGCCCTGAGATACCTGTCCGTCACACGGAGTAACAAATCCCAGTCTTGATCCATACCAACTCAACAGACACCATCGGAGATACCTGTAGAGTACCTTTATAGTCACCCAGTTACGTTGTGACGTTTGATACACACAAGGCACTCCTCCGGTGTCAGTGAGTTGCGTGATCTCATGGTCATAGGAACATATACTTGACATGCAGAAAACAGTAGCAATAAACTGACACGATCATATGCTACGTTTGTAGTTTGGGTCTTATCCATCACACCATTCTCCTAATGATGTGATCCCGCTATCAAATGACATCTCATGTCCATGGCTAGGAAACCTTAATCATCTTTGATCAACGAGCTAGTCTATTAGAGGCATAGTAGGGACATGGTTTTGTCTATGTATCCACACATGCATCTAAGTCTCCGATCAATACAATTATAGCATGGATAATAAACGATTATCATGAAGAAAGAAATATGATAATAACTAATTTATCATTGCCTCTAGGGCATATTTCCAACAGTCTCCCACTTGCACTAGAGTCAATAATCTAGTTCACATCACCATGTGATTCGCATTGTTATGAATCTAACACCCAATGAGTTCTGGGGCTCGATCATGCTTTGCATGTGAGAGAGGTCTTATAGTCAACGGGTCTGCGACACTCAGATCCGTGTGTACTTTGCAAATCTTTATGTCAAACCGTAAACACTGCTACCACACTCCACCTGGTACTATTCCAAATGGCTGCTCCATTATATGTATCCAGATTGCTACTACGGGTCATCCGGATTGATGTTAAAGCTTGCATCGACGTAACTCTTTACGAAGAACTCTTTATCACCTCCATAATCGAGAAACATCTCCTTAGTCTTTTAGTTACTAAGGATAATCTTGACCGCTGTCCAGTGATCCACTCCTGGATCACTCCTGTACCCCTTGACGAACTCATGGCAAGGCACACACAGGTGCGGTACACAGCATGGCATACTATACAGAGCCTATGGCTAAGGCATAGGGGACGACATTCGTCCTTTCTCTTTCTTCTGCCTTGGTCGAGCTTTGAGTCTCACTCAACTTCACACCTTACAAAGCAGGTGAGAACACTTCTCTCTGACTAATCCATTTTGAACTCTTTCAAAATCTTGTCAAGGTATGTACTCATTAAAAGTCTCGTCAAGCATCTTGATCTATCTCTATAGATCTTGATGCTCAACAATTAGGTAGCTTTATTCAGGTCTTCCTTTGAAAAACTCTTTTCGAACAACCGTTTATGCTTTCCAGAAATTCTACATCATTTCCGATCAACAATATGTCATCCACATATACTTATCAGAAATTCTATAGTGCTCCCACTCACTTTATTGTAAATACAAGTTTCTCGTAAACTTTGTATAGACTCAAAAACTTTGATCACCTCATAAAAGTGCATATTCCAACTCCGAGATGCTTTCTTCAGTTCATAGAAGAATCACTGAATCTTGCACACCTTTTAGCATCCTTTGGACTGACAAAACCTTCTAGTTCTATCACATACAACCTTTTCCTCAAGTAAACCGTTTAAGGAAACGATGTTTTGATATCCATCTGCCAGATTTCATAATTGAAAAATGCAGCAACTGCTAACATAATTCCAACAAACTTTAGCATTGCTACGAGTGAGAAAGTCTCATCGCAGTCAACTCCTTGAACTTGTCGTAAACTTCTTTGCAACAAGTCGAGCTTTACAAATGGTGACATTTACCATGAGCGTCTGTCTTCATTTTAAACATCCATTTGTACTCAACGACCTACCGTCCAACGAGCAAGTCTACACTTGGTTTCATACATGGATCCTTTCTCGGATTTCATGGCCTCTAACCATTTGTCGGAATCCGGGCCCATCATCGCTCCTCCACGGCTCGTAGCTTCATCGTTGTCCAACAACTTGACCTCTAAGACAGGGTTGCCGCACCACTCAGGAGTAGTACACGTCCTTGTCGACCTACGAGGTTCGATAGTAACTTGATCTGAAGCTTCATGATCATCATCATTAACTTCCTCTTCAACTAATGTAGGCTTCACAGAAACAACTTCCTACACTGCGCTACTCTCTGGTTGAAACAGAGGTTCAATAACCTCATCAAGTTCTATCTTCCTCCCAGTCAATTCTTTCAAGAGAAACTTTTCCTCGAGAAAGGACCAGTTTTAGCAATAAACATTTTATGCTTGGATCTGAGATAGAAGGTTCACCAACAGTTCATAGGGTATTCTATGAAGATGCATTTGTCCGCTTTGGGTTCGAGCTCATTAGGTGAAAAACATTTTCCACACAAGCGTTGCAGCCCCAAACATTAAGAAATGACAGCTTAGGTTTCTATCAAACCATAATTCACACGGTGTCATCTCAACGGATTTAGATGGTGCCCTATTTAAAGTGAATGTAGTTGTCTCTAATGCATAACCCCAAAATTATAGTAACAAAATGATAATAGACATCATAGCACGCACCATATCCAACAGAGCACGACTATGACGTTCGGACACACCATCACACTATGGTGTTCCAGGTGGCGTGAGTTGTGAAACAACTTTCACATTGTCTAAAATTGTATGCCAAACTCGTAACTCAGATATTCACCTCCACGATCATATCGCAAACATTTTTATCTTCTTGTTACGATGATCTTAAACTTCACTCTGAATTTGCTTAAACTTTTCAAACGATTCAGACTTGTGTTTCATTAAGTGAACATACACTATATCTACTCAAATCATCAGTGAAGGTAATAAAATAACGACATGCACCGCACGCTACAAGACTCATTGGATTGCATACATCAATATGTATCATTTCCAATAAATCACTTGCCTGCTTCATCAAAACCAAAAACGGGGTCCTTAGTCCTCTTGATCAAGAGGCATGGTCCGCATGTCTCAACCAATTCGAAATCGAATGAGTCCAAAGATCCATTAGCATGGAGTTTCTTCATGCGTTTTATACCAATATGACATTTAGCGGCAGTGCCACAAGTATGTGGTACTATTATTATTAACTTTGTATCTTTTTGGCATCAATGTTATGAACATGTGTATTACTACGATCAAGTTTCAACAAACCATTCTTACTGGGTGCATGACCATTGAAGGTATTATTCATGTAAATAGAATAACCATTATTCTCTAACTTAAATGAATAACCGTGTTGCAATGAACATGATCTAATCACGTTCATGCTCAACGCAAAAACACCAAATAACATTTATTTAGGTTCGTCACTAATCTCGAAGGTAGAGAGAGCGTGCGATGTTGATCACATCAACCTTGGAAACATTTCCAACACACATCGTCACCTCACACTTAGCTAGTATCCGTTTATTCCGTAGCTTTTACTTTGAGTTACTAACATTTAGCAACCGAACCGGTATCCAATACCCAGGTGCTACTAGGAGTACTAGCAAGGTACACATCAATAACACGTATATCAAATATACTTCTGTCGACTTTTCCAACCTTCTTATCTACCAAGTATCTAGGGTTGTTCCGCTTCAGCGACCGTTCTCCTCATAATCGAAGCACTTAGTCTCGGGTTTGGGTTAGACTTTGGGTTGCTTCACTGGAGCTGTAACTGACTTGCTATCCATGAAGTTTCCCTACTTGCTCTTGCCCTTCTCGAAACTAGTGGTTTTGACTAACCATCAACACTCTGACGCTCCTTCTCGATTTCTACCTTCGCGGTGTCAAACATCGCGAATAGATCAGGGATCATTACTTCTATCCCTGGCATTTTATAGTTCATCACCAAGTTCTAGTAGCTTTAGTGACAGTGACTTGGAGAACTGTATCAATCACTATCTTATCTGGAAGATCAACTCCCACTCGATTCAAGCGATTGTAGCACCCAGACAATCTGAGCACATGCTCAACGATTGAGCTATTGTCTTTCATATTACAGGCAAAGAATCTTGTTGGAGATCTCATATCTCGCAACACGGGCATGAGCCTGAGATCCTAATTTCAGCTCTTAGAGCATCTCATATGTTCTGTGACGTTCAAAACGTTTCGGAGCCTCAATTCTAAGCCGTAATGCATGACGCACTAAACTATCAAGTAGTCATCAGAACGTGTCTGTCATATGTTCACAACATCTACAAACGACGCTAGAGGGCTTGGCGCACCGAGCGGTGCATTAAGGACATAAGCCTTCTGTGCAGCAACGAGGATAATCCTTAGATCACGGAGCCAGTCTGCAATATTGCTACCATCATCTTTCAACTCTATTTCTCTAGGAACATATAAAAATACAAGGGAGCTACAACATGAGCTAGTAATCTACAACACAATTTGCAAAGACACTACTGACTATGTTCATGATAATGAGTTCAATTAATCATATTACTTAAGAACTCCCACTCAAATTGACATCCCTCCGGTCATTCGAGTGACACATGATCCAAATTCACCAACTCAAGTCCGATCATCACGTGAGTTGAGGTGGTTTCAATGGTGAACATCATCATGTTGATCAAATCTCCTATATGACTCATGTTCGACCTTTCGGTCTCTTGTGTTCCGAGGCCATGTCTGTACATGCTAGGCTCGTCAAGTTTAACCCGAGTGTTCTGCACGTGCAACATTGGCTTGCACCCGTTGTATGTGAACGTAGAGTCTATCACACCCGATCATCACGTGGTGTCTCAACACGACGAACTTTCGCAACGGTGCACACTCGGGGAGAACACAATTTATCTTGAAATTAAGTGAGGGATCACCTTATAATGATACCGTCATCCTAAGAAAAACAAGGTGCATAAAAAGGATTAACATCACATGCAAATCATAAGTGACATGATATGGCCATGAACTTGTGCTTTTGATCTCCATCTAGAAAGCACCGGCATGATCTCCATCGTCACCGGCAAGACACCATGATCTCCATCATCTTGATCTCCATCAACGTGTCGCCATCGGGGTTGTCGCGCCCAACATGCTTCTACTACTATTGCTACCGTTTAGCGATAAAGTAAAGCATTACATAGCACTTAATGATTGACACACAGGTCATACAATAATTAAAGACAACCCTATGGCTCCTGCCGGTTGTCGTACTCATCGACATGCAAGTCGTGATAATCTATACATCACATGATCATCTCATACATCACATATATCACATCATGTAATTGGACATATCACATCACAACATGCCCTGCAAAAACAAGTTAGACATCCTCTAATTGTTGTTGCATGTTTTACGTGGCTGCTACGGGTATCTAGCAAGAACAATTCTCATCTACGCAAAAACCACAACGGTGATATACTAGTTGCTTTTCAACCTTCTCAAGGACCGCCTTTGTCGAATCCGATCCAACTAAAGTGAGAGAAACTGGCACCCGCAAGCCATCTATGCAACAAGTCACGGTCGAGGGAACCGTTCTCTAGTAAGCATACAAGTAATGTTGGTCCGGGCTGCTTCGTCTCAAAATACCGCTGAACCAAAATCCAACCAAAGGAGGAAGCAATCTAAGCATCAACGCCCACAATCCTTTTGTGTTCTACTCGAGATCTCATATACACATAGACCTAGCTCTGATACCACTGTTGGGGAATGTCGCATGGGAAACAAAAAAATTCCTACGCACACGTAGATCTATCGATGGCGATGAGCATCTACGAGAGGGAGAGTGGATCTACGTACCCTTGTAGATCGCTAAGCGGGAAGCGTTAAGAAACGCGGTTGGTGTAGTCAAACGTCTTCGCGATCCAAATTGCCGAGCGTCCCGCGATCTCATCACGATCCGTCTCGCGATCCAATCACGATCCGTCCCGCGACCTCATCACGATACGTCCCGCGATCCAATCACGATCCGTCCCGCGAACTCATCACGATCCGTCCCGCGATCCAATCACGATCCGTCCCGCGAACTCATCACGATCCGTCCCGCGATCCAATCACGATCCGTCTCGCGAACTCATCACGATCCGTCTCGCGATCTTGATCACGGTCCTTCCGATCTAGCGCCGAACGGACGGCACCTCCGCGTTCAGCACACGTACGGCTTGATGACGATCTCTGCTGTCTTGATCCAGCAAGAGGGAGCGGAGAGTAAGAAGAGTTCTCCAGCAGCGTGACGGTGCTCCGGCGATGGTGGTGGAGCTATTCCAGCAGGGCTTCACCTAAGCACTACAGAAATCCGATCTAGAGGAGAAACTATGCACTAGAGGAACGAGCAGCACGTGGCTAAAAATCTGGTCAAAAACCCTAAAACCTCAAGTATATATAAGAGGAAGAGAGGAGGAGGCTTGGCACAAGGGCCAATCCTCCAAGGAGTCGGCCGAACCAGGTGGAGGAGGTGGACTCCACCTCCAATCCTAGTAGGACTAGGATTCACCCTATTTTTGCCTTTTTCCACTTTTTCTCTTTGGGCCTTTTTTCCCAAATCGCATGGGCCTTGTGTGGGACTTCCACCAGCCCACTAAGGGCTGGTAAACACTCTCCCACAGCCCATGGAGCCTATTGGGTCGAAATACCCCTCCCGATGGTTTCCCGGTACACTACCGATGAGCCCGAAACTTTTTCGATGACCAAAACAGGACTTCCTATATATGAATCTTTACCTCCGGACCATTCCGGAGCTCCTAGTGACGTCCGGGATCTCATCCGGGACTCCGAATAACCTTCGGTCACCACCATACATAACTCTATACTACCGAAACGTCACCAAACCTTAAGTGTGCAGACCCTGTGGGTTCGAGAACTATGTAGACATGACCGAGACACCTCTATGGTCAATAACCAATAGCAGGACCTGGATGCCCATATTGGTTCCTACATATTCTATGAAGATCTTTATCGGTCGAACCTCTATGTCAAGGATTCAGTTAATCCCGTATGATGTTCTCTTTGTTCTTCGGTATGTTACTTGCCCAAGATTCGGTCGTCGGTATCTCCATACCTAGTTCAACCTCGTTACCGGCAAGTCTATTTACTCGTTTCGTAATACAAGACCCCGTGACTAACACTTAGTCACATTGCTTGCAAGGCTTGTTGTGATGCTGTATTATCGAGTGGGCCCTGAGATACCTCTCCGTCACACGGAGTAACAAATCCCAGTCTTGATCCATGCCAACTCAACAGACACCCTCGGAGATACCTGTAGAGTACCTTTATAGTCACCCAGTTATGTTGCGACGTTTGATACACACAAGGCACTCCTCCGGTGTCAGTGAGTTGCATGATCTCATGGTCATAGGAACATATACTTGACATGCAGAAAACAGTAGCAATAAACTGACACGATCGTATGCTATGTTTGTAGTTTGGGTCTTGTCCATCACACCATTCTCCTAATGATGTGATCCCGTTATCAAATGCCATCTCATGTCCATGGCTAGGAAACCTTAACCATCTTTGATCAACGAGCTAGTCTATTAGAGGCATACTAGGGACATGGTTTTGTCTATGTATCCACACATGCATCTAAGTCTCCGATCAATACAATTATAGCATGGATAATAAACGATTATAATGAACAAGGAAATATGATAATAACTAATTTATTATTGCCTCTAGGGCATATTTCCAACACTTGTGTGGGACTTCCACCAGCCCGCAAAAGGTTGGTATTTATTCTCACACATCCCATGAAGCCTCTTGGGTCAAAATACCCCTCCCGATGGTCTCCGGGTACACTACCGACACCTCCCGGTACACTACCGATTAGCCCGAAACTTTTCCGGGGACCAAAACAGGACTTCCTATATATGAATCTTTACCTCTGGACCATTCCGGAGCTCCTCGTGATGTCCAGGACCTCATCTGGGACTCCGAACAACGTTCGGTCACCACCATACATAACTCTATACTACCGAAACGTCACCAAACCTTAAGTGTGCAGACCCTACGGGTTCGAGAACTATGTAGACATGATCGAGACACCTCTACGGTTAATAACCAATAGCGGGACCTGGATGCCCATATTGGTTCCTACATATTCTACGAAGATCTTTATCGGTCGAACCTCTATGTCAAGGATTCAGTTAATCCCGTATGATGTTCCCTTTGTTCTTCGGTATGTTACTTGCCCGAGATTCGATCGTCGGTATCTCCATACCTAGTTCAACCTCATTACCGGCAAGTATCTTTACTCGTTCCGTAATACAAAATCCTGTGACTAACACTTAGTCACATTGCTTGCAAGGCTTATTGTGATGTTGTATTACCGAGTGGGCCCTGAGATACCTCTCCGTCACACGGAGTAACAAATCCTAGTCTTGATCCATGCCAACTCAATAGACACCCTCGGGGATACCTGTAGAGCACCTTTATAGTCATCCAGTTATGTTGTGACGTTTGATACACACAAGGCACTCCTCCGATGTCCGTGAGTTGCATGATCTCATGGTCATAGGAACATATACTTGACATGCAGAAAACAATAGCAATAAACTGACACGATCATATGCTACGTTTGTAGTTTGGGTCTTGTCCATCACATCATTCTACTAATGATGTGATCCCGTTATCAAATGACATCACATGTCAATGGCTAGGAAACCTTGACCATCTTTGATCAACGAGCTAGTTCACTAGAGGCATACTAGGGACATAGTGTTGTCTATTTACCCACACATTTAATGTGTTTCCAATCAATACAATTATAGCATGGATAATAAACGATTATCATGAACAAGGAAATATAATAATAAACACTTTATTTATTGCCTTTAGGGCATATTTCCAACATAGACCCATACACATCCCTAGGAATGTAAAAGGCAGAGCACCAAGCTAGCAATTTAGGTCTTTAGTCTGATCTAAAGACTTGACCTTATCCATATTAACTGGAATGGACAAATATTTGTGAAAATTAACTTTAAGCCCAGCTGAAACACTGGAATCTTGCAATAATTGATCCAGGTGTCTAATTGTAGCAATGTCTACATACACACTGACTACTCAAGTGATGACGCCAACTGAGTTCGTCTCTACAAAATATGTTTTTTCATGGCTCTTGTAACAATATAGACCAAAGGGGTTTACAGCCGAGACAAACAACAAAGTTGATAAATGATATCCTTGCCTAACTCTCCTCTCGCAATTAAAAAACTTGCTTGACACTAGTGGGAGAGCTTGCAACAAAAAATATGGGTCGGGCAAGCTACAAGGGATTGCTCCTGGTTGGCCTTCCACGACCCATGTGTTGAGTGTAATATGAGTAGATGCCATAGAGCTTGACGGGCTGAGCTGCAAGGGATTTCTCGTGGTTGGCTTTCCACAGCCCATGGGTTAGGTCCCATGGGTTAGGTTAGGTGTGATATGAGTAGATGCTACATAGTTGGGCGGGCCAAGACACGTGTTGGCCCACACGCAACTTCACCACTCTTAGTCACTACATTCAAAAGGATAGCAGGGGTTCTAGTATTAAGGACATTCTCAATCGAGGAGCACCATTTGCTACCACTTATGCTTCAGAATTCATGAATCATTCTATGCTCAATTCTACGGAAGGCATTTCAAAATCTAATTTAGGATCACAAGTTCTTTATTTGACTTATGACAGTAATGCATGTACTCAAAGCCCGTGACACACAATCTAGAATTGTTCTAGTTTTGATAAAACCATATTGATCATGTGGACCAACTTTAGAAATCCATTGGCAAGCTACTTCGTGAGGTGTTGGACATACCAATTAAGCAAGATAAGGCGATAGGCTAGTGTGAACTAGTTGTGTTGTTGTTTATGGTGAAGCGTTAATATTACACGCTATTGACGCATAAACTTTCGTAGTATAATCGGTGTGCACCAACTTATAATGGTATTTACCGCCAAGCACATTCACTGCACCAGCCAAAGTGTAACTGACACACGCTAGCTGGCGCTGGTGTTTACTGTGAAGCACATTCACTGCACCAGCCAAAGTGTAACTGTCGCACACTAGCTGGCGCTGGTGTTTACTGCGAAGCACATTCACTGCACCAGTCAAAGTATAACTGTCGCACACTAGCTGGCGCTAGTGTCTACTGCGAAGCACATTCACTACACATATAACCGTCGCACACTAGCCAACACCGGTGTTTACTGCAAAGCACATTCACTGCACCAGTCAAAGTATAACCGCCGCGCACTAGCTGGCTCTAATACTTAGCACATTCACTTCACCAATCAAAGTATAACCGTCGCACACTAGCTGTCACTGCTGGAAAGCGTCATTGTTGCACCACGGTAACGTATAAAAGACACCGTATAACAGGGGCGTGCCAGTTGTCGTTATTTACACCAACCATAATACATCACCGTATTAACGTATAAATGACAATGTAAACACGTTGTACCAGCTGTCGCTGTTATTTACAACGGAGTACAACTGTTGCAATGAATTAATGTATAAACATCTAACATTGTGCATTTTTGTGTTCATACAGAAAACCAAGACGATAAGGATTCACAAGGATGAGCTATTGCGATTTCTACGCATCACCAAAAAACCGTTCGACTAACATTTGGTTGGAAGAGAGACCATCAACGTAAATCAGATATCATCTAAAATGAATATATAAATCAAATACTGCTAGAAGTTTGGAAATGACCAAACCAACAACTCAAAAATTTCAAACATGATAAATTTTGCCTCGACCAAGGTGTTGACCACACCACACCCTTGCCGCACAAGCAAGAACCGTGGTCATTTCTGTGTGAAGCAGGCACCAAAAAACCAAGCCCAAAATTTGAAAGAGGGGAACCGAAAAGAGGGGAAAGGAGACAAAACAGCCAACTTTCCCTCTCCCCAAGACCACGCCCCAACCGCGCTATTTAATTCACCGTGCAACTTACACCTTCCCTTCAGAGCCCCCCCCCCCCCCCCGCTCCCCTCTTCCTCCCCTCCCCTCCTCTCCTCTGTAACTTCGTCTTTCACCTTCCCCATCTCTCCCTCCTCTCCCCATCAAAACCGCACCGGGAGGGGTTCAGACTGTGCCTGCCATCCATGGACGCCTACGAGGCCACCAAGGTGGTGTTCGCGCGGGTGCAGGCGCTGCACCCGGACCTCGCCTCCAAGATCATGGGCATGCTCCTCATCCAGGACAAGAGCGAGGAGGACATGATCCGCCTCGCCTTCGGCCCCGAACACCTGCTCCAGGCCGTCGTCGCCAGGGCACGCGCCGACCTCGCCGCGGCCGCCCACCACAACAAGCCCTCCTCTCCGCCCGCGGCGCCGTGGGGCGCCGGGCTGTCAGCCGAGGACGCGCCGTTCGCCGCCGTCGACCACGCGAGGTACGAAGGCGGCGGGGAAGGGTTTTACCCGCCGGAGGAGTACGGGTGCTGGTCCCCGGCGAGCGGAGGACAGCAGCACCGCCGGAGCTTCTCGCTCAGCGACGCCGAGGCGGCGGCGGGCGGGTGGAAGCCGTGCATGTACTACGCGCGCGGGTTCTGCAAGAACGGCTCCTCCTGCCGCTTTGTCCACGGCCTGCCTGACCACGCCACCGAGCAGGACATGGACGTCTGGACGGCGGCCATGCGGTCGGAGCTCATGTCATCCGCCTTCCCCTTCTCGCCGTCGCCCAGAGGCCTCAACTTCCTGCTCCAGCAGCAGCAGCAACAGCAGAGCGATTCCCAGAGGTGACACGATTACCGATTTACCCCAAAAGATTGCATTTTTAGTTGCTCCCTCCAGTGCTAATCTTGCTTGCTATTCCAGGGCGGCGGCGGCGGCCATGCTTCTTGGCGGTGGCGGCGACGACATGCACAAGTTCTCCGTGCGGTCGCCTCGGATGGACCGCGGCGGCGACCTCGCCTCCAACCCCGCCGCGCGGCAGATCTACTTGACATTCCCGGCCGACTCCACCTTCAGCGAGGAGGACGTGTCCTCCTACTTCAGGTACCGCCGCTGCCATGGCTGCTTTTTTGGCCCGTTCAAGCAGCAAGCATTTTGCAGCCTTTCCTAACAATGAGAATGGATCCATCATGGAGCAGTTACTACGGGCCGGTGCAGGACGTGCGCATCCCGTACCAGCAGAAGCGCATGTTCGGCTTCGTGACGTTCGTGTACGCGGAGACGGTGAGGCTCATCCTCGCCAAGGGGAACCCGCATTTCGTCTGCGACGCGCGCGTCCTCGTCAAGCCCTACAAGGAAAAGGGCAAGGTCCCCGACAGGTTCAGGCACGTTCCGCCATCGCCGCGATACATTTCCTTCCTTTTTCACTCTCCCCGTGTTTCTTGAGTTAATAATGGCAGGTTTTCGGAGATGGAAACACATTTCTCTGACCTTGATTTATGGCTGTATGAACTGCAGGAAGTTCCAGGCTCCGCACCATGGCGACTTCGCCGGATGCACGACGCCCACCGGTCTGCTCGATTCCAGGGACCCCTTCGACCTTCAGTCACCGCAGATCGGTGAGCGATACAACTCATGCATTCTTGCCGCATTCCCGTCGCCGATCACAAACTAATGGGTGCTGCGATTGATTTGTTAGGGCCGAGGATGTTCGGCAACTTTGGCAGCCACGAGGCGTTTCTGCGGAGGAAGCTGGAGGAGCAGCAGCAGGCGGCGGAGCTGCAGCAGGCCATCGACCTGCAGAGTCGCCGCTTCATGGGGCTGCAGTTTCTCGACCTCAAGAGGGGTCCCCACCATCTCGGCTCCCCCGTGCCTCTCCGGCAGACCGATGGCATCGGCAGCGGCAATGCCATTCATTTGGAGGATGCTGCAATCCAAGGTTTTACTTTACTCACCTCTTGATCTTGACATGCTATCCTCTTCTTGCATGCCATGACATGCAAGGAGAGGTTGCTCTTTGATCCGTGGTTGTTTTATTTTTACTTGGAAAGAAATACCTATCATTGATCAATGGTTGTGACTTCACCGTGGCTTGTGGTTGTGGTAGATCACAAGATGAGCAGCGCCATGATGATGGCGTCTGCTCCTGCTGCTATTTGTGCCACCAAGCAGGAGGAGGAGGGCGACGGGAGTGCCAACCAAGGAGTCAACTCCGGGGAAGATGAGAGGAGGGAATCTGGTCCTCCTGGAGCGGCAGCGGCAGCGGCCAGTGCTAATGGATTCCAAGAAAGGTAGGATTTGTAGCAAACAATTACCAAATGGAGGTGTTCTCTTTTGGGGGAAAGGAAATAAAGGGCGGGCACACATAGGAGAAAGTAAACAAAGCAAGCTTGTGGGTTCTTACTTTTGGTTGCTTGATTGCTTGCTTTTCTTTTCTTTATCCATGCACAGGTAGTAGTATGTTATTGCTACTAGTATATTATTCTGATTGACCAACAAAATGAGCCCCCAAAAGCTATTGCAAAAGGAGGTCAGGGTATAGACTGTCAACAGCAAGTGCTGATCATAGGTTGTCCCTGATTGGTGCTCTTAACAAAGGGCAAAAGAAATGCAAAGGCAAAGGGTGGGGCAATAAAAGATGAAAGAAACTTGAGGAATGATATCAACCAATGGCCATTTTCAATGCTGGTTCTTATTGTATTTCCAGGATAGATTGTGCTTAATTATTGTTGTTGTTTGAACTGAACTGCAGCTGCGTGGAGGAGCACAACCTGCCTGATAGCCCCTTTGCATCTCCCACAAAGACAAAGGATGCTGCTGCTGCTGCTGCTACTTCTGCAGAACCAGCCCTCGCCGGTAGCATCATCAGCAACAACAGCAGCCCTCATCTGGTGGCCTCATCTCTGTTCCCTCCTACACCAAGTGCCCTTGAGCTGCCCCCTTACAAATCCTGCTTCTTCCAAGTGCCCAGGTGAAAGAAACATCAACACCATTCTTTGCTTTAACCTTCCAGGTTATGAACATTTCCTTTTTCAAGAACAGCTAAGGTTGGTTTCTGATGTGTGTGTTTGCTTCAGGTTCTCTCCTGGCCATGGAGCCATCGGGCTGTGAATATTAGCAGGAAAACAGGGGTCTCCTTTCCTCTTAAGCAGAGTAAGTACTGTGTCCTAACACAACAGCCAAGCCCTGCACTGTATCTTACTAACAGGGATCATTCACTACTACTCCATTGTGATGCAAGCACAGAGCAAGCCCTGATGGTTATGTCATTTGTATGCAGGGAAGCCAAGAGCACCCCCATGAAGTGAAGTGGATGGAAGGAAAGGAAGAAAGCTCTAACAAATAATAGAAGTGATCCCGAGAGAGGAGCAGCGACACCAACAACAGGAACAACAGAAGAAAAGGAAAGGAAAATCTAGGTTGTTTTAGTAGCTCTAGCCAGCCTTAATTAAGTCAGTCAGTCAGTATATGATAGTAGCGGTATAAATAATACTCCTCCTAGTAGTCTCTCTCTCTCTCTCAGCTGCTCCAACAAGGTAGTAATCAGGAACAAGAAAGAAGACTTGATGCATCATTTTGTATGCTATGCTGTGCTCTGTAATTTCATGGATGGATCTCAGAATGATGGTGATAGTAGTGGTAAACTGAACCAGCCCTGGTGTGTGTGTGGTGTGGTCGCCAGTTGTTGTGAAGTGACGTGTCTGCGTACATACATACGGATATCGAAAGCAAGCAGGTAGAGGGGGAGAGGAGTGGACAAAAGCCAGACAGAGGTCGCAGAGGGGAAAGTGATGACTGGGACCAGGGCACGCACTCAGGCTCAGACTCAGTCACGGGCGCAGGCAGAGGCAGAGAGAGAATCCTAGTAGAATCACCTCAGCAGTCCGTCCTCTCTTTTGCCCATGCCCTTGTTAAAATAGACAAGGTAGTATACTGGTCATGCTACCTCAATGTGCATCTTATATTTTTCATCCTTTTTCTGCCATTCCCCCTTTCCAACATCCTTTTTCATCATTCCGGAGGAACCAATCAAAGAGATGCAAAGGTAATTGTCAGCCATAATATGCGGCAATTTCTCTCCTGTCATACTGCTGTGCCACACATTTCTTTGGGATTAATTGGTACCGCTAGTACTATGCTTAGGCAGTTAGGCTCCTTTAATTTAAAGGAATTCTATAAATTTTTTGGAGGATTCAAATCTTTAGATTTTTTTTTCTATATTGGTTTTCGATTTATAGGATTGGACCCATGTGAATTTTATCTGTGTAATCTTTTATACCACGGGGCTCTTTGGTTTGATATTTTTTGAAAAAGAGGGAATAGGAAAAGTATATGGTTGAAGTGACATGTCCATTTGAATCCTATATATGATTAGCCCTATATGGTTAGCAATGAATGTTTTACGTCACGAAAAAAAACCAAAATTGTAATAAGAGGTTGGAATGGATGTTAGATTTCCTATGAAACGCAGTACAAAAGATTCCATAGAAAAAAAATTCTTATGGAATTCAACCGAGGTAATATCACTGGATAGTCACTAAACTTGCATTGGATGTGTAGTTTGGTGCTACACCTTCAAAAATACGGTTTTTTGATCAGTTAACTTGCGATTAGGTGCACATACGGTCAGTCCGTTCGTCCACGCGCGAATGTGCCGCTGGCGTGGCACGCCACGTGAGGAGAGGCCCACTGTCAACGACAGGGACCGTTACAGGCGACGCATGCGTGGGTATTTTACACGAAGCCCCCCCTGAACTTATTACTTTTTGCGGAAAAAATCCCTGCAACCGCGGGAACAGGCAACCGTGCATATTTACGGAGCGGTACCCAACATCGCTGGCGATTCAATTTTTCTCCCCACAACCAGAGGAGGAGGCAGAGGAGGCGCTACGCCACGGCGGTCGTCGTCGCAGGAGACGAGTGAACCCCGCCGGCGCCGTCCGAGCGAAGCAGTGCCATCCTATGGTACGTCTGCTCCCCCTGTTGTCCGTCGTCTCCTTTGTATCCTCTCCCCTCCGACGTCCTCTGCTCTCAGGACGATTTGTTTTTTTTGCAAAAAGTAATAAGTTCAGGGGGCTCCGTGTAAAATACCCACGCGCGCGTCGCCTTGTAACGGTCCCTGTCGCTCACAGTGGGCCTCTCCTCGCGTGGCGTGCCATGCCAGCGGCACATACGCGCGCGGACGAACGGACTGACCGTGTGTGCACCTAAACGCAAGTTAACTCATCAAAAAACCGTATTTTTGAAGTTGTAGCACCAAACTGCACATCCAATGCAATGCAAGTTTAGTGACTATCGGTGATATTACCTCAATTCAACCCTATGAATCAAATGAGCAATGTAATAAAAAATTCTAAGGATTTCAGTACTCCAAAACCCCCTTTGAATCAAATGAGCCCTTCATTTCATACGAAATCTAATATCCACTATAAGTTTCTTTTACAATTTTTTTGTTTTTCCTGTGATATTAAACATTTTATGCCAATCCTACATGATTTAAATAGACATGCCACTCTAACCTTATATTTTTTTTCTATTACCGCGTTTTCAAAATCCTACAGATCAAAGAGGCCCTTAGTCTGAATCAAAACTCCGAATGATGAAAATGCAGGCTTCAAATGCATGCTGATGATAAGTTGAAGCTGAGAGCCTCTTTGATGTGATCCACGCGATTCAAAACAAGCACGAAAAAACCGTGGAATAGAAGAAAAATATGATAGGAATGTCATGTTCATCCTAATCCTATAGGATTTTACATACATGACCCCACAACTTTTGAGAAAATCAGCCTAACAATATTGTACAATTACTTTACAGTATGGAGAAAAAAAACTAAAATTAACAATGCCATCCTAGATTATTTCTGCTGGTTTCATCACCAGATTGCATCGTCAGAAAATTATAAGATTCTTCTCAAAGAGGTTTGAGTGGATGCTAGAAATCTTATGGGAAGCAATACATATAAATCCATTGAAAAATATTCTACGGAAATCCTATGAATCGAACTGTCAACACATTAAAAAAAAATCCTAAGTATTCTAATCCTTCAAAATTTCTATGAAAACCCTTTAGTCAAAGGAGCCCTGAACCAAGTCAGAGCAGTTGCACCCGGGATTTTGAACCGAGATAAATTTGACAGCAAAACACTTGGCTATGTCCTTATGGGTTTCACTTTTTTTTTTAATTTTTTGACACCACTTATGTTAGAGCAAGGTTAATAATATAGCCGGTTGCTGGTTATAAGGAGTTGTCATGTCATCTAGAACCAACTTAATAGCCAACATGTACAATAGTAAGTTTTAGATGTATATTATTTTATTAGTAGTTGGTCCATCTTATAATCTCACAAAGCGTCTTGGGTCTCGTACTGCAGCTGGCTACTCATCAAGAGCCCATTTCTCTTATTTTCTTTTTTCTTTTTTTCCAACTAAATAAAAATATAATATTTTATTTCTTATTACCTGCTTATGTCATGTACCTGCTCTTAATTGGAGTACGTTGCAACGAGTGGAAAGCAGATATCCGGGGCATGTCTCGTAACTCGGAGACACCGGCCGCGTCTGTTTCCACCATTATTAAATCTCATTGTGCGCATGCAATAATTATTAAATCATGGAGTATGTTACCACTCCTTGGAGCTGGAGTAAGAAAACAAGGTGGGTCCTGAACCCCAGGCTGAACATGGCGACAGTGCTTCTTGGTTCTTGCATGGTCAACATCTGGTCAAGGAAGCAAATCATCACCTGACCTCGACTGTTCATTCAACATGGCAATTGGCATCCACTTGCAGTGAACCTCACCATATGGAACATCCCATCCTACTCTACAACCAAATTCGTCGAACCGTTCCTCAATTGTTCAGTCAGACAACCCCGTCACTGCCCGAACACAAATTCAACATTCTACCGGATCATTTATAGACGTCCCAAGTGTTTGGGATGTGCGACCCCGGACCCAACACATTTGTGAGACGCGCATCTACTCCTACATCCGAATACATCAAATAAGACCTCACGTTCACCTCACACGTTTCCTGACCGGTCATGTCTCAAATAATCAATTTCCAACAAAATATATATAAATTAAAAAATTTAAATTCACAATATTACATGCAACGTAAATTTAATCTTAAACAGAGGTTGTCCGGTTTCGTCGTGTCCATCGGCCGACTATGCCCCTCGGAGCATTAGTTCAACCGCCAGCAAGGTAGAGTAAGACATCGGACACGCACCGGCTAAAGGCGCCGCTGTTTCCCATGCCTTACTCGTTCTCATCGAAGTCTGGAACCTTGACTGTGCCGGTGGACGTGAGATCAATGATCGATCCATCTTCGAAGGAGCCGACGACGTCTACCACAACGTGGTTGCGGCGCCCTCACTAGTGTACTATACAGGATGCCGGAGAATGTGACTTCGCCTCACCAACGTCAACTGTTGCCGTCTCCCATGCCCGTTGCCTTGCACGTCGAGCATGTCGCACCATATTTGTGTCCGACAACGCCCATGCGCTCCCTTCCGCCTCGGCACGCCAACAAAGGGGTTGCGCGTCCGCCACGACGTTCAGACACCATACGAACCGCACCTCCACCGGTGAGGTAGCGGGGACACACCTCGCGCCGGACCCACGCGCCATTTGGACAGACGCAATGGTTCCGGTCGAAGGGGTACGAGTGCTATCGTGGGGCGGCCTCCTCCCGGTGATAGCGGAGTGCAAGTCGGACGGTCATCTCCCTTCGTTGGTCGCGGATGGGCATGTGCAACAGCTCGAGCTCCATGGCGTTGGTACCTCCAGCCCCTGTCCTGTTAGCCGACGCCTGGTGCTCGTCTTCGCACCGTCAAGCCTGTGAACGCCGTAGGTGTTAGGACATATTTTTTCCGTCCCAAAATAAGTGATTCAAAAATGATCCAACTTTGTATTAACTTTAGTATAAAGTTGGGTTATTTTTAAGGGAGTGCCTAGAACTCATCTAGATGAGATATAATTTGGTCTCATTCACTTTTTTCCTACATCACTAATATGGATTATCATTGTTTTTTCCATTGTGCTGCCTTTTCTTCTTGTTATGTAGGCTGGGATGGGCTTGTTTTGTACAAGCCTCGTCCACTACTGCTTGTATCATTTTTTTACATTTGCATGATTGGAGTATATATGAAATAAAATGGAAGCAAGTGCTTACACACATCTTTCACGCATGTCAAGTAGGATATACGATGCACATTCAGTGTTGCTTGTGTCTTGTGTCTTGGAATGGATCATGTCCTTTTTTTCCCTAGATAACATGGTGACGCGTGTCTTGTTCACTCAAAATCATACATATAAATACACTATAAATTGGATATAACAATCTCGTCTCAAATATGTGTGGTTGCAATCAAACATGACGTGTCGTCGTGTGCACACTAAGATGAGCGAGTAGAAAAAAATGTTATTTTCAAGAAAAAAAGATTTGAGTCGCACATATTGCACAATTGTTGCGATATGTAAATTTTTGCATGTGTGAGTTACATGTAACTCGCGCACATGCGACTAATAGAAAAATCGAGCATATGCACCAACTTTACACACGCACGACACACATGAGAGCACAAAAAAAAGAAGCAAACATGTAATTAGCCTATCTTGACTTGTAGTCGCTTTGTACACTTGCACTTGCAGCCAGGTTACAATGCTTGCAGTTGCATGTCTAGTGGTGAACATGCAACTGGTCCCAACAACTCCCATCCGACCCCAATTATTGTCACATGCAAGCCCCTGCAGTTGCATTTGGGTTATAACGCTTGTAGTTGCATGCCTAGTGTTGCACATGTAACTGGCTCGACAACCCACATCTCGACCCCAGTTGTAGTCGCTTTGTGCACATGCATTGCATCCGGGTTACAACATTTGCATATAAAATGGTGCACTTGCAACTGGTCTTGACAACTCCCAATCCGACCCCAGTTGTAGTCAAGTACGTGCCCCTACAGTTGTAGCCGGGTTACAATGCTTAAAGTTGCATGTCTAATGGTGGACATGCAAGTGGCCCGACAATCCTATCGCGACCCTGTTGCGGCCACTTTATGCCGATGCAACTATAGTCGAGTTACAATGCTTGTAATTGCATGTCTAGTGATGGCATGTAACTAGCCCCGACAACTCCTCACTGACCCAGTTGCAGTCAAGTGTGTGCCCTTGCAGTTGCAGTTGAGTTACATCACTTGTAGTTGCATGTCTAGTGTTGGACATGCAAGTGGCCCGACAACCCCATCTCAACCCCAGTTGCCCTTGGGTTATAATGCTTGCAGATGCATATCTAGTGGTGGACATGCATCTGGCCCCCGATAACTCCCTCTCGACCTTAGTCGCAGTCGTTTTGTACCCATGCAGTTGCAGTCGGGTTACCATGCCTGCAGTTGCATGTCTAGTGGTAGGCATGCAACTAGCACAGACAACTCCTCTTCCGACCCCAATTGCAATCGGGTTAAAATGCTTGCAGTTGCATGTCTAGTAGTCGACGTGCAGCTAGCCCTAACCAGACCCCTTTCGACCCTAGACACATGCAGTTCCAGTCGTGTTGCAATGTTTGCAGTTGCATGTCTAATAATAGACATGCAAGTGATACACTTGTGGGTATTTGCTTGATTAAATATGAAAAACAATGAAGTTGTACATTTGTGTTCTTTGTACAACAACATGCAACTGCATGGCCCTAACTTTCAACTATTAAAATTAAAAAAAAACTAAAAATAGGAAATAAAGGAATAAAAAATAAATAAACAAAGGACAAAATGAAATTAAAAGATGAAGACAAATTAAAGTAAGAAAACTATGTAGGAAATAGGGTAAAATGAAAATATAAAAAATTAAGAAAGTTGAAATAAAAAATATGTAGGAAAAAGACAAACCCAAAACAGCTGCACATAAAAAAGTAAGAAAATTGAAATAGTCGGGTTACAATGCCTTGCAGTTAGCCGACAACCATCCATGAGCCATATTACCATCGCATTGGGCAGCCAGCAATGTTAATGGACGAATCAGAAAAAGAAAAACGAAAAATGGGTCACAATGGTCGCACATAATGTTCACTGGACAACCTGCTCAAATCTCAACAAAATTTGATCCGACGGCTCATGGCGTGACTAAGGCATAATAAAAACTCACGTTGTCAGATGGAAAATAAAAATATCACAAACAAACAAAAATAAAGGCAAACAAAAGCACAAAGAATAAGGAACCAAACTATGTTAAATAAAATAAAAATGTTACGGAAAAAGATGATAACAAGAAGAAAAAAATAAGGAAAAATGAAGACAACCAGATTTGAGAGAGTTATTGAGGAATGTGAGGAAAAAGCTACAAAGGTTGGGCTTGCACTGACCTAAAACGAGCCCAATCATTCAAACCATCGACAAAAGCAAAACATGCCTAGCTCCCCCGCCCCTGAAATAAACCGGACCAAGACTCTCGGGTATGCGTCGCACACACAAAAAAGATGACGGTCCACACCTGACATATGTCAACAGCAGCACAAATCACATCGTGTTTTGATCGGACGGTTGTTGATATGAATGAGACCATATTTAAATCTCACCTAGCTGAGTTTCAACCCAAGTTGAAAGCTTTGGCTACTTGAAGATTTTGGCTAGAAAAACTCTTGGAAAAAATATTTCCACCAAAAAGGGAGGCTTGACTTTTGATGTCGCTAAAATTTAAAAAAAAGAAAAAAGAAAAATTAACAATAATATAAAAGCAAGAAATAAAACATAAAATAACTCTTACAATTTATAGGTTTGCAATTGCTAACAAAAAATAGAAATGAAATGAAATTTCTAAAGTAAAAAAAAGTAAAAAATGTTGACATAAGAAAAAAAGAAAAAGGTAAAAAGGCAGCTTAATACAAAGTTGAAGTAGCAACTGAAACAGACGCTTTGTTTGGCTAATAAATGGACCTGCCCACCCATCTCATCACTTCAGAAATGGACAAAAAGGAACACAGCTCAATCAGAGAAAGAAAAATCTGATATGCACACTAAAATCAGACTAGAAAATGAAAAGAGCCATAAAAGCTATGACACAGGTCCGTACCAACAACACGGAAAAAAAAGCAAAACAGGCCGTGCCTACCTCCGCTGCACAACTCGTGGGTGTTGTTTACGGCCATCCTGAGCGAATCTTCAAAAGCTTTGATCCAACGGTTGCAAAAACGAATGAGACCAATAAAAATCTCTTTTAGCAAAACCGTATTTTTAAGTTATTTATTTTGAGACGGAGGAGTATTTTGCATCTATATAATAGGAGGTATGGGCCGTTCGCCGCGCGAGGTAGAGGGCGGCACATGCGGGATTCGACCGGTCTGGCTTCAGGTCGTGCAGATTGACGCCCGAGCCACTTTCGCCTGTCAACTCCGACGTTGAGTTCCTCCACTTCTTCACCTCGGCGGAACAAGATCCCCTCGCCGCTGCCGCAAAAATGTGAAGGTGCTTCGAATCCGCATCGAGGAGTTCGAGTGGCTCGCCAAGGAGAAGGCGGCTTCCGTGACGCCCGCCTCAGCAGGGAGCAGGCACGCGCTACACGGCGTCAGGTCGGGATCCTCTTCACTTCCTCGCCCGACAGCGGCACAACCACCACCAACGATGACGACGAACATTCATGTCCGGCAGCCGACGCACACGTCGAAGACTACTACTGCTGCTCTGAAGACCTCAAGAGGAAGGGACCGATGAGGGAGTTGGTGAAATCCACGCCCCCCAGCTCTAATTTATGTATCGTAGGATAAACTTGGTGTGCTATGTCCTGTTAAACTTGCTATGTCCGATCTTTTGTGAGCTTCGTATGCTATGTCCAGCTGTAAATTGAACTTTGCTATGTTTGATCTATGATCTATGTTTAATTTATCTATATGTTATTTTGATCATGTTGTACGAGGTTGCATGGATTTAAAGGTTCGGATATGATGGGGGCGGCCGTGGACGCGGCCAAATGAGGGATGACCGGGTGCTACAGCGTTTAGATTAGGACATTCCTGTAGATGCTTTTACTTACACGACTATCTTCTTTTATGAAAAAAGTTACAAGAGTATTTCTTATTTCAATGACAATAGACATGCAATTGCAGACTAGCCGCGTTCTAAATTTTGGTTTCGGTTGAAATCTGTCTTGAATCTATGTTTCCATAATTATGATCAGAAATACGTATATTTGGTACCTACTAAGATGATTGGAAGTTCTGAAATTTCATCGAAAGCGAGAACCCTTGCTACACTAGAAAATATACACTGGACCGGATATATCCTGCTACAAGCAATTTTAACTTTTTTGAGAGAGAGAACAAGCAATTTTAACTGAAGACGCAGACAGTGGCTTGATCTAGCCCATCTTCAGAAAGGCTTCACGCATGGCTCGGTACCTGGGTATCAGCCTCTCCACTGGCGGCGGGTGGTCCTTCACCGGCGGCGAGCCCAAGAACCGCCCCATCCACGCCGACAGAGACGGGAACCTCTCCTCGGTGACTAGCCTCACGCCGATGATCTCCTCGTACATCGGGACCACGTACGCCATCGCGCCGAGCGACAGGTCCACGAGCCCGACGCTCTCCCCGGCGAAGAACTCCTTCCCGCCGACGGCGAGCAAGTCCTCCAGGACCTGCAGCTGCTCAACGGAGCCCCCCCATGCGGCCTCCTGGCCCTCGCCTGGCGCCGCCGTGAACCACTTCCAGATCGGCGGCGAGAGCTGCATGTAGTAATATATTGCTCGGTCAGATCATACCATCTGCGACCAAAACGAAACTAACCGAGTTGGAGCTTGTGACCAGAAGAAAACCGCTGCGCTGACCTTGTCGTGCACGAACCTCACCCAGAAACGGGCCATGGCGCGCTCGTAGGGGTCGTCGGGGAGGATACGGCCGCCGCGGTGGCTCCACGCCTCGTCGACGAACTCGACGATGACGTCGGACTCCGCCACCGGCTTGCCGCGGTAGAGCAGCACGGGGACCTTCTTGTGCACGGGGTTGTGCTCCAGGAGGTCGTCGCTCTTGTTCCTCAGGTCCTCCTCCACGTACTCGTACTCCACGCCCTTGATGCTCAGCGCCCATCTCACCTTGAGGACGTAGGGGCTCGCCCACATGCCAAAAAGCTTCACCTTCTCCGGCGTCTCCTCTTGATGATCATCCATGGCGGCGATGGCTGTCTTGTATTCTAATGATCCGTTTGGCCACTTTGCTGAATTTGTAGTGTTTTCTTGTGGCGGAGATTTCTTGATGGCTCCAGTGTTTGATTAGTCAGGTGTGGTGGCTTGACTTGCGACTGAGCAGTCTCGACGATCGCGGTTGCTTCCTTCGTTTCCACAGTTATTTCAAGGATATCGTGTCCGCAGTTGTTAAAGAAAGGCCCAGCCAATCCAAACATGGAGAAGACTTGCAATGCCCGATCCTGGTATTTTTTTTATGGGCGTGCTTCGGCGGGCAGATCTTTTCTTAAAACCTGCCGCCTCATGTTGCACAAACCATTGGTAACATAGGTGATGTTGCCGAACCTTTTCGGCTTCACTTTTTTTACAACATGGATGTTGTTGTAGATTTTTTTTTGTAACATAAATGATGTTTTGGAACTTTTCCGGCTTCACTTTTTTGCAACACGGTGTTGTTGCGGAAGGAAAATTTACAACATAAATGATATTGCAGAAAAATTTGCACTCAAGATGATGTTGAAGAAACGCCACAGTCGTTCGCCTTTGCCGCTTGCAACCCCGTTGTCGCAATTGCAATAGGGAGGCGATCGGTGATGGCCGAGGACGTCATGGAGGAGGTCGGCGGTGTTCGTGCGGAGCTCAATGACCGTGACCGACCATAGCCAACGATAGTGGTAGAGGCGGACGGCAGAGGAGGTGATCGTGGCGGACCGCGGCTGCAACAACGCATGGTGACAACCGACGGTCGTGGTGGAGGCGAGCGGGTGATGCGTCACACGGAGGCGGCGACAGCCGACGGTCGTGGTGAAGGCAAGCGGTAGAGGTGGTGGTCGCAACCGACCGCAGTTGAAACTACGCATGGCGGCGGCCGACGGGCGTGGTCGGAGGCGAGCGGGTGACGCGTCACACGAAGGAGGCGACAATCGATGGTCGTGGTGGCGGCGAGCGGGTGATGCGTCACACAGAGGAGGCAAACGACCAACGGCCGTGGTGGAGGCAGGCGGGTGATGTCGTCGTCCTGGACGGTGCGACTGACCAGAGAGAAAGGAGGAGAGGAGACCAAGGAAGGGAGGAAGGAGCCAGAGGACGGCGGAGGCGACGGTCAGAAGAGGAGGTCGGCCATGGCGACGTGGTTGGCTACGAACACAAGGAGAAGATATATGGAGAAGGAAGGGAACGGGTTTCAACAGTAGACGTGGGGCTCGTTGGCGATAGTGCTCCCGGTGATCGGCCGGATGGAATCGGGCGATGAGGTGGCTCTGTTCCCGATCGGGCCGGTCTCATGGGAGACGATTGTGTTGATTTTATTTATGAAGGTGTGTACACGCTTGAAGAACACGACGAGGGATACTTTTATCCGATATGGATGGCAGCACGATTTTAGGATTGGACCTCCCACTGTTTAGGCGTCGTACAATCTTATGAGTACTTGTATTTCACCTCTTTTCTTTATGTGTTTGGACTTAGTTTGGTTGTATACATTCTAGTTATGTAGAGATCAGATATAATATTTTTTCATCTTTACCTAATAGTAAAGGATCTACTACTTCTGCCCGTACGCGTTTGTATTTTTGCAAAAAAAGTCCCTGCATTTTTATATTCAAATCGAGGTCCTATTTTAAGTGGCAAAACAAATTGTTTTTGGATTTTACACAAAACCCCTACACTTTCATGTAATCAACCCGCAACTCACTTTTAAGTGACGAATGAATCTTTTTTGCATTTTTACAGAAAACACCATGTCTTTTATGCTAAATAACCTGCGGTGTATGTCGAACAAATGTTATTTTCTGAAATATCCGTATGTTTTAAACCATAACTCCAACGTTAACATGTTATATATAAAATTTGATTAGAAAAATATGTAGAATCCAAATATGATGTTATTTTTACCTCTTTACCATTTTAGAAATGCTATTTAGACTGCAACCTTAATCAATAGCGCATAAACAATTTGATGATAAAATAAATGTAGCAAGAGAAAAACCTCATCTTATGCCAAAGAGAACTTGGAAGCGAAAAGTTTATCCTGCATCCGCAGTGCGCCGAAGTGCTAGGATCTGATTCAAAAAAAGATTTCATGATGATAGATAAAAAGAATTTTTTGGAATAGTAGAGGTCTGAGAGACTTGGCTAAAAGAAGATTCCTTGCAGAAGCATCTGTTGAACGTAAGTTGGACTTTATTACCTTATTAGAGACAGACAAAGATGACTTCACATCCCAATTTCTCAACATGATATCAGGTGGTGTGGATTTTGATTGCCACTGTTTATCCCCAAGAGGAAGATTTGGTGGGATTTTACTTGGGGTCAAGTGTGAGACGCTTGAAGTTCAGAATGTGGTATTCGGGGACTTCGCCGTTAAATTTAGGGCACGCTCAAAATTGGATGGGTTCCGATGGCACTTGTTTTAGTGTATGGAGCTGCTCAACCGGAATTAAAGCGGGATTTTCTAGCCGATATGGTGCGCGTATGTGGCGATGAAAGGCTTCCCATCCTTGTTGGGGGTGATTTTAATATTATCAGACAAAGACATGAGAAGAACAATGACAATTTTGACGCCAGGTGGTCATTCATGTTTAATACTATCATTGAGAGCTTGAACGTGAGGGAGATAGACCTAACAGGCAGGCAGTTCACCTGGGCGAATACGTTGCCTAATCCAACGTATGAAGTTGGATCGAGTTCTAACCAGTATCGAATGGGAACAGAAGTTTCCCTTAGTAATGGTTTGAGATTTGAATAGAGGCATTTTAGACCACAGTCCCTTACTTGTTGACTTTGGGGAGGCGACCCACTTGGGAAACAAGAACGTTTTCTTGCTTGAACTACCATGGTTTGAGAGGGGAGGCTTTATCGATCTAATAGCCCGAGAGTGGGCTAAGGGCACGGGAGGGAGGTCTAATGTCAAGCGATGGAAAAATAAAATTAGGCATTTGCGACAATTCCTGAGGGGATGGGCCAAAAAAGAAAGTGGATTACATAAGGTGGAAAAAAAGGCTTCTCAACCTTATCAATGAGCTGGATGTGAAGGCTGAATCCACCCTACTAGATGGAATAGAATGGGCATCTAAGAGGGAAGCCGAGGGTAAATTACGAGTGTTGCTCAGGGAAGAAGAGATGAGATGGGCGTTGAGAGCGAAAGTTAGGCAGGTTGTCCAAGGAGATGACAACACCCAGTTTTTCCATTTGATCGCAAATGGAAAATACAGAAAGAAAAAGATATACCAACTTGAGAAGGACAAGGGTACAGTTATAGGCCATGAGAACCTAAAGTTTTTCCGTTGATGCGGATTGCACACAATGTGGTGCAACCAACTCAGACTGCTTTCATGCCAGACAGACACATACTCGAGGGAGTAGTGGTCCTCCATGAAAGCTTCATGAGATTCACTCCAAGAAACTAGATGGCGTGGTTTTTAAGGTGGATTTCAAAAAAGCTTATGATAAAGTTAAATGGCCATTTCTCCAACAAGCCTTACGTATGAAGGGATTCGATGATTCATGGAGGAAGCAGGTCGATTCATTTGTACAAAAAGGCAGCGCCAAAATAAAAGTGAATGATGATATAGGTCACTACTTTCAGACACAAAAGGGTCTCAGGCAGGGGGGGTCCTATGTCACCTATTTTGTTCAACATAGTGACAGACATGTTGGCAACACTAATAGGTAGAGCTAAGGACAACGGTCAAGTCGGAGGACTAGTTCCACATCTTGTCGATGGTGGTATGTCCATCCTACAATATGCGGATGATACAATCTTATTCATGGAACATGACATGGCAAAGGCTAGAAATACGAAGCTTGTGTTATGCTTATTTGAATAGTTGTCGGGTTTAAAGATTAACTTTAATAAGAGTGAACTGTTCTGCTTTGGAAGAGCCAAAGATGAACAAGATGCTTATCGACAATTGTTCGGTTGTGAATTGGGTAGCCTACCATTTAGTTATTCAGGTATACCAATTAACCATCGAAAACTCTGTAACAAAGAATGGAAATGCATCGAAGATCGATTTGAAAAAAAAACTAAGCTGATGGAAGGGTAAGCTTATGTCATACGGAGGACGACTAGTACTGATAAACTCAGTACTCACGAGTATGCCAATGTTCCTCCTATCTTTCTTTGAAGTACCGGTAGGGGTACGAAAAAGATTAGATTTTTATCGATCAAGATTCTTTTGACAAAGCGATGAGAATAAGAGAAAATATAGGCTTGCTAAATGGGATATCATTTGTCGTCCCAAGGACCAGGGGGGCTAGGTATTGAGAATTTAGAGGTAAAGAATAGATGCCTACTGAGCAAGTGGTTATTTAGGCTATCTATGGAGACTGAAGGCATGTGGGTGCAGTTACTAAGAAACAAATACCTACATACTAAAACATTGGCCCAGGTAACTGTTAGACCAAATGATTCACCTTTCTGGAAGGGGCTGATGAAAGTAAAAGCAACCCTTTTCCATAGAACAAAGCTCATCATTGGGAACGGTCAGTCTACTAGATTCTGGGAGGATACATGGCTAGGGGAGACACCCCTGGCTATGCAGTATCCATCTTTGTATAATATTGTGCAACATAAGGATGCATATGTTGCGACCGTATTACAGTCTGTACCTCTAAATATCCAGTTCCGTAGGTCGGTAGTAGGCGACTGATAGAATGATTGGCTTCATCTTGTCAGGAGGTTGATGGATGTCCATCTATCTGATGAGCTAGACTACATTCACTCGAAGCTAACAATGAACGGGAAGTTTTCAATGAAACCCATGTATATTGATTTAATTAACTCTGGTCCAATACCGAGATCAACACATATTTGGAAAACTAAAGTACCTTTGAGAATCAAAGCCTTCGTGTGGTTTGTTCACAAGGAGGTGATTCTGACTAAGGACAACTTGTCAAAGCATGGATGGGTGGGCAATAAACGATGTTGTTTTTGTGATCATGAAGAAACTATTAAACACCTCTTTCTCGAGTGTCCGTTAGCTATATTATTATGGCACTCAATTCATATAGCTTTTAACATCACACCTCGAAACAGTATTCACATGTTATTTGGGACGTGGTTAAATAAGGTTGACTCAACTATTGCAGCACATATTCGGATAGGAATATGTGCGCTACTTTGGGCTATATGGAACTACAGAAATGATATGATTTTTAACAGACAAACTCGGATTAATTTTTTGCAGGTCATCTACAGGGCCACTACTTGGATCCGTATGTGGTCGCTACTGACTCGGAGGCCAAAAAGCCTTTGGTTACTGGGTCTACCCGATGGAAGATGGTAGCTCAAGATTTCCGCAACCGGTTTGGATGGTGGTCCAATAATAGATTATGTGTTTAGTCATCTTAACCTATTGTTGCCGATTGTGGCGCTTTACCTTTTTTTATCTTCATTTAGTCTCATTTAAGCTTGGAATGAGCTTGTACCCGTACTTGAGGATTGTTTACTTTCTTGCTTAATAATATGACCACATGCATCATGCTGATGTAAAGATCGGGAATCTTTCCTTCTTTTTTAAAAAATGACACGAGAGAGACGACTTACGATTGACCACAATCAAGCGCGTTGTGGTTCTATATGCGCTATGATCATCGTATGCGAGAATGTGACGATAGACAAATGGCAACAAGATGGGACGTCATGTTGAAATAAAGAAAATGAATCTATTGGTTTCTTGACTCATGATTATTTGGGTTACAGACATGTGATATCTTTTCCTCTCGTTGCGATGCACAAACTTTTTTGCTAAAAAACCTTTTAATTAATAAAGCACTCCTTATCGAACATGCAACAAACCCTTTGTTCTCGAATTTTTTTTAGAACTAGTACCTTTTTTGTAGCAATTTTGAAAGAAAGGATGCGGGTTTAAAAAATTGCAGTACTAGTACCCTGTTGGCCTTCTTTGGGCCGATAGGAGGGCAGTCGGCCGGCCCAGGGCCGAAACCTGGCAGTCGGCCTGCCCCAGGCCCAGTCGGCCAGCCCCAGCCCGACAGCCCACCTTTTGTCCAGGTGGAGGCCGAAAGCTCCCAGGATAAGGCAGCATCGGCCAAGCTGCCTTCTTCCTCCTTCCTCTCCCTATTTTCATTATTGTTAGGCCGAAATGACCCCCCTTGATCTCCCAATCCCTCCACTAATTTGACGTTTCAATCCAATGAATTGATAGATCGTGTGTTTCTCCCCCGCCCTACGGTTTTATTTTCCGCAACGGTGTACTGCTTTGTTCGTGTGGAGGAGAAGATGGTGTGGTGGTGGAACTTGCAATGGTGAGAAGGTGGAGTGGTGGAGAGGAAGGAGTGCACTCACGCGTCGAAGGTATAAATTTTTGCTGTTAATTTCGTTTTTTTGTTATTTTTGTAATGTACGTACATTTAGTTTGTGTTATTTTTAGTAGCGTAGTTATTTTAGGTTACCTGTGTTAGTGTAGTGATTTTAGCGTAGTCATATTAGTGTAGTTTTATTTAGTGTAGTCATATTAATATCGGGTTTTAGTTTTAGTTTTCGTAGTGTAGGATTAGTTAGTTTAGTCATAGTAGCGTCGGTTATTTTTTGTGTAGATACTTTTAGTGTAGGTTTTTTTATGTGCCTTTGCTGTAGCTCATTTTTGTGTAGTTTTTTTAGCTACATTACAGTGTTAGTTTTATTTTAGTGTCGATATATTCGCTGCGAATAACGAGGAGTTGGCATTGTCTGATCAGGTTAAAATGTCTGAATCCGTAAATCTGACTGTGTATTACGGCCCTGGTACTGTTCGATATAATGAGTTGGGAGTTGATCTTAGCGACTTTAAAACAGGCGAGATGACACTTTCAGACCCGGACAGACTGGACATTAGGCAGTTGAAGCACTGGTTGACTACTAGTTTTGGCCTCGATCCTGAAGTTTGTTCCATCAGTATTCATGCCTTGGGACCAAATCCTGTAAAAATGTCAAGTGAGATTTGATTCCGATAGATAGGAGCCAGCATTGGTTGTCTCTGTTAAGTCGTTGTAGAGACCGAAAAATCCATCCGTATGCCCTAGTGCAACCAGTGGCGAAGGAGGCGAACATCGTACCGCCAACCGTGGGGTATGATCCAGGCCAGAGTAGTCAAGTGGCTAACGAGATTTATGTATCCGGGTCACAGCCACCGGATGTGAATGATACTCAAGCCGACAATGAGTCAGATTATGTTAATGCTGGTCAGAGTATTCCATCGGTAGTATTAGCTACCTCAGGTGTTGCTGATGGGGACGAGGAAGGCGAGGAAATGCAGAGGGTGATGGAGGAAGAGGACGAGGATGGGATTGCAGAGGAACTTGATTCTGAAAATTCCGAGGATGAGGAGGAGGTACCAATTCCTGCTGCATGGGAGCAGGACATATCCGCTGGCTTTACTGTCAACGATGGCCATGAGACTCCATGGCAATATAATCTGAACCAAGTCCAGATCGGGGCTATGTTTGACACAAAGAAGAAATTGAAGTATGTGGTGATAAAGTGGGCTATGTCTACCCAGAGGGTTTTCCGGACACACATATCTAGTCCAACGAAATATACCCTGAAGTGTGCTGAATCAGGTTGTCCTGCGAAGGTGCACGCCCACGTGCCAAAGTATCACATCCACTGGGTTGTGACAAATGTTGTACCGCATAATTGTGTTAGGAAAAACATGTTGGCTCGTCATCCAAACCTTACTTCAACTCTCATAGCGCAACTCATGTATACTGAGGTAGTGACGAAGAAAGATATGGAAGCAAAGCACATCCAGACCGTAGTGAAGGTCAGATGGAAGTATGACATTCCATATGGGAAGGCTTGGAGAGCAAAGCAAAAGGCTATGGAGGAGAGGTTTGGGACGTTCTTCGACTCCTATGATAATATTGTGCGTCTCCTTGACATACTGAAGGAGAGGAATCCCGTCACTTATGTTAACATTCAGCACACGAGGTTGGAAAGCATACCTGACTACAAGGTGTTGAAACGAGTATTCTTCTCTTTCGGTATGTGCATCGAAGCTTTCAGGCATTGTCCTCCTATGATGTTTGTGGATGGTACATTCCTGACTGGTCAGTACAAAGGGCAAATCCTGACTGCTATTGGTGTGGACGGGAACAACCAAATCATCCCACTAGCCATGGCATTTGTGGAGGGTGAGAACTTTCCGAGCTGGGTATGGTTCTTCCGTCAAATTAAAATTGCGATCGTGAAGGACAGACCAAATGTGTGTCTCATTCATGACAGACATCCCGGTATATTGAAGGTTGTGAATACAGTGAGTAATCCAACTGCTGACGAGCCAACACCTTGGAAGGACTTGCAAAGCCGGTGGTGCATGCGCCATCTTGGTGCTAATTTTTTCTCACAGTTCAAGAACAAACGGTTGATGAACTTGTTCAAGAAGTTATGCAAGCAGAACCAACGGCGAAAATACGATTTTATTTGGTCCAAACTAGATGAGTTCACTAAGAAGCAGGTCGTTGCTAGGAAGAAAATGGAAAAAAACCAGGTTAAATTAACAACACTCATTCCGGAGATGGAGGGGCCAGTTGGTCTTTGTGACTTGCCAGCAATTGACCCTCCTAATATGAAGCGAAAGAAGGGCAGAGCAATAAAGAATTTTTCTGAGTGGATAAAGAAAGAGCCTCTAGTGAATTGGTCTTTGCTGCATGACACCCATGGAGCTAGGTATGGCCACATGACAACCAATCTTGCAGAGATCTATAACTTTGTTCTCAGAGGGAATAGAGCATTGCCATTGACAACTATTGTGGAGGGTGTATTCCATGGCACTGTGAGGTATTTCAGAGAAAGGCATGAGTTGGCAAGGAAGCATATTGAAGATAATCAGAACACTCCTTACTGCAACCGTGTCATGGAGTATATGGCTGATAAGATAAAGAAAGCCAAGAAGCACACCGTCACACTCATAGGTAATCAGGAAAGGAGGTACGAGGTTCAGCTTCCTACTGATGGTTTCAGTTCTGGAAATGAGGTGAGGACGCATGAGGTTACAATTGGAGCAGAATTTTATCCAACTTGTGAGTGTACATGCAACAAGCCGCAGTTGTTGCACCTGCCTTGCTCACATGTGTTGGCCGCCTGTGGCCAGATTCAGTTGGACGTTATGTCCTTCGTGTCTCCGTACTATTCAAAGGAGGCAGTACTCAATGTCTGGACAGGTGAGATGACAGGGTTTGGAGTCGTCGGCAATTTCAACAAGGTAAACAATGCTGATAGAGTATACATTCCGGATCCTGCACTACGGCGAACTAGCAGGGACATGCATAAGGTAAAGCGCATCCGAAACGATATGGACCAATCTGAAGCAGGTGGGGCAACCAGGCAATGTTTGCTCTGTGCGGCGTATGGTCATAGGATGAAATATTGCCCCACGCTGAAGAAAGACGATGCTTCCACATCGACGACTGCAACAACAATTGCAAGAGGAGGTCCTGGCAGTCGTGGTGGATGTGGCTCTCGAGGCCGAAGGGGCGGACGAGGAATGAATAACTCAGAAGCTACATAATCTGTGGGACTATGTTTGTATTTGTAATATGTGGGACTATGTTTTTAATTTGTAATATGTGGGACTATGTTTTTAATTTGTAATGTGTGGGACTATGTTTTTAATTTGTAATATGTCGGACTATGTTTTTATTTGTAATATGTGTGCACTATGTTTTTATTTGTAATATGTGAGACTACGTTTTTATGCCTTTCGGATACTAAGTTTTTATTTTTAGTGCGCCCCCTTCTATGTTATATTTTCTAATATGTTTGTACCATGTTCTCATTGCAGATATGGCTTCATATCGGATGCTTAATGGTAATATCGATAGAGGGCACCGAGCCGCAATTACGGAATCGGGCACGAACTTAGACGTGTTGACACTCGCACCCCAAAGTCTAACTGGATGATACACCCTGCGTGGGTTGATAGGTATGTGTCGGTACAATCATGTAGCACATTCATCGTCGTTTTGATAGTAGCTAATTGTAAGCTATATTTTGTTTATTTAGGCTGAATTGGGCTGGACTTCTACCCTTGGCACGACTGGTTGAGGGTACATTGGATGAGTGGGTTGATCACCCGGACTTGGATGACGCGGGCGAACCAATGCAGCTGCACAAGAGGCCAGTATCACGCATCTCTTACGACAGGTCACTCCTTAGCTGCTTAGTAGATAGATGGAGACCAGAGACACATACGTTCCACTTTTCATGGGGAGAGATGGCTCCTACTTTACAGGACGTGTCTTACTTGTTGGGATTACCTCTCGCCGGTGCTGCCATAGGACCTTTAGAGGTAGAAGATGGTTGGCTAGCATCTATGCATGCCCGTTTTCTGGCTGCGGTGCCAACAACCACCGCACTAGAAAACGATCGGCACGGGCCTCTTTTCAGGTGGTTGAGCCAGTTTCAGATTGTTGCCTTAGGATATCCCACTTATCAGTTGTCAGAGGCACAGATTGACCGGTCCCTAGAGGCATATATTATGTGGTTGTTTGGCAAGACTATGTTCACAGAGAACCACATGACCACTGTAAATGCACGATTGATCGGCATTGCACGAGAGATAGCTGAGGCACGTTCCCCTGAGAACATTGCGCAAAGGAGTTTTGGTTCTGCCGTGTTAGCAGCTACGTACAGAGGCCTCTGCAAAGCTTGCCAGTTGAGGTCTAGGAAATCTGGTCTTCTCGGATGTCCACTTTTGTTGCAGCTTTGGTCTTATGAGAGATTCCCCATTGGTCGACCATACGTTAGCATTGACAAACCTTTCGGCAAGGAGGACATTGCTGGACATTACGTGCCTTCTATCGGTGACTTGCCTACTGTGGGATCTGTTTGGGCACGGAGAGAGGTTCATTATTAACAATATGAATTAGTAGTGTTTATTTCTCGCTATTCAATATTACATACTAATGATTGTTGTGATGTGCAGAGACAGTTTACGCCTAGCCAGGTGAGGGGCTGCTACCCCTCCTTCACGGCGCAGTTTGATAGTCTGCACGAGGATCAGGTTATATGGGAACCGTACACCCGTAAGGCTATTTCAGATAGATACCCAGGCGGGATTTCTGGAAACTGCACTAGAGATCAGCATTACTGGATGACCAAGGCCAAGCTGGTCTTCGATGTGACAGTTGAGGAGATGGCTATCAATAGGGTGATGAGATAGTTCGGTCTGTTCCAAGAGCCCGACATTCCGGTTATTTCACGATTACCAGATAACGTGCACAAGTAAGTAATACTACTTTGGTTCTCATCTCTGCATTAATAGGTTATTGAGACTATTTGGAGTACTTATAGCTAATCATGTAACGTGCATTTCAATCTTAGGTATACTCGTAGCGGAGGAAACAAATCCCATACTTCTTGGGTTCGCGATATCAGACCTTACCTCAAGGAATGGAATACTGCCCCGACAAATATATGGGATGAAGTTCGTGTCTTCGACTGGGACACGTACGGGTTGTATCTGAGGCGTTACAGACAGACCACGAGGATCTACTTGGTTCCATCATCTGCTCAGGAACATATCCCAGTTCCTCTCGCTAGCGATCTCTTCCCAACTTCCTCACTAGTGGGAACCAGACACCACGCGGTATGTCCTCAGTTTGTCTCACATCCTACGTTTTCCCTATACATGAACATGTATAATTGGTTAACTTTCTACGTACAGGGTGAATTGGGAACTCAGGCGCTAGAGGAGGTTACCGCTTTGGTCGACCGTGTTGACAGAGGAGAAAATATCCCACTGAGAGAGCAAGCAACACTGTTGAAGAGTCTTCAAGCGAAGATACACGGGTTCGTCGCAGCTGTTATATGTAGGCGATCTTCCGATGTTGTTGACACTCGTGCAACACATCGTCCGCCACGCCCCTCTCTGCAGTGTTCAGAACCATGACCTTCACAGCCAGGGAGCTCCTCCTGGCAACAGGCAGCTCCTTCACAGCCTGGGGGCTCCTCCTGGGCACCTGCTTCACAGCCGGGGGGCTACTCCTGGTAGCAGGCACCTCCTTCGCAGCCTGGGGGCTCCTCCTGGCAGCAACCACCTACTTCACAGCCTGGCAGCTACTCCTGGCAGCAGCCACCTACTTCATAGCCCGGGGGCTATTTCTACCAGCAGCCACCTCCTTCGCAGGCCGCTGACTCTGCCTGGCTTCACCAGATGGACCTAGGTAACTAAAGTTTGTACATTCTTGTGCAAAATGTAGTCTTGTAAGTCATTTCTTACATGTTTTAATTCACCAGCAGGCGGCAGCCAGTCGCAGCCGTTTATGGCTTTAGTTCAGTCACCTATATTTACTGGTCCTGGTTCGTACATACCTGGTGACGGTGAGGACGATGATCGTGCTGCATGCACCTACGGTATCTCGGAGACAGTTCTTGCCACTCCACCACCACCATCGACGTAGGAGACACAGACACCGACGAACGAGGTGTTCTATGGTCGTGGTCATCGTGACACTCGTCCACCGCCTCAGCGCTTATCGCCTTCCAGTCCACGTCCCAGGAAGCCGAAGATTCGTCGCAAGCCCCAGGAGTGATATGGTCATCTACGTACGAGACATGACTATGTATTTATGTATGAGACATATGTAGCCTTTATGTATCGGACATATTCATGTATTTGACATGCTTAGCCTCTATGTATCGGACATATTTATCCTATATGTATTTGACATATTTATTCGGTCTGAAGAGAGAACAATAGCAACACAAACCAAATCAGTCGACATCAATTGCACATTACAAGTGAATTAAACGTTACAACTTAATTAAACCACACTACATAGAACAACACTACAGAACATAGTACTACATGGAAACATAGTATTACATGCATGCATCATCGTCATCCTCCGTCGATACAGATCTCTTCCCCTTCGTCGATGTAGAACTATTGCCCTTCGACAATGCCTTGGTCTTCACCTTGGTACTCGGCATGAAGACGTCGTCTTCATCCTCCGTCGCTGCAGAACTTTTCCCCTTCGTCGATGTAGAACTCCTGCCCTTTGTCGATGTAGAACTCTTGTCCTTCGATGCAGAACTCTTCACCTTGCTGCTCGGCATGAAAAGGTCGTCCTCATCCTCACTTTCTGCTGACCATAAACCTGAATTATTCACAGCAATCCTGAGATAAGCATCACCCTTGTGCAGTTGCTTTTGCCATCTGGCGTGCAACCTCAGAAGTTCTTTCCGTATCTCCTCAAAAGTCCTGGGAGGCCACCCAGCCCTAGCTAATTGGTGAGACAACTCATTCATTATCAAGTCACTGCTAATGAGTTCCTCCCATGGTACTGCTCTGTCATTCATCTTGAAATTGGCAGCTAGACGAAGAAGACGGTCGGACATACCCTTGTGAAAACTACGATCAAAAGGATAGTGAGGATGAGACATCTCCACGAAAGAATGGCAAGAGCGGAAGGAAGGATGCGGGAGCGACAGGGAAAGGAAGGGCTTTCTCACCCTCCTTACTGCGAATGTAGTTATATAGGCAGGAGACAAAGTGGCGGGAGAGGAAGTGACGGGAGTGGAAGTGGCGGGAGAGGAACTGGCGGGAGAGGAACTGGCGGGAGAGGATCTAGCGGGAGAGGAAGTGGCGGGAGAGGAACTGGCGGGAGAGGATCTGGCGGTACATCTTGGTGAAATTAAGATACAATGTGCTGAAATTAAGATACATCTTACTGAAATTAAGATACAACTTGCTGAAATTGAGTTACTGCAATCTAAATCTACTGGGTCCAACGTGGATATTTTCCTTTTCCATCTCCAGCTTCTTCTGCTGCCTGGGCTGCACGAGCCCTTTCTTTCTTTCTCTGCCTCTCAGCTTCACGGGCCTCCTCTCGCTGCCGGTAGACCTCCGCTAGTCGAAGTTGGTTTTGTTGGTTTTTCTTCTTCATCTCAGCAAGAAAAGCCCTCAGCTCCACACAGTGCTCTTGCCAAGCTCTCTCCTGCTCTGCTTTCTCCTCTGCTGCCGCCTTCTCGCGGCGCTCCTCCACGTCCAAACTTGCCCATGCTCGATGACTTATTTCACGAATCTCAGTCACCGCCCAGTCCGGCATTTTCGTGTCTATCCAACGATAGTACTGGCACAGGGGCGGAGGAGACTACAAAAGAAACACAAATATAACAAATCAAATCAACAGTAATATGAACAACGTGTTTATTCTGTGTGACTGAAACTAACCGGAGGCGTGATGTACGGTGAAGGACCAACGGGTGGATCTTCCTCATAATTAGCGCACATGAAAAACTTCATGCCCAACCAATCTGAAAAATCCGTCACCTCCTTCACCTTGCAGAGATCACCGCACCAACAACGAACTGCTTCCACCCCTTGAGGCAGCTTCGCACTCTTTCATTTGCTAGGCCTAATGCTTTGATCCGAAGAAGGCAAACTCATAATGACCACCGCGCTGGTTTTTTAGAGTGTTGGTGGCTGATGGAGGAAGGCAGATACAATGCCTCCTTTTATAGGCAGATGACAACCGCAATGGCGGGAAATCGGGCAGGAGAGAATGGCGGGACAGAGAATGGCGGGAGAGAATGGCAGGAGAAAATGGCGGGATAGAATGGCGGGATAAATTGGCGGCAAATAAAAACGACAATAGTACGGCTTGCTGAAATTAAGATACATCTTGCTGAAATTAAGATACATCTTGCTGAAATTAAGATACAACTTGCTGAAATTGAATTACAAGAATATAAATCTACTGAGTCCAACGTGGATATTTTCCTTCTCCATCTCCAGCTTCTTCTGCTGCCTAGGCTGCACGAGACCTTTCTTTCTTTCTCACTGTGGCAGATAGCTGAAAACAATAGCTAGCTCCTGTTCACGCTGTTTGAATGTTATGAGCACCAAATTGTTGACTTCGATAGACGATGCCAGCAGAAAATTTCCGAAACCTTCCTTCTTCAAAACCATTCGATCACCCAAGCCAATGAACTAGGAACAAGGAATGCTCACAAATATATCATCATCTTCTAAATCCAAAGTAATTTCAAGAAGTAAAGAACCAGTCCTAGTAATAGCCACAAATTCCATCAAACTCCTCACAACCATGGTAGGAATAACCTGACAGAAACAAGCAACTTATATGATCCATCTTATGAACCAGCAAATAACAAACAAATAATAAAAAACAGAAACCAAAGCTTACCATATGTTGGGAAATAACGTTCATGCGATCCATCCTATGAACGAAAGGAGTACACAGTATGTAGTTGTCATCAAAGAGCTGCCGCGACATGACATACATTTGATAATAATTCAGAGTGACACCACGACTACAAAAACAGCTGTCAACAAGTTCCCTCTGAGTTTCACTCAGATCCTCAAGAGCTACAAATTTTTTATTTCAATTACTGACATGAACCGCAAAAAGTATAAGCTCAATCAAATTTGAAAAATCTATCAAACATAAATCTTACCAACATGGGGTAAAGGAAACAACATAACACCATCCCGATGAAATTCGACACTAATATAAGTTTCATAGTGCTCAAGAATAACAGTCATCATGTCACTGCGGCGGAGACCATAATCATTCACGAGTTCCTCCCACGAAGGACCATGGAATTTACCGCTCATCCTACCATGTGTAAATATAACATGGTATAAATTACCCTCAGTGTTGTGCAGAGCAAGATCAATATCAGTGTCACCCTTCCCAATAGCTAAAGCTTTGCACTCTTCAATATACCGAGCAAGATGTGATCTAACATTGCACGGAACATACTACAACAAGAATGGAAGCAAGGATCATAAACTTATAAACAAAGGCATTCGAATATGCCACAGTTAGATAATGAAGACATCGAATCTTACAACACGTCTTGCACATCGACGATCCAGCACCATAGTAAATACGGATGCACCGAAATCAACGGCAACACAAGGGCCACCTGGAGCGCGAAAAAATGGGCAAGCCATTACCTGCAGACGGACGATGACAAATATTAACTAAATCCACTACCGACTTGACAGTTCTCATTCGATTGAGTTGGAAGCAAAAAATATACCGTAGGCCGGTGGAGAACGCCCTGATCTATTGATTAAGCGGGTAGGATAATAGAATGTGTGTTCCAGCGAGGAGATCGGCGAGTCGGTGGAACCACCGGAAAGCAACGGTAGTGAGAGGGGAAGAGGGGAAGGGTGAGGGTGAAATGACTGGTCAGAGAAGGAAGAAAAGAGGGCCGGGGCTTAGCCAGGGGCCAGTCGGCCTCCCACTGCCGACAGGTGCCTTTCGACCTACCTCAGGCCGACAGGCCTATCTCCTGTCCTCTGATTGGCCGACAGGATCCTTTCGACCTACGGATGGCTGATAGGTCTCCGGTCGGCCTGGTGGTGGCCGACAGGTCCCTACTCGGCCGGCTATTGGCCGACAGGATACTAGTATTAAAAAATTTCCAACTCACGAACCTGTTTTTAAAATTGCTACAAAATCCGTACTAGTTTAAAAAAAATCCTTTGTTCTGGCCTTTCTTTTACGAGATAGTGCAACAGACTCTCTGTTGCGCTCGACAGAATAGCATACGTGCAGAAGTTAGCATATGGTGTGGGTTGCTATGAGCCGACAGATCAAACGGTGGTGGAGGCGGTCAAGCAGCATTTCTGTTTTCTTTATATAAAAGGGTAATATATTGGTTCAAGCCCATTCGCTCGAATATAGTTTTAGTAGAATTTTACCTTCGGCTTCTTCAGTCTCTTGCATAGCTGTTCGTTCTTATTGTTTTTCTGATCAGAGTTATGATTTCATCAATCAAATCAAATCTACAATGTTCGCACCACGTTCAGGACTGCGGGATCGCCCCATAGAGTTTGCGGAGCTCAGAGACGGGTCATTTCCGATGTGTTGTTCAGCATTAATCAAATCCTCCAGTAACAAATAATGGTAGACGGTACAATGGGGTTCGTATGTATGCGGGTTTTTTCCTGTCCTTATTTCTTCACTTGTAGGATTATTATATTTATACACCAACAACACGCACAACCATGGGTCAGCAGTTTGTCACGAGAATTCCACATCACATCTCGTCTCGAGCTTCTTTGGTGGCTGATGACGGCGAGCACTCAGCCTCAACTGCTAAATCCTTGACGACTCGTCGGCATGGATCACCAAATATATCGTTTGAAACACTGATTGCACATTCACTGTTGCCCACGCACGCCTGGAAACAAGGCAAAAAGTTATATCGTGGCATCTGCTAGATATTTAGATTTGCATCAAGTTAGTGAACAGAGTTCATGCATCTGTCTTATCTAATAGTCTGAATAAAAAAGAATAGCGTAATCGTTGGCCACCATAAACATGTCGGTTCAAGATTTATCTTAATAAGAAACATAATAGGGCGAATTTCTCGGTAAATTAACCCCTCCAAATCTTTCATTTTCTTTTTTATTAAGAAATTTGCAAACATTGATTGATGATCATGAGTGTGGGAAACTAAAAAGGTGCTTTCACATTCGTCCATTAGAGTTTTGCAAACACTTTTTATGACTGATGCACATGAGTGCGTGAAATTAAAAAGGTGCTCTCGCATTCATCCATTAGAATCACTAGACATATACTGTACTAGGTTTGGCAGTCGTGACTTGTCAGCTTACCTCTGATACCAAGGCAAGAGTACTCGAAGCATGGCACTTTCCTATGGAGAAGTTCTGGCAACCACCTGACGGAGTTCCATAGCTCGCAAATGTAATCTTAGTGATCAAATGCCCATCATCGCACCGTAAGCGCAGTTCCGGTGCTATAGTATCAACCAAGACATGACCACTGGTAAGGCGTGACCAAGCAGAAAGGGGAGGATAATAACTTTCTGATATCCTTGAGCAGATTGTTTTGGTATAATGAACGTCCAGTGATATCTTCGAGGGGTCGCCCCCTGTTTCTTCAAACAATACCATAAGATTGTCCGACTCCTGCAGCCATTCTCGTGGAATGTGGTACCTGATCGGAAATAACAAGGTTTGAGAATATAAAAAATGGTTGTGTCATAGTAAAAGGCTGGGTTTCCAAACAAAAAAGCACACTGAAATAAACTAGTAATAAACGTTAATCTTATTGAATGAATTTAATCATAAGAGTTTAGAGTAGACTGATCACATTCCATCAATGTAAGCAAATAAAGTAACTACTACTGACATAACCCTAATCAGTGTAAGCAAATAAAGTAAATGACAATGTTCTTCTCTGTTGATAGGGTCACCCTATTATGTAGTAGACAAGACTTCTTCAAAGAGCTAGTAAGTCTATTCCTCAAATACGATCTCTAAAATCACTGAACTGAAATAAACTAATTCACTAAACTCGCGTTTGACGTGCCGGCCCACAAAACATCTATCCCCTCTCGAAAAACATCTTGTGGAGCAGTAACTCTTCAATTGACTCCCAGGCAACGGTGGAGCTTAGTTGAAGCCTGCAGGGGCCATCCCCCACCCCCCCATCCCCCCACCCCACCCCCCAGCCTTACTACAAAACATGACGAAATATTTTGGGGGCTGTTTAGATTATATATTTTTTAGCTTTTGCCCCCACAAACAACCATATTTGCTATCTCGCCCCCCTGAACATCCTGTCTAGCTCCGCCACTGCTCCCAGGAGACCTTGGATGAGCTATCTTGGTCGAAGTTGTCAGCCTCGATAAAGAGCAACACACACCATTGACCCAGAACACAAATCTCGTCACAGTTTCTGTGTGGATAAAACCTCGTCACAGTTGAAGCAAGACCCTGACGATGACGTTCTGCCAACTCAGCTGGGGTGAGGTGCCAAACTTGCCATGGCGCCGAGCTAGATGAGGCGCAAAACAGTTGCTAGTGGTGTTAGCGGGGAAGGCGCAGGAGTTGTGTTTACTGCAGGAGGAGTGAAGGGGCACAAGGGTACCGTGGGTCCAGAAGGCTAGTGTGGTGACATCGATGGAGGGAAATGCCTCTCAGTGACAGGCCTAGGCAAAGGAGGTAGCGACGTGGAGGTTGGACGGTCATTGAAGCTCGACATCGACGCGAACACCCTCGGGCAGCCCTGCCATGTACAGAATTGCTGGGACGGGATTTGTCAGTGAGTAGGTGTACCCACTCGGAGGAGGATAGCATACGGGTGTATCCCGACCGTATCACCGGCCCGGGTGTCCAAGGGAACTATATTTCAATACAAATGTAATGGTATAACTTTTTGTAATACATAAACCATGTTTTCTTGGTCAAAATTGATGGTAAACGTCGAACCTCGAAAAACATGCATGGCATGTAAATAAGGACGGAGGGAGTTTATTTTATGTAACTAAAATATGATGAAATTCCTTGACTACTCCAATGTCTATCAATATTGTATCATCGCTTTAGAGTTCCAATTTGTGGTTCAGATGTGATAAATATAGACATACAGAATAGACAAATATAGAAGAGAAACCCAGCCACCATGCAATGAGTTATACTAAAAGATATACTATATTAATACCAGCTTTGTGTCGGCATTCCACAGTTTGATTGACATTTGCTCTCACTATACGCTCCTGGGTAGTTGCATGTAGATGGGCACCCAGATTCTGGCGCTACTATTGACCAGTAGCGTCCAATTAGATTCCCATTCACCCAAGCCTGGCCCTTTCCCATGCTCCCAAGATAGATGGCGACAGGGTCGGTACCTTTAGGGGCATCAAACATAGTCTGCATATAGAAAACAGTAGTTAATAGAAACCAATGTGCAGATTGCATGTATCTTGCAGTAAAATTTCAAAATAAATTTGATGGATTTAGATAAAGGAGATATCCCATGGTGTATGCTCTTTGCGGACGATGTGGTGCTAGTCGATGATAGTCGGACGGGAATCAACATAAAGTTAGAGCTATGGAGACAAACCTTGAAATCGAAAGGTTTTAGACTTAGTAGAACTAAAACCGAGTACATGAGATGCGGTTTCAATACTACTAGGCATGAGGAGGAGGTTAGCCTTGATAGGTAGGTGGTGCCTCAGAAGGACACCTTTCGATATTTGGGATCAATGCTGCAAAAGGACACCTTCCGATATTTGGGGTCAATGCTGCAGAAGGATGGGGATATCGATGAAGATGTGAACCATCGAATTAAAGCCGGATGGATGAAGTAGCGCCAAGCTTATGGCATTCTCTATGACAAGAGAGAGCCACAAAAGCTAAAATACAAGTTCTACAAGACAGCGGTTCGACCCGCAATGTTGTATGGCGCTGAGTGTTGGCCGACTAAAAGACGACATGTGTAACAATTACGTGTGGCGGAGATGCAAATGTTGAGATGGATGTATGGCCACACAAGGAAGGACCGAGTCCGAAATGATGATATACGAGATAGAGTTGGGGTAGCGCCAATTGAAGAGAAGCTTGTCCAACATCGTCTGAGATGGTTGGGGCATATTCAGCGCAGGCCTCCGGAAGCCCCAGTGCATAGTGGACGGCTAAAGCGTATTGATAATGTCAAAAGAGGCCGGGGTAGACCTAACTTGACATGGAAGGAGTCCGTTAAGAGATCTGAAGGATTGTAGTATCACCAAAGAATTAGCCATGGACAGGGGGTGCGTGGAAGCTTGCTATCCATGTGCCAGAACCTTGAGTTGGTCACGAGATCTTATGTGTTTCACCTCTAGCCTACCCCAACTTGTTTGGGACTAAAGGCTTTGTTGTTGTCGTTGTTGTTGTAGATAAGATTGGCTTGAGCTGGATACGTAAAAGTTATATGAAAGACATGTCCATGCTAGCGCTAGAAATGATGGAAATCACTAAGGAACTAATACAATACCATCAGCCATGTATAATGGCAAGTTTATGGAGGTGAAAGCCAACTTACCTTGTACCATGTAAAGGGTGACAGTATATCGTCAGTCTGCATGTCACTCCACTCAGCACATGCCTGCTTCTCAGGAGCATAAATCATCGAAAACTCACCTTTCAGCCCCACCTGCATTTCAAATATACATCTTACATGTGCATGTTATGCTCATATCAGGATAAATTATTTTTAAGTCCATGGCAACTCCAGAAGCCTACCTGGGACAATACTAGGTAAAGAACACACGGTGAGAAATACTGTATGCAACATTTCCTTTGGTGGAGAACAAAAACATGGAAGAACTGTAGCAGTTTCACTACCAAACTAAGCTGTAATTTTTTGGTTATATTTTCAGTAGTTAGCCAGTAAATTCGGTCTAACTATATGGATGCTTTTGGACTAGTTGTCATGTGTGTTAGAAGAATACTAGTACATTATTCTAGTATCTTTAACAATCTAATGTAAAAGAGTGAAGTGCATTGTAGGTCGTCAAACTATTTTCGGAGTCTCACGAGGCCCTGGAACTTTAAAGATCGTCATCTGGATCCCGGAAGTGCATTTTAGTATCTAGCATGAGTAATTGCACTTCCGGGACTCAGACAATGATTAAAGTTCCAGGTCCTAAGGGAGACCCTGAAAATAGTTTGAGCACCTATGATACTCAATGCAATGTCTGCATGCCTGCATCAAAGTGTGAACAAAGTAGAAGTAAGTGTGGCTTAAAATTCCAATGCTTTACCTGATATGTCCAAACGGAATGAGTCAGGTCAATGTCCCCATTTGGCAATCCAGTGAGTTTTACTTGACCTCTAAATCCAGCTCCATCCTTCTCCAAGAAAGCACCATAATTCTTTGCGATTGTCCAAGACAATATGAGACATCAAATAATGTATCACGTTTTGTGCGCGATGATCATATGTGCATATATAACAGAACAAAAACATACAGCTAGCTAAATGAAGGCAATAGCATCGCATGCATGCACAGCATACAAGTAGCTCACTTCAATGTAACTGAAAATTTCTTTCACCTGTTATACGTTCAACTCCCACAATTTCAACATGGGTATAATATGAGTCTAGCGGTAGAGGAGCACCATGGAATTGTCATCAAGGTAGAAACGACCATGAGACACCAGAATTCGTTCCTAATGGGACTTGAACCCTAGTCGGGAAGGACATACCACAAACTTTCCAAGAAAACATAAGCCTAATTGCTGGACTAAGTGTCATGGTTGCTAATTATTTATTACAGGTGAGTGCCCAGATGTTTTGAGGAAATAACTATGTACGCCTGATCTCTCAAATGCTATAAATAATGTTATTTAGCTTAAATAGGCATCATAAAATTACGAAATACCTGCAAGCCAACAATTTCTGACAACAATGTCAGCTTATTAAGACCTTGAACAAATTCAACCGGTTGCTTGAGTGACACCCAGTGACCAACTTGACTACCTTCATATTGAAAGATTCCATTATGAACAAATGAATATTTCATCTATGCATTGCCACAGAAACATCAACACCGGAGCATGTCATACTATGTTTAAAAAATTAAAATCAGCAAGTTACTTGCTTGTAGCTAACCAAGACCAAAGTTTTTTACCAGCGATAATCTACGTTTGTAGTACACAAATATATTTATAGAATGAAAGCTTGAAACAGGCGGTTCAACTATTTAAAGCATATAACAAGTACTAACTAATGTTGAACTGCACCGACGTTACACAGTTCTTATAACGGGGTTAGTAAAATTAAACAACAAAAATATCTCAATTGAATAATTGACCATTAGCACCAAGGAACTGAATACTTGTTTACTTGAAATAGGTGGTCCATTACCACCACAATTAGGAATTGAATAATTGACCATTAGCACCAAGGAACTGACAACTATGATCTAGTGTAGGATACATTTTTTCCACATAAACAGGATGTCAGTAAATAAGTAATCATTGTTGTGTAGATTGATAGTCCCAAATAAATACCTGCAAGCTCTCCATTTACAAATACACGAGCTACATCACGAATTTGGTCTATTTTTAATGCAGGAAGAACCCCTTTTGAACTCCAAAATCCAACATCTTCATCCGAAATGTTTACACTGTTAAATCCAAAAATGTATATATATATATATATATATTAAATCCTCTCAATATAAAGAGTGCATTATCAACAGAATAAGAATGTGAAGTACATGACAATCAAACTGCATACTGATCAAGCATTCTGAAGGCACAACAGATCTATTGCAACCCAATATCTGATGCAGATGATCAAGCAAACTATATATCATTTTGAAAATCTACAAACATGTAAATTTTCAGATAAATGTATATTAAGGTATTTCTCAGCCTCCAAGGAGAGAACCCAGCCCAATCAGTCATTGGCTAACTAGAGAAGAGAATACTGGTAGTTTATTCCCTACAGAATGTAAGCTCACAAAATTATACACGTTCTAACAGCTTAATGCTTATATACGTCAACATTCACCTGGTAGTATACCACAGGTAGTCAGATGTGTCTTTCGTTACATTTAAGTGCTCTAATATTCCTTGCGTAGCAAAGTTTTCACCACCCCATGTACCAATGATCTCTTTAGAAGTCCACCAAGTACCCGAGAAATAAGACCCATCAACTCCAGGTAATAAAAGACTAGGCTTATGTCTACTTGAATGACTTGGGGACCCAGATTCAAACGTAAAAACCGAAGTTTGTGCACCAACCTGAAAGATAACAAGTAAACAGTTAAGAAGCACCACAAATGTAACAAAAAAAAAAGTTCAGTGAGATTCACCCAGCATGTTCATGTGGGACATCTAATTCAGATCCAAACAATTACAGCCATCCATATTTCCTAACATGACTGTAAACTTGGAAATGCACGGATAATCAATAAAGTAAGTCTGGTACAAGGTTAGAGATTCTGATGACAAAAATAAGTTCACCCAAGTAGTTTCTAAACCTCTGAAAACACTGTTGCTGGTGATTATTATTTTTATGCTATTAAAAGTTCGAACCTAGAAACTCTCATGTTTAACAATTTGGTATCTTTGTGGTCCTAAGGATAGGTGAGATTGCGGCGTTATCCTTTGTGTATATAAATGAGATTCCAGTAATCCTGAGAATAATTACAGAGTAATTAATTAGGCATGTTTTGTCATGAACGAGGAACAGCCTCCAACTGAATACAGAAACTGTGACCGATCGCACTTCTAGAGACACCTATGCTTGCACGGCCACCTGATGCGGCAACCATGCATGCTCAGCCTGCCTAAGCTGCAGTTGCTGTGGCCTGTTTGAGTTCCCTGTTTCTTAGTTTTTGGCTCCTGTTTTTCCCTTTTGGCCTTCGTTTTGGTGCCCTGTACATGTTCTAAATGTTTCCACTATTTTGGCAGTCTTCTTCTAATACAATATGACATGCATTCAGATGCAAATAGATAAAACAAACGTTGTGCTCATACCAACATAGGAAAGAAATAATATGCACAGTTAGAGATTACTCACGCGAGCAGTATTGAAAGCCACATTCTCACAATCTGGTAGTATGCTCACAGACCATGGTGGCAGATTATAAGATTTACCAAAGATCCAGACTGATGCATATTTATGCTCATCAATATTGGCAAGAAAAGCGGAGCAAATCAGTCCATTTCCTGCCATGCTTCTGTTTGTTTGAACTTTTCCATTGGAATATACATGTGCCTGAATTAAACAAGAGGGTAAGCAAAGTATTACGAGGCAATTGCACTGGATACGTGAACTTGGTGCATGCGAACACTCGAACTAATCTTTCCACTGTGGTGTGCAGCGTGTCAAATTGCACATGTGGGCGCACTCTTGTGCCTCTGTCAGGCTTGTAAATTACTCCCTCCGTAGAGAAATATACGCTAGTGATCTAAACGCTCTTATATTTCTTTACCGAGGGAGTACCAAATACCGACCTGAGTTGTGTATGATTCAAACCAATAGCAGCCCAGATGCTGATTGACACCCTAAGGGCCAAACCCATCTCTTTAAAATTCCCTTCTTCAAGACCCCAGTGCCCGAATTTCCCTCTCTGCTCTCATGACCTGGGGGCAACGACAGACTCTCCCTCTCTGCTCCTCGTGGGTGGTCCGGGCAGGCCGGGGGGGGGGGGGGGTTGAGCTGAGAGGTCGTGCAATATATGGTTGGCATACCGCCAAAGAATGTTGAACGACCTATTACGGCTCCCATTTGCAGGTAAAATGTTAACCATTAATCAATTTAGGATTATTTGGGGGTATTCCGTGAGCTTTTTGGTTATGTCTCCACACACGATCCATATAAGACTTCGGCGACTCAATGTTGTCATAATTTGGTGTGTGCCGCCGGGTCATTGACGTCAAGGTTCCATCTCCGTCACTCTTAAAGTCGCTGGCGTCCAAATCCTCCATACCGTTGCCGCAGTTCACCACCTCCTCAATAGCTGTGGATAGCTTGACAAGAAGAACAAAATGGAGGCACTGGTAAGGATTGCCAAAAATTGGGAGTCCTAATCGAAAAAAGTATGAGGCGCTCGAAGATTTGAAGTCCTCACAAGCATGGCATATGTGTGAGTAGCCATGTAGGCAAGATTAGCCTGGTGCGCCTTAGTTTGGACCAAAGTGAACCCAAAAGCCAAGTTGATGGGTTAGTCCATTGCATTCCAAGTTCGTGGGGTAAAGTATTCCCACGCGCCATGTTAATATATCTCCATTGCAATTAGCTAAAGTGTTAATATTCACAACCTAAATTGTACATAGAAACGATCACATACAAAACAAAACTGCCAGTCTGACTTATACAGTATTACCTAGGAAGTGAGACTGTTAGCTTCTAATTATAAAATAGTTGTGAGGAAATATGCAATTGTATTTCCATGAGGCCAGAGGCGGAGAGGGTAGCCACAGCAAGGAAGAGGCCAAACCCCTGGACCTCTCTGGCGCGACGATAGTAGGAGAGGGGTTGTCGCACATCATAGGCGGGGGAAGAGGTAACATGGGGGGATAGTAGATTGGTTTATTGCTCGATTGATAGGAGGCTAGAGGTAAGCATTATATAGCCAACATTACAGGACTTAAGCCAGGTAAGCATTATATAGCCAACATTACAGGACTTAAGCCATAATCCAAACAAACGTGGAATATTACTAACCAGACTGTAAACAAACTACATGGAATAAAATCTTGCCAAACTAAGAGGATACGACTAATCTTTTCATTTAGCGACTACTGCATGCATCTGGTGGCATATGGCCTCCTGCGTCTATAGGGGATGCCCCACATGACAAGTAGAGGGACAATAGGTTACCCGTTCCTATAACCAATATAAGAGAAGGTTTAGACTATTTGCATGCACCAGCCAGTAGAACGAAAAGTCTGAACTCATGGAGAAGGTTGGGCAATCCACACATACTCCAATAGCCCTGCTCATGTGTGGCTCGAAAAGTCCTAAATGTGGACAGAAAGAGAGCCAACAATTTTATATTCAAAACTGCGAACGCCAAGACTTGAACCAAGACCTCTTGGTTCTGATACCCTATCAGGTTTCATGCACAGTAGAACCAAACGTCCGAACTCATGAAGAAGGTTGGGCAATCCACATATACTTCAACATATACATAGTTCATGAAATCAAAAGCAAGAAATCGACAACAAACCTCTTGCATTGATCCTAACTTTACATATTGAGGTGAGCCATCCACTGCAACGAGAGCTGGTTCACAAAGTTTGATAGCTGTGTGTAGATCTTTCAGATGTCCCCACTTGGGCTGCCTTAAGAAACCTGAAAATAATAATACCATCCATTCTGAATAGTAACTCTGATGTTTTATACACCCAAACACTAAGATATAAATCAGATGCCTACTCTTAAATCACTTGATGATATACACACTTACCATGTTATAATAAGGCACCCACATGCTACCATATGACACAATTTGAATGAAAAAAATGCTAAAATTGTAGAAGTTCACCATAATCATGCTTCTTTTCAAGAAAACGTAAAAGGTTTGGTCTCAATGCATTGATAGAAAAAGATAGTTACATGCACAACCAAATATACAACACATTCCTAAGAGCTAGGCACCATTGGATCAAGCACCTCAAGACCCACCACCTCTACTTTCGTACCCACAGCTGGGCCTTGACCTTTACTGTGTCGAATAGGATAGGAATGTTTGCTTGCACCATCAAAAGTGACCGCATTGCGCTACTTCCAAATCCACCAACCGTGAGCGTGATTACTGAGGAGGTGCCCGTCATCGCAGCATCAGGGGCGGATTGGACAACCTACTACCACACATCAATGAGGCTAAATCAGGCAGCAGGGCTGGACAGTAAAAAATCCACAAAAGTATCATGCCACATAGTGCACAAGAAGGAGCAGCCAGTGAGGAGGGGGCCCATGGTCTCCACTGATTGGTCGCAAAAGCACACATCTTAGAGCATGCTGAAATCCACGTCATGCAAGTCTCTCAGTGGTGTAGGACCGATACTAACAGGCAATCAAAATGAAGAACTTCGGTGTGGATGGGCCCACAATTTCTAGTTCAGCCTCCAAGAACTCGAAACAATGACCCTGGAAGAGAGTGTTATAAAAAGACTTGAAACTTTACTGCTCATCCATCATTCACCGCCACGAAATGGTATTTGGAGAGGCAAAGAGCCATGCTAGAGATATATTCTAGTATCGTGTACAGGTGGTGCTATTCCTCGCTGTTATAAGGTGTTATTTGTGTTGAAGTGTATATGTGGATTGCCTAGCCCTTTCCATCAGTTCGGACTTTTGGTCGCGTTGGCTAGTGCATGAAGCTTAACATGGTATCAGAGCCTAAGGTTTTCAGTTCAAGTCCTGGCTTTCGCGATATCCAAAAACTATTGTTGCCCACCCCGTGTCCACGTGTAGGCCTCTTGAGCCATACCTCTGAGTCTATCACGTGTTGACTTCCCGTGTCACATGTGAGAGGGGGTGTTAAAGTGTATATGTCAATTGCCTAGCACTTTTCATCGGTTCGGACTTTTGGTTGTGTTGGTGGTGCATGAAGTTTAACATATGCAACATTATGATCTGATACAATCTTTATGTGTTTTAGGAGTTGGCATGTCCTGCTAGGGGCCATTACCAACTAGTGACCAAGTAAGGGTACTCGTGTCATGTCCAAACCAAACGAGCATGAACCTAAAGGGTCACACAGTTAAAGGTCCAAAATTGTAAACAGATTTGACCTGAAGGATGTAAAGAAAATTGAGTTGATTGGGTCTGCACCATTAGGCAGGGTGCCCTAAACCCTAGAGGGGTCGCCACTTATAAAAGGAGGGCATGGGGAGGCATGCACACCCTGACGGCTGTCACGTCACCCACCTCCTCCACTCTTGCCCAAGGGTTTCAGAAACCCTGTGGTGTCTCTACCTCCTTGACCATTGTTCCGACTTGCTAGCACATTTCCGCCCAAGCACCAGCTGATTGCTAATCCCACACGTGTGCATATCTTGTAGGTGTTGCAGCTACAACACTACGAATCGTTGGAGGGATCCATGGGGAGACAGTAATACAACTACTCTACATAGACATGTTACACCGACTCTACTTCCGCAAACAGTGATAGGTAACACCAAGCACTTCACGAAGTTGCTATATAACCTTAATGTGTGCTCGAAAAACGCGAGCAAGTTGCAAGCAATAAGTAACTCCGTTCTATTCGGGTGGCAAAAAATGATGAATTTGTCTGCATACAGCAAAACACTGGCCGACGGGTCATGCAGCCTAAGACGCGAAGAGCCAGCTCATGGTATCAGTCACTAGCACAAAAAGCACAAAATCATGCTTTTAACAAAGTGATCGTTACATGTTACTCCCATGTTCCAAAATTATTGTCATGGTATGGAGGGAGCACTATTTCAAGGACAAAATGAGCAAGACGCGTCACGGGCCAAAGTACACATCAGTCCTAGGCCTCTTACATGCTAAAACAAAAAAAACATTAAATCTTTATAGTTCTGAAGTCTTGCACTTACAAATAAATTCACATACCATACTCGTTGACTGGAGCATCATAATCATAACTTGTTATCTGAAGTGGACCACCAGCTGTTCGGGCAAAATTTGTTCCACCAAAATACTGCAAACAATATATTTAGAACCATCATACTCATGGTAAAACATTTTCACGCTACAAATGAACAATTGGCTGACATTTTTACTAGAAGTACCAGAATTAAGTCAACCCAATAAAGGGCTATGGAATGTAACTTATGATATCAAGCTGGAATAAATATTTGTCAAACATCTAAGGGAATGTGAACCAAGGATCACTACATTGCTTGAAATATCTGTTTTGAAACTTGAAATATGCTCAGAACTTGATTCGCCTTATGAACTTGAGAAAAATGAGAACTGCAAGTTGTACTGAACATAGCTCATTGTACTGCACAAGTGTACAATTCAAAAGGTAGTATCAAAGAATATGAACTGTACAAGTTTACAATAACTTTTTACGAAGGAAGGGTTACAGACTTGGATTACAAGGCAATCTACAAGAGATTACACCCAAACCCCTTAACCAATAGGAAGGGTACCATACTGCCATCAGGAGAAGTTTCCCTTTTTGTCTTATTATCACTACTCATTGCTGCTGCATGTTGATGTGGTTTAATCATGCTTGGGAACATTTAATGGTGTTGCTATGAGAATGCAACTTGTATTACTTGGGTAGGGAAATATGCAAGAAACATCTTATACAATGGGGTATATACACAGCTCCAATATATATACATCTGAACCCCTACCCCCCTGAGCTCATGATGGATCATTGTTACTGAGTTTGGAGATATAAGGGTTGTGCTGAACAAGAGTCGATGCCTTAAGTCTGACAACTAAAGCCGCAAAGGCACATACTGAAGTGCAACAACCTGATAATTTACCTGCAACCTCGTATAAAAAGCATCCAGACCAATATGTTTGGTGAGCTCATGCTTCACCTGATCTCGAGTAATGCTGATAGCACATGTACTGTCAGGCAAAAGAGTCATGTAGTGACAGAAACACCAAAATCTTCAAATAACCACCGTAAACAGGTCACCTCTTGTATCAAAAAAGTTGTAGCTCACAACTTAGCCTCTGCACTCAAACGAGAAACTGCAGTCTATTTCTTCGTCTTCTAGGCAATGATAGAACCACCAAGAAAGCCACAATAAGCAGAAATCGACCAGCAATCCGAAGGATCACTAGCACAAGTAGTGTAGAATATGCCTGAAGCTGTAGGGAACTGGAGCGTGGAAAGAAAGACGGTGAGAGATAGTTCCACAAAGATATCGCAGAACCCGAAGGAGGTGATTCCAACGAACCTGAGAGGGAGCAGAGGCAAACTGACTCTGAACATGAAATCGATAGGAGATATCTGTACGAGCATAAGCTAGATTGACAAGACTCACAACAAGATGGTGATTGCACATCCGATTAGAAAGAGGATCACCATCAAAAGCTATAAGGTGGACACGGAGCTCCATCTGAGTCTCAATAGTACGCTCATTGGTAAGAGCAGCCCGAGCAAGAAGACCATAAATGTACTTCTTGGAATATAAAGAAGCCATCTGGGTACAAGAAATCTAAATCACAAGAAAGTAGACAAGAAGACCAAGATTAGACCAAAGAAACTGCTCACCTAAGGTGAGGTACTCAAACTGGGCACGAGTGGCTACTGAGGTGAAGCACTCAAACTAGGCACGAGTGGCTTCCCCAAGGAAGTGTAGAAGGCCATAAAAATGGCATACCATGCGCCAGCAACTGAATACCCAGGTGGGGCTGCATGTAGGCCTCCTAACGGGACTAGCCATTAGGAAAAACATTCTCGACATTGTAAAACTAGTTGAGAAGTGCATCTACCCTGTAGGAGCCGCATGTTATATGGGAGATTTTTTTTTGCCACGCGGACTCTTTTTGTCTCTTCTCCTAGCTGCCTACGCCAAGTCTTCTACAAGAATTTGGGACCGACTCGACCCCGGATCCTCTTTGACAACATCGCCAGCAGGAGAAGAGATGGGGACAAAGGGGGGGGGGGGGGCTCAGAGCTCTCATGGGCTCAGAGCTCTCATGTAAATAGTTATGGTAGGTCTCGTCCCAAGTAAAAGGGCAGCCCGGTGCATGTAGCTCCCGCTTGCGTAGGGTCCGGGGAAGGGTCCGACCACTAGGTCTCGTCCCAACTTTTTAGGGTTAATAGGATTGATAGACTAGTCATATCAACAAGGTGCACCTTTTTTCCGGAAGCTCATCTCCAAAGAACCTCCAAGTTAAGCGTCCTTGGCTTGGGCTAATTTGAGGATGGGTGACTGACTACGAAGTTGATCCGGATGCACATGAGTGAGGACAAAGTGCGCAGGAAATAGTATTGGTCAGTGGGCCAATCTAGATCCCAGGTGGTAGCCGGGCGTAGCGGCCTTATACCCAGTAGCCAGTCAAGGAGGTGAGGTGATGTTACATTAGGTTAGGTGTTGCCCATGTGGCATCCGGCGTCTTGCTGCTTTGGAACTCCCCACAGACACTTGCAAGCGGCGTCCGGTGGTCGCCGTCTTCTTCTCAAGCAAGCTATCCATGGAGGATGGCAATTGTTGGCGGCAGATCTGTCGAGAGCTCACATAATAATCTCGAGGGGTCAGTTAAGGGTGATCTCTCCTTGCTCTCTCAGTTGTTGTGGTGAAGGAGGAGACATTGGTGAGTTTGTTCTTGGCTTCTTCAGAACGACTGTCACGTTGGAGGCGGGTCTCCGATGGTGGATTCGGAGAAGTGCAGTTGCTCTTCTACGAGCTTATCCAACTTATCCTCGACGATGTTCTGCAGTGAAGCTCCGACGCCCTTTGGTTCAGCCAGCCTCGTAGGCTCCGACATCGGCTGTTTTGGTCAAAGGGTGGCCCTCTGGAGCTCCAGCGACTCGATGCACCACCTCTGTTATTCCTACCAGCCAAGATGCAAAAGGGGAGAGACAATTCGACAACAACTCCTCGCCCGGTTCTCTTTTCTCCGGCAAGCGCTAGCGGCGGGGTGACAGCGAGGACTTCATACCAAATGGTAGCATCCTGATGATGGAGATTTCGGTTCGATATTGAAGTCTCGAATAAGATGGACCAGATTGCACTCTACAGGGTATTTTCTGTTAAATTCTTGTGCTGGGTTGTAATTTTGTTTTCTTTAGGGGTCCTTTTGGTCACTGTACTGAATTGCAAAATGAATGAGTTGTAACTTTGATTTTTCTTGCCTAATTCAAAGATCCCACCAAACATAGTCCTACCTTGATTTTGGTTTGATTCAGAAGTTTGAGTGCGCTTAGTTGGTTTTGATCAACGGATCTATTGCTACACTAGTTGATCTACTTTCCTTTCCGTCCATTTAACACAACTTTTCTTCTTCCCCATCGTGTTTCGAGCTGGAAAATTGTGTTTTCCCACCCCAAAGTCTCGGAGCCGAGTTTTCTTGGACACACATCACAAGACAATCCTTGTAGCTCTCAAGAGAAATATCGGGGGATGTCTTAACCATGTAGACCCACTTACAAATGATGGGATGAACATATGGAGGAAGGGGAGCAAGATCCCACGCCAGTGCGCTCAAGAGCAACAAGCTCCTCTGCCATCGAATGTTGTCATTCCGAATGAACACAACGTCACGATAAGAAGCGGCTCGAGAAGAACTAGGACAACAAGCGGGGACCACCTGCAGCGTTGAGCACAATGGGGGCAGCCTGCGGGGGTAAGATGGCATGCCACGGTGGACACCATCGAATGTGCTGCGACGGGTGATGGGATCGACCAAGTGCAGATGGAATTGATGATAAAATTGGGATCGGGATGGGCGACAAGGGAATTAGGGCACAAAAACGATCAAGAAATCAATAGAAAATCAAAGTAGAGATGATACCAAGACAAGAGAAAAACGATCTATAGCGGCGAGACTATGAGTTGCGCGTGCGATGGAGAGAGAAGAAACCCTAAACTAGGGGCTTTGATGCCATGTAAGGAAAATAACAACTTGTATTCCTCCAAGGCCAAGGACATGTATATATAGAGATACAGGTAGGGAAATAAGCAAGATACCCCTTATGCAGTGGGGTATATACACATCACTAATATATACATCAACATGTGACAGCTCGAAGGACTGAAGCTAGGGCTCCATTCAAACAAATCTTGGAATGATATGCATATGCCAGTGATATGGGTCGACTGGGCGCAGACATATTCAGATTCCCCAGCCAGATCAAAGTGCATATAAAGTAGATGTTTGAATTTGCTGTTGAAGATAGTGATTTTTTTAGAATCTCCCTTTCTTATTTCTCTTATGGAGGAACATCTTACCATATAATAATTCTGAAAACTTCCGCCACGTTGGTAGAAACGAGCAACAGCAAAAGCACTGTCTTCAGCAGGCCTATGAGGCAATGGTCCACCCCAGTCTGCATACCTGCGCAATACATCAGGTTGCGGTTTTCAAGAGAACAAACATGAAACAAGAAGGTGGTTCAGTTAGTAATTCTTGAAGAAATATAACAGAAGGGTAGCCATATTTGGTTTAGGTACATCATTCATATGGACAAACATCATTTATCCATGTGAATATGGTTACACATTCGATCTGCTACTACAGCAAACCATAGAACTCAGCAGACATTTTAAACTTTTGGTTTTAAAGCTACATAAATACATGGAAGAAAGATCGATCATGCACATGCATGCAGGAAAAAAAATACTCCCTCTCTCCCAAAATGTAAGTCGTATTTTGATTTGTTAACACAAAGTTTCGCCAACTATTTCTTTTTTAATAGGTAGTTTGTGCGCACACTGCCAAGAGTTAAATGTACATGTTAAGCTTGTGTATCTGTTAAGATTCATGCACTAGTCAACGCAACCAAAAGTCCAAACTAATGGAAAGGGCTAGGCAATCCGCATATACACTTCAACACCCCCTCTCACGTGTGACGCGGAAAGTCAACATGTGGATAGACTCAGAGCTATGACTCTAGAGGCCTATACATGGACAAAAGGGGGTAGCAGCAATTTTTGGATAAAATTGTGAAAGGCGGGACTTGAACTCAAGACCTTGGTCTCTGATACCATGTTAAGCTTCATGCACTAGCCTATGCAACCAAAAGTCCGAACTTATGAAAAGGGCTAGGCAATCCACATATACAGTTGAACAGTATCTTCCCCATTGTATAAGGGACTTTCTACATATTGTACCGCTTGTACATGTATATATACTGGCCTATGGTCACCTGGGAATACAAGTTGTTATTTCCCTAATACACACCAGGTCGCCTGACCAAGCATGTTGGAACAGCAGCACATCTGTACAGTTTAGCCCTGCAGTTGTGCTTATTTATCTTCCGTGTTCCATATTTGTTGTTCTTAAATGTGTTCCACAGATCTCTCTTGCCTTTTGTTTATTTGTTTGTGTAGTTCGGTATTCTGTTTGCAGTTGGACTTGTACATTTGGCAACATCTTGATTAAAAAAAGGGCAGCCTGGTGCACGTAGCACCCGCTTGCTTAGGGTCCGGGGAAGGGTCCGACCACTTGCGTCTTCTGTACACAGCCTTTTGCTACATTTCTGCAAGAGGCTGTTTCCATGACTCGGACCCTTGGCCTCATGGTCACAAGGCAACAGTTTTACCCAGCGCCAAGGCTCCCCTTCATTTGGCAACATCTTGATGTTTCCCTGAAATATAAAATGATATGCACTGGGGTCCATGTTCGGGAAAAAAAATGTCATTTATGCGACATAAAATTGATATCACTAGATTCGCATTTGTTAGTACTTATGACTGCTAGTACCGCGTGTTAATCAAGTCTTGGTCAAAGCCTTGCCTTGGCAAATCAAATTACACCTTACATTTTGTATGGAGAGAGTATACTGCATTAGGAAGCAATATGTTTTATGATTTTGTTCCTGAAAAGGGGTGGCTGGAAAATTCGTGGGATATAAGGATTATGAATGGAGCAAAATCATAAAACATATTGCTGCACTAGTGCAGTATACTCTGTGCGTACAAAATGTAAGGTGTAATGCATGGAATAACAATAAATTCAAGAGCTTCCAATAATGTGAAAGATGAAATATTAATCATCATCCAACAATTTTGTTTATGATATTTAAACATTTTACACCATACTTGCAAAAAATGGAATTTTATTCGCACATATCTGGCACAGGAAGGGCGGGCCTGGCACAGTGGTAGAGTCTCTCCACTTGTGGCCTGGAGGTCTTGTGTTCGAACCGGACTCCTTGCAGAATTACTATGCAAGGGTAAGGATGTCTAGAAATTCCCTTCCCCATACCCCACCTTATGTGGGAGCTTACGGCACCGGGCACACCCTTTTTTTATATCTGGCAGACAGACTGAAACAAATTTCAACTAAGGTACAGTTCAAACTTGAAACATCGATGTGATTTGTGGTGTGTTTGGATGGTGGAGATAACTGGCCCTACCAATTTTTTGGTTATGGCAAAAAAAAAATTCTTCGTATGGATGGTTTTCCGAAAACAAATCATGCCAATGCTTCTTTGCCCACTCTAGTTTCTTTTTCTAGCCAACTAACTCATGAGCGAGGAGAAGATAAACCCTAGCCAAATATTGGTAGGGCAAAGTTGGGGTAACAAACCCTCAATAATGTTGATGTCTGAATGTGAACTAGTAGACCTGCCTAATCACAGCATCTAAAGGAGGAAAATATGATGTTCTCCTCCTGCCTAACCCTATTGTATTAAAGCCATGTTCATCTTGGATAGATTAAACACACGGGTCCACACTCCCAACTATCACAGTTCACACAACAAAGCACCTGATTGCCATTAAATTTTCATAATAATGGCTGAAGGAAACCAGGGACAAACCACATACCATCCATCCCAATCCTCAGTCCATATCTTTGGCTTATTGTAAGAATTTGGCTCAAACCCATCGCAGTAAAATGCATTGCAAGTATCAAGCTACCAAAAAAAGTACTGAGTCAGAACTCTGTTACATATATAGTAAACAAAACTAGTGGAAATTATCACAAGGTTGCAAGATCACCTACAATTTGTTCTGGAGCATCAGTTTGCCGGCACATCACCCAAGGAATGCCAGTATCAAGCCCAAGTGCCATCTGAGCTGCCCATTGCATATATCTCTTGCCTGCTTGACCATACTTGCTTTGAATATTCCCATATTCATTTTCAATCTATATAACAATCTCCAAAGGATACCCAATAAGAAGAAAGGTCATGTAATCATGTTTGCTTTTAGCACATGCAACACAACTAACATATAGCATCCTTGTCAGCTTTGTATAAGTTTGTTGCACATATATGTTGGTTTTCGATAGAAAGAGGTCCACTTTTCAACCTTGAACTTTCAAGGAAGCTCATCTTACAATCTTCAACTCCTAAACCATTACAACAATCGAAACCATTTAATTTATAACCTTGATCCTGTTTAGCATCGTTTCATGCTGATTCGGATGCCATGTGGCGGACAATTAGGAGTTAAGGATAACTTATCCACGTCATGTCTACCTCCCTCCCTGGCCACCTGTCTCTGCTCACTTTCCCAACCCGACCCAACCCAAATCTTAACTCTGGGGGACCCAGCTATTGGTGGTGACCAAGGCACCTAACTCTGGGGGACCCAGCGATCGGCTGTGACTAAGGCACCTAACTAAGCAATGGATTTCTTGATCCGTCTTTGAATGTCTTCAAATTGTCTCTTCAGTCTGGAGGCTGAGATCAGCAAGGTGAAGAAGAACATGTAGATCAGCTTAGTGTTTGTTCTGCAATTTGGTGAAAGTTGGGAGGGAAAGGGCTGTTAGAGAAACAGCAACTTGTATTACTAGGAGGCCAAAGTCAACATGTATACACATACATGAGGATGCCAAGAGACTAGAATGCAAAAGACCAAAAGACATCACTAATATAACTCTAACACCTCCCTCAAACTCATGGTGGATCCACAACACTGAGTTTGAAAAGGTGAAATCCATGTTGCATTTTAATCTAGGCCTTTGTGAAGAAGTCTGCTAGCTGTAACTCAGAAGGCACATACTGAAGAGCAACAACATGATCTTGCACAGCAGCGCGCACATAAGAAGCATCAACACCAATATGCTTGGTAAGCTCATGCTTCACGGGATCCCGTGCAATACTGATAGCACCTGTACTGTCTGACAAGAGGGTGGTGGGTGTAGTAACAGAAACACCAAAATCCTCCAGTAACCATCGTAACCAAGTCACCTCTGCTGTCAGAAGAGACATAGCTCGCAACTCAGCCTCTGCACTCGAACGGGAAACTGCGGTCTTCGTCTTCCAGGCAATGAGAGAACCACCAAGAAAAACACAGTAAGCAGAAAGTGAACGGTGATACGTAGGATCACTAGCCCACGTAGCATTCGAATAGGCCTGGAGCTGTAACGAGCTGGAGCGGGGAAAGAAGAGATGGTGAGAGATCGTGCCACGAAAATATCGTAGAACACGAAGAAGGTGACTATAGTGTACCGAAGTGGGAGAAGAGACAAACTGATTCAAGATATGGACAGGATAGGAGATATCCGGACGAGTGACAACAAGATAGACAAGACTCTCAACAAGATGACGATAACGTGTTGGATCAGACAAGGGCTCGCCATCAGAAGCATGAAGGTGAACATTGAGCTCCATGGGAGTCTGAATAGTGCGCTCATCACTAAGAGCCACACGAGTAAGAAGATCCTCGATATACTTTTCTTGGGAAATAAAAAAGCCATCAGTGGTGGAGGAAACCTCAATCCCAAGAAAGTAAGGAAGAGGACCAAGATCGGACATAAGGAACTGCTCACTGAGACGGGCCTTGACAAAGGCAATGTACTCAGGATCGTCGCCAGTGATGATCATGTCATCAACATATAGAAGAAGAAGAGTCCGCCCATGAGCTGAAAGGTGGACAAACATCGCCGGATCATGAGCACTCGCTAAAAAACCAGCGGCAGTCACCACAAAGGCAAAACGCTCAAACCAGGCGCGAGGGGCTTGCTTAAGGCCATAAAGAGAGCGACGAAGACGGCATACCATGCCATCAGGAACAGAATACCTGGGTGGTGGCTGCATATAAACCTCCTCACGCAACTCAACATTAAGAAAGGCATTCTTAACATCAAGCTGAGAAACAGACCAATGGCGAATAGAGGCCACAACAAGAAGTGTGCGGATAGTGGTCCTATGGGCCACAGGAGCAAATGTCTCATTGTAATCACGACCATGCTCCTGCTGAAAGCCACGAGCCACAAGACGAGCCCTGTAACGCTCAAGAGAACCATCCGAGCAAGTCTTAACCTTGTAGACCCACTTACAAGTGATGGGACGAACACCGGGAGGAAGATAAACAAGATCCCATGTGCCGGTATGCTCAAGAGCAGCAAGCTCCTCCGCCATCGCAAACTGCCATTCAGGATGAATAATAGCATCACGATAAGAGCTAAGCTCAAGAACAGCCGAAAGACCATATCGACTAGGAGAATAGCGGTCAAGGGGAGGGCAAGGCCGAGCCCGAAGACCATAAGTCGGCTGGGATGAGGAGGACGACGCACCAGAAGTAGATGGCACGTCAGTGGATTTATCCACAACACGTGGACGACGAGTATACTGGAAAGGAAAGGATGGAAGAGGTGGAATCACTGGAGGTGGAGGCGGGGAATGTATCGGTGATGAAGATGGAGAAGGAGAAGGTATTGGTGATGAAGGTGGAGAAGGGGAAGGTATCGGTGATGAAGATGGAGAGTCATGCGATGAGGGAGGAGAAGAATCCGTAGGAGAGGACGGCGTCGAATCAGCAACAGCGGGACAAGGAAGAGAAGTACTGGGCACAGAGGGAGGTGTATCCGGAAACGTAAGAAAAGAGATGTCCTCTACTAAAAAAGTCGAGGAGGATGGACGCGGGTACAAGGGACGAGACTCATGAAAAGTCACATCCAAGGGAATACGCATCCGGCGACCGACATGATCCCAACACCAATAGCCCTTATGCTCATAATTGTATCCGAGAAAGACACACTCAACAGACTGAGTGGTCAGTTTGGTGCTTTCACGAGGAGCAAGCAAAACATAGCAAACGCAACCAAACAAACGAAGCGTCGAATAATCAGGAGAATGACCAGAAAGACGCTCGAGAGGACTACCACTCTATAGAGCAGTAGAAGGTTGAATGTTGATGAGATAGGTGGAAGTGGTAACAGACTCAGCCCAAAAGTGAGGTGGAAGAGGCGGCGATCATCATCGCACGTGCCGTCTCAAGAAGGTGACGATGCTTGCGCTCAGCCACACCATTTTGAGCATGAGCACCAAGGCAAGAGAACTGAGTAAGAGTACCCTGCTCAGCAAGAAATCCTCGCAGCGCATGAGAGATATACTCACCAGCTGAATCTACGCGAAAAACACGAATGGGAGTGGAAAACTGGGTATGAACCATGGCAGCAAAAATTTTGTATATAGATAAGACCTCACTACGAGAATACATGAAATAGATCCAAGTGTACCGAGAAAAATCGCCTATAAAGATAATATAGTAGCGATGCCCCCTTCCGAAGCGAAGGGAGCCGGGCCCCAAACTTCAGAGTGAACGAGATCAAAAGGACGCTCGGACACTGACTCACTGTGAGGGTAGGGCAGCTATATCTGCTTACCAAGTCTACAACCCAAATAATCTAACGAAGCGTTACCGGAGACAGACCCCAGAACTCCGCGATGAACCAAAGACGAGAGACGAGAACCGCATAAATGGCCAAGACAATGATGTCACTGGTGAAAAGAGCTAGTAGATGCAGCAACAGGGGTTGGGAGACTAGCGGCAGTGGCAGTGAAGGGAAGACGAAGCCAGTCAAGCTCCCAGAGACCATCTGAACGTCGAGGGCCAGCACCAAGCAGAGCGCCCGTGTGACGATCCTGAACAGAACATGAATCAAAGTCGAGAATGACCCTACAACTAGAGTTAGCAATCTGACCACCAGATATGAGCTGCATCGTAAGTCGAGCAACATGAGCGACAGAGGGAACATGAAATGAGGAAGTGCTAAGAGTGCCTCGACTAGCTACGAGGGGAGTGCCATCAGCTGTAAGAACACGAACAGGAGACTCGACAGGTCGAACGGAGGTCAAAGTGGAAGAATCATAAGTCATATGAAAAGATGCTCCAGTATCAAGAATCCACAGGGATGTACCTGAATGAGTAGAAAGAGGTTTCTCAGTGCTAGAAGAGCCAACCACAGAACCTGCAGCAACTGTCGGTGAAGAATCCCAAGCATCAAGTAGGCATCGTACTTGTGCAGTCTCACGCGCAGTCAGGGACACAGCAGACCAAGTCGAGGTAGAAACATCTGTCGATGATGAGCAGTTGACACCACCAGTGGAAACCGCGTGTAGAGTCGATCGAGAGCCACATGGGGAAGCCACATGGGGAGTCGACGTAGAGCGGTCATCGCCGCGTGCGAAAGCCGCAAGAGGAGTCGATGTAGAGCGGCCAGCAGCACCGATGAATGTCACAAGAGATGTCGAAATAGAACCACAACATCCACCTCCAAGTGGACGAGCACCAAGCACCGAGGAACGATACATGTGCGAGACGGGATCAGTATATGGAACACCGTCGAAAAACACCTAAGGAAGAGGCGTACCGGACGAAAGCATTGTAGTTCTTTTTCTTTTTTTTGGGGGGGGGGGGCAGGGGAGGAGGAACAAACAACAACAGAACGCAAGCCGCAGCCGAATGATTCAGGCCAAACAGGCAGAGCAGCCCGGCTGCCCACCAGCAGCCCAAAATAGAACAGGCAATGCAAGGAGCACACACGTACACAGACAGGTAGAGCACTGGATCGATTCACTTCCCGACAATCAACACATGCGCGTGTGATGGATCCAGTGGCCGGCGGCCGATTGAGCACGGGAACTGACGGCTAGCTGCTGCTCTAGTACGGGAACCGGCGGCCAGCCACTGCTCTAGTACGGGAACCAGCGGGAACCGACAGCCGGCGGACGCGGACGTCAGCGGGGACTGGTGGACGCAGGCGGCAGTGGAATCCGGCGGACGCTGGATCTGGTGAACGGTAGACACGGGCGGTAGCAGGAACCGGCGATCGATCTTGGGCGGAAACGGGTGGCCGCTGACAGCAGTCTGCACCTAGAGGAGATGAAATTGATCTGTTGACTCGATTTGGACAAATGAATCGGGACAGCGGCGGCCAACGATCGATGGCGTCCTAAAGCAGACGAACACACAGCAGAACAGGAACGTGCGTATAGGCGTATAGCAGAGTAGCAGCAGCAATCGGACGGAGATAGGAGCGTTGCGACAGCCAATGCGAGAAATTGGATCGGAAGAGCACGAGTTGCGCGTGCGAGAAAAAAAAACTAGGGCTCTGATACCATGTTAGAGAAACAACAACTTGTAGTACTAGGAGGCCAAAGCCAACATATATACACATACATGAGGATGCCAAGAGACTAGAATGCAAAAGACCAAAAGACATCACTAATATAACTCTAACAAGGGCCACATGAGAGAGAGAGAGAGATGTGCTGACATGACATTTGGCATTTGGATGGCATCGTGTATCGTTGACATGGACAAATTGTCCTAGTTGTCATCATGTGGCATCTGAGTTAGCAAGAAACTAACAAACACAGGACCAAGGTTGTGAAGTGATTATAAGTGAACAGTTTCGGTAGATGAAGGTTGTTTAGGGGTTGAAGGTTGAGAAGTGAACTTCGTCAAAAATTGAAGGCTGAAAAGTGGACTTCTTTCTTTCCAATATACTAGATGGCAATCAATTCTTTAATGAAACCGTATAGGAGTTTCCAAGAACAAGAAGTTTCATGTAACAAATTTGGTACCACAAATATAGTGACGATGGGTAGTCATACTCATACTAGCAGATCCCGTAAGACGGGCCATCCAGAATAAGAACCGCCGATTTAGAGAACGAGGGCATTTTTCGGACCCGAATAGATCCCACGAAATCGGCCATCCATAAAAAAAATGCGGGATCCTGCAAAGTACAGGTCATTTCCACCATAGCTACGGGAGCTGCCCCTCTTTTTGCAGTTTCCCGTATCCTTGGCCCGAAGCCCATTTCCGCCCGCTTAAGTTCGGGCCTCACTCACCGCCGCTCGCCGCCGCATCATCTCACTTTTTGCAGTTCTTTTTTGAATACTTCCCTAAGCACATTGCATTGTACATGGCCTAAGAGGCTTCCTAGGCAGCCTGGTACCTCCAAGCGCTAGGCACATCTAGGAATCTTCGTTTTCCTGACTAACATTTCAAATTTTGAATGGGCCCATACTGAGAATACCATGTGGTACTTCCAGGGTGGTTGTCTTTTACTGTTCAACAGTTAGATTTCTGCTTTTTCTATAAATAGACCCCACCCCCCTCGAGTGGATGAGCACTTTGTGAGCGTTTCCGAGAATAATGCTTCTCGGCTGCTGAGCCGGAGTATAGTTAGTACTGGAAGTACAAAAGGCAGGACAAAAAGAATGTGTGCATCTCCGACGTCAAGCTGTTCCTTGTTGCCGCCCTTGTGCCTTTGTACCCAACTTCCTTTATTCCTCTTTTCCTTGCAATGCTTTTCCGAGGAAAGATGGGAAAAGAAAAACAGCTTTGGACACTGCCTCCCTCCTTCTCCCTCCCTCTCCCTCCCTCTCCCTCCCTAAAGGGCAGCCCGGTGCATGTAGCTCCTGCTTGCGCAGGGTCCAGGGAAGGGTCCGACCACTTTGGGTCTATAGTACGCAGCCTTTCCCTACATTTCTGTAAGAGGCTGTTTCCAGGATTGGAACCCATGACCTCATGGTCACAAGGCAGCAGCTTTACCACTGCGCCAAGCCTCCCCTCCCTCTCCCTCCCTCTCGAACAAAAAAAACAATAACTGAAATTTAAGAATTGGTTCATACCTGCTGCAATATAATGGGACCACCTTGCCAAGAATAAAGATTCTCGGCTTTCATCATGTCTACAATTTTTGTCACGAAAGTCTGCATTTCAGCCTGTTGAAACATTTATATGGCTTAGTGGCTAAGGAGTGCTTGAAGATGCTCCTCCCCCAAAATCAGTGTTGTAACTACACATATAAGTGCAGGAATCGTGTGACTTCATGCAGCATGAAACTCTTATAAGATGGAAAATCTATGATCTAAAAAAAGCCATGGATCAAACAGTGAAATGTAATTATTTTTTTACCTTGTATGGCTCATTGTCAGTACGAAATTCTATGCCAGGGATATCACGTAACCAAACTGGGAAACCACTGCACAAATGCAAGACAAAAGGACAGATTAATAAACATCAAGAATAATACTAAGTATTTTTTTCTCAAACACGCAGGAGAGCTGCTGAATAGGGTAAACATAATAAAAATTAATTGTGGAAAGCTGTAACCATGAAATTACAAAGATTATGTTTATTATTACAGAAACTACTGACGTTATGTATAATGTAGAGGGAGAGAAAGCTCAAACGACAATCTACCATCAAAAGCTCAATGCACGAGGAAGAAGAAAATTTGTAACTCTGAAATATAATAACTGGGGCTTCTAAAGTACATAAGTGTAGCTCGTAACGTGTTTAAATTAGCTGCATTTATGAGTGCAACTGTGAAGTTTGATTGCATTGATAAGTGGCAGCTATGAGATAGAAATAAGAAGGTACACCAATTATAGAGCACCTCCTATAATTAGCATTTTCCTCTTTTTTTGTGCGTGATAATTAGCCTTTTCCAGTGCCACTGTATATTAGTAGAAACAAATTATTTGATTCGGTTAACTCTTTACATAAATCAACTGTAATTACGACTGTAGAACTACATTTTTGTTCACAAACCCCTGTTCCTCTACGTTTCCAGAGCTTCGCCAGCTTCTCTTTTTTAATGAAGGAGGCCAAAATATGTCATCCTCCTAAAGTGTACGGCATGTGAAGTGTCAGGAAATCATGCGTATTTGGACCATTTAAGATCCAATAGTACTTACTGAGGTAGCTATGGTAAACGTTCTCAAACATAGTGATTGAATTAAGCCTATACAGACAAGCTAGAAAGGATTATGTTCGTTGTAAAATGATGTGTATGTGCATGAACACAACAAACACATGTGCATGTATACCAATAATCGAAAAATAGAGAAAGATTTTTTTTTATAACACAACTGAAAACTCTAGTAAATAGTACAGATGTGATCAAGATAATTCAAAAATCCACTGTTAAGGTATAAACAGACCCGAAATTCCATTCAGCACAAGCATATGGGCCTATACGAAGAAAAAAATACAGGCCTTCAGCAGCAACCAGCTTCACAAATCTCACAAGATCAAATCTGTCTTCGAAGTAATACTGGGAAAAATGGAAGATGCATAAGTTCATATTCAAGGACAAAATACGTACAACTGAAGTGAATAAATGGCAACTACATTACCTGCCCTTTGGCTGGTTCATGCCCATTCCAAAAGACGTACGTCTCAATTACATCTGCACCGCCTTCCTTGCACTTTGCAATTATACTAGGCCACATCTGGCACAATTTGCAAGAGTTTAGTTAGAGCTACAAGCAACACAGACACTGCATTCCTGGGCAAACAAACAACAATGCTGGTGCAATATCCTTATTCCTGTAATCCAAATCGCTCAGAAATTATTTACATCAGGGACGATGTCATTTCATGCAGCACCCAGCTATTTGAAGCACAAGAAAACTACCAAAGTCTGATATCCATACTCAAAGATAAAGAAACTTCAGTGTCACACGTTCAAACCAACCAGACGCCTCAGCAAGAACCAGTGTGAAAATCTCTCGATACACTCATGCACACCAGTGTCAATTCCAGTTCCATCCCACTCGCTAACCGCAAACGAGCTTTGAAGGAAGTTCATGGAGGAGCTAGCCATGGTTGTCCACGGTGATCTGAAGGAAAAAATACTGGGGTTTTCAGTCTATCCTAGTTTAACTGCTTTTTGTTATGGGAAAACACTAGTTCGTCCCTGCTCAGATGAAGCAGCCCCAACCACCACCGATCAAGCCACACAAATCCCACATTTCCGCGGCACCAACTCGAACCTGATCAGGCATGTGTAAGCTCTTTGGTGGGGCGGCCTACGATATTGCGGCATTACGGTAATTGAATGAACTCGTTCCGATAAAAGGGGGGAAACTACAACCGGTTCCGCCCGATGCCAACAACTCCACCAGACGCTGCGTTTTTTTTTCGGTGGCACCAGACGATGCCCTTGCACAAGCCGCAGACGGCATCCTCACCTCGGGTGTGGCGCGGGGATAGTGCACTCCCGCTGAAACGAGCATCCTCCGCTGCCCGCCGATGCGCACCGCGCGATGGTCGTAGCTCACGTTGAACGGCTCGAAGTAGGGGCCATCCGCCCCCCTCCCCACCACCTGGGTCAGCTCCCCCGCCGCTGATGCTGAAGCGGTGAAGTAACCGGCGACGACGACGAGGAGGAGGAGGAGGGGGAAGAGGGGCCCAAATCGCGAGGGCGGCGGCGAGGCGGCCATGGCCAGAAGCAGAGTAGAAGCAGAGAGGGTACGGAGATAGTATAACGGAGCGGCGGATGAAGCGAGGTTTTTCCTTTTATTTTGGAATAGTTTTGTTTAGAGGAAGCTCTGACTAGGACAACGGATTGAGATCACGATGAACTGAGCATAGCCAGATCGAGATGGCGTCTTCGAAACTCGAAATTGGGTGGAAGAGTTGCCGATACCTCACGCGACGCATTAATGATTGGAGTTCTTTTACGCGGGGAAATGATTGCGATACGTCGCTTATGAAGAGAGTATAATAAGGGCAATAAACCCAGTTAGCATCTCACGTCAACTTTCAAATTCTATTCATTTTTAATCATGGTCGTGGATCAATACTCTTTTCATTACCCCTTGTCTGTTCATACTGTCACGCACGTACATGCATACAGCGAAGCGTACATCCATCGGAAGGCTATTTTGGACTAAAAGCGCCTATACGCACTGCATTGCGAAATACGACTCAAAACCTTACACGTATAATAAGAAACGGAGGAAGTACTATGTTATCTTTGAACTCTTCACACATATAACGTCGATCTCTCGATAATTTGGAAAGGGTTTGCAAATGACGTGCTTTTCGAGAGTCTAATAGTTCTATCCTAATACTAAATTTAACATATGAGTCTCGCTTGTCAATGAGAGGCGACAATGATGGCGATGGTCCATTGACTCATAACGGTGGTGTCGCGAAGGTACGACAACCCACGGGATGGTAGGGCGATGGTCCGACGGGCTACTCTGTCGGCTTGAGTGATGTGGCACTTATTAGGAGTGGTATTGTGAGAGGCCGGTTTTCCTTAAATAGTTGGGAGGTGGCATGGTTATTGGGACATCACAATAATTTATTTAGGAAAGGGGTCTACCGAAACACGTTTTGGTCCTATTTTATTAATATAAAAAAAAGTTGGAAAAGGGAGGTTTTTGCATATGCTCTTAGTCTAGTTGTATCAAAGAGCTAAACATTTACGACACAAATACATACTTCAAGTCCTCGTGCTATGACCAACACTAACAATTATTCCCCAATAAAAGAGAAACGAGCGAACGCCTTCGTTCACGTGAGACACCTCACAGTGTGACCCAATCAACATAGAACATATCCTTGGTCAAGGAAACAAGCCCATGTATCTCCTTGGACTATTCTTCTCCTGATCTGCTACGTGTCTAACTTTCTACTTACCGGTTCATGTCACTGCTTTGCAAAAAATGTAAAAGAGGATTATGGTTGTTCACCTAAAGATACAATCTTGGAGGCAAAGCATGGACACTGACATAGTCGTCAATGGCGTTGGTGGAACACCCATAGACAAGCACTCAAACAACTCTGATACACTTTGCAGGGTTGCAAATAGGTCTAGAGGGAAGATGATTAGACTACTTGACTAATAAAAATCTAGCATTTTCTTAATTTCAATTCTTGATAGATTTTAGCAATTCTAGCAGGTCTACTAGCACCCTACTCATGCAAGTCTAATATAGTGGTAGCGGAAATTGAAGACTTTGTACATGAAAGTAGAGGAAGGGTTTGGAGATAATCAAACGCAATCAAAGACACATTGATTTTTCCCATGGTTCCGATAGATGGTGCTATCGTACGTCCACGTTGATGCAGACTTCAATCCACGAAGGATGACGCCTGCGCAAGCCATCAACATAAGGTCCACGAAGAAGCAACCTTGTTTATGCCATCATGGCTTACGTCCACAAAGGACTAGCCTCACTCAGGGTAGATCTTCATGAAGAAGGCGGTCTGGTTGCTCTTACAAACTCCTTTGTTCAACTCCACAAGCTTGATGATGAACTCCTTGATCTCGTGCTTCAAAAGATAGTCTCCTCAACATTCAAACAATCTCACGGATTTTGGCTATGTGGTAGAGAAGGATTGGAATGGAAAGCAACTTGAGAAGGATAGATCTGTTGGGAATATGCCCTAAAGGCAATAATAAAGTGGTTATTATTATATTTTCTTATTCATGATAATCGTTTATTATCCATGCTATAATTGTATTGATTGGAAACGCAAATACATGTTTGGGTACATAGACAACATTGTGTCCCTAGTATGCCTCTAGTAGACTAGCTCGTTGATCAAAGATGGTCAAGGTTTCCTAGCCATAGACATGAGATGTCATTTGATAACGGGATCACATCATTGGAAGAATAATGTGATGGACAAGACCCAAACTATAAACATAGCACATGATCGTGTCAGTTTGTTGCTATAGTTTTCTGCATGTCAAGTATTTGTTCCTATTACCATGAGATCATGCAACTCGCTGACACCAGAGGAATACCTTGTGTGTATCAAACGTCGCAACATAACTGCATGACTATAAATATGCTCTATAGGTATCTCTAAGGGTGTCTGTTGAGTGGGCATGGATCAAGACTGAGATTTGTTACTCCGTGTGACAGCGAGGTTGTAAGAGCACATTTCTCCATGTGTGCTTTTGATAATTGATGACACCCCTATGGACTAATGGTTGCCTTGATTTATATTCGAAGGATTTGTCCATAGGAACTTCCTGGAGTCCATCTGTTGGGTTTCAAGGAGTTTATATGATGACCAAGGTGGTATTCAAGGTTTATCCAAAGATTGGTCATGTGAGAGTTGAGCTTATTGCAAGCATGTCTTGAAGAATAAGATTGTGTGAGCATTCGTGATTACCTTCAAGACATCATCTTTATGAAGAGAGTAGATAAGATACAAGGTTGATCAAGACTAAGTCAAAGAGTGAATCAAGTGATCAACACACAAAGCGTACAAGATGTACCGAGAGGGATCAAGTGATCCCATGGTATGGTAAGCATTGTCCATTATGCTTTGTGTACTAACCCATGTTCCTTGTGAAAGTTCTTTATGGGGTTAGGTTTATTTCCCATGGGATTGCATCAAGAGGAAGATGACATCAGGTGGTGATCGTCATCAAGGTTGTGGTGTGCAAGTTCAAGTGAAGCATCACAGAGAAATCATGCTTGTATCTTGCTGTCCATTGTGGTGACAATGGACTTGTGAAGGTGTGCCGAAGAGTGACTCACCCATAGTGGAGTATGGGGGAGCAATCAACTAGCCTTCATCGAGTCAACGCAATCACGAAAGGTGGTCCAACTTTAGGGAGTCAAGATCGTCATCATCTAGCTCAAGTGGACTTCGTGCAAGGCAAAGGTTTGCCCTTGATATGTTTTCTATATTTTACCAGTCTCGTGGTGATAGTTTGGAGACCGGTTTATAGGATTGATAGCCGTACTATCAAGGGGGGCTCTCAAGTGAGTAGTTTGATCATATCGTTCGTCGAGAGCTCAAACCATTGCATCCTTGCATCATATTTCTTGATTCTTATTTGTATTTTCTCCTTTTGAGGTTTTAGAGCTTGTGGTTATCTTCGTGACAAGCTCTAGTACATCGAAAACGGATTTCATATGCTTCTTCTATTGCGTTTTTGGTGTTGGAGGTTTTACCGGTCTTATCCGAGGACCGGTTCTCACCATTTTCTTATGGGCCTTTTCTCATTTTCTTATTATTGATATTTATATCAAGATTGTGTTAGGCCATTTCATTATCTTTCCAACAAACTTGGTTTTGTTTAATTCATAGTCCGTTTGCAGAAGTTGTGGCAGTTTTGGTGTTCTTAAAAGGCTGCAGCGGTACTGCCGCGGCTAGAGCGGATGTAATTTTTTAATACCTCTCCAGAGCGGTACTACCATGGCTCTAGAGCAGTAGTAACGCTCTAGACCAAAATCTCGTGTTAATTCCAACCGCGGTAGGCACGGATGTAATTTTTTAGTACCGCTCGCAAGTAGTAGTGCCGCTACCCGTAGCGGTAGTACCGCTATCCATAGCGGTAGTACCGTGAGGACGAGCGGTAGTACCGCTCCGACGGTTCTACTGGCCTTTTGCCTCCTCGGTGTTGTTTCCAAAGGGCTACTACCGCCCTAGCGGTAGTACCGCTCCTTGGAGTGGTAGTACCACTCCTTGGAGCGGTAGTAACGCTGTGTGCGGGCTGTGAGGATAACGGTTGGATTTTTCCCCACCTATAAAAGGGGGTCTTCTTCTTGTTGGATTTTCCCCACCTATAAAAGGGGGTCTTCTTCTTCAATGGAACTCATCCTTTGAGCTCGTGTTCTTCCTCCATTGTTGACCTTCTTTGAGCTTGCTAACTCTCAATCCCTCCAATGATTCTTGCTAATTCTTGAGGGAAAAGAGAGAGGAGATCTAGATCCACATTTCCACCAATCACTTTCTCCTCTAAGTGAGGGAACCCCTTGGATCTAGATCTTGGAGTTCTTCGTGTTCTTCTTCGTTCTTCCTCACATTTTCCTCCCTAGCATTAGTTGCTTTGGTGGGATTTTGGAGAGAAGGACTTGGGCACTCCGTGTGCCCTTGCCATTGCATTTGGTGCATAGGTTTGAGTTCTCCACTATGTACGTGGAAGTGAGAAGTTTAGAAGCTTATTACTCTTGGGTGTTTGAGCATCCTAGAGCTTGTTCCTTTTGGGTGCTTTGGCGCCCTAGACGGTTGGTGGTGCCTCAGAGCTCAATCATTGTGGTGCAAAGCTCCGGGCAAGCTTTCGGGTCACCAATTAGGTTGTGGAGATTGCCCCGAGCATTTGAGGTCACCTCAGAGCCACAATCCATTGTGGTGAAGCTTCTTGGTGTTGTTGGGAGCCTCCAATTAAGTTGTGGAGATTGCCCCAACCTTGTTTGTACGGGTTCGGTGACCACCCCCAAGGGTCCCTTAGTGGAATCACGACATCTTGCATTGTGCGAGGGCGTGAGGAGATTATGGTGGCCCTAGTGGCTTCTTGGGGAGCATTGTGCCTCCACACGGCTCCGAACGGAGATTAGCATCCGCAAGGATGTGAACTTCGGGATACATCGTCATCTCCGCATGCCTCGGTTATCTCTTACCCGACCCCCTTTACTTACGCACTTTACTTTGTGATAGCCATATTGTTTCTTGTTATATATCTTGCTATCACTAGTTGTATATATTGCTTAGCACAAGTTGTTGGTGCACATAGGTGAGCCTAGTTGTTTTAGGTTTTGTGCTTGACTAATTAAATGATAGTTTTATTCCGCATTTGTTAAAGCCTAAACCGTAATTATTTTAAAGCGCCTATTCACCCCCCTCTAGGCGACATCCACGTCCTTTCAATTGGTATCAAAGCCAGGTTTATTATTATTAGGTTTAACAACCTAGAGAGTAAGGATGTCGACTAGGGGATTAGGATTCTCTAACACTCTTAGTTTCAATGGCACAAATTTTGATGGTTGGGTAATTCACATGCTTAATCTCTTTAGGGTCATGGACCCGTCTTTGGAGTGAATTGTAGATATGGGTTTTTATCCTCCAAAGGATTCTCAACACATATATTTAGAGGATTAGAAAAACTCTTATGTCAATGCTCAAGCTTCTAATGTGCTTTTTGATGCTTTGAGCAATGTAGTTATATTTCAACTCATGCCATTCCGGGATGCTCATGAGTTGTTGACAAAGCTTCAAGATAAATATGGTGTGTCCAATATTTGTAGGGATGATTGTTATCCCTCCACCTCCGGCCGTATTGCATTCTCAACTTCATCTACTTCACCTACATGTGGATTTCCACAAGGTAATGATATGATGAGTAGTGATGATCATTGTAATGGTGATAGTGGGCTAATTGTTGATGATCCTTCATCACTATCTTATTATAATGCTTCATCTTTGGACTTTAACACTTCGAGCACTCTTAATGTTTCACATGCTCGTGTCGATAGTCCTTGCATATCATGTAGAAATTGCTTGACTACATCTCATAATGATATGCTTGCTATATCTTGTTGCCATGATAAAAATGTATCTATTTCCTCGAGTTGTTGTGCTAACAATGTAAAGGAAACCCAACACTCTATGGAACAAGATTTGGTCTTGAATGGTGCTCCAAGGGATCCTACACCATCATCTATTATTTCTCACTTTTGCCTTATGGCTAAGGCTTCAAAGGTATCTCCTACTTTGAATCCTAATAAATCTCATGATGATGATGTTGATGACAATGAGGATGAGGATAATGATGAAGAGTGTGATAATATTGCTTCCTTAAAAATTAAGGGAGAAATGGTCTTTAAAGCTCTCCATAAGAATAAAATTGCTTGTTCCAACTTCATGGAAATCATGTCTATTGCCATTGAGGGCAATAAATATATTGAGGAGTTGGAAGCTCATCTTGAGGAGCATGAGACCACCATTGACAAAAGGAAGGTCATGAACGTGATTACGCTAATGAGATCGCGGAGCTATCATAAGCTCTTGAAAATGAACAAACCACAAAGGAATCTCTTGAGTATACCTTTGCTCTAGAATTATCTAGATTAAAGAAATCCCATGAAAGAGCTCTCAAGGTGGCTAATGATTTTAGAACTAAAAATGATAAGCTTGAAGTTGCACATGCTACACTTCTTGAGGACTTTGAGCACCTCGAAAATGGCTCAAGGGTCATTAAGAGTTCGCTCATTGAACTCACTGAGTCTCATGCTCAACTTAAAGTTTCATATGCTAAAGATCTTGCCAAGTTGCCTTCTCTTCTTGTTGTTAATGATGATGCTTGTGCTACTAACTCTATTTTTTGTGAAGCATCCATATTAAAGGAGAATGTTGAGCTAAGGGCTCAACTTGAGTTGCTATCTAGCAATTATGGGAAATTGGAAGAAGGTCATGAAAAGCTTTCTAGCTCTCATGGCGATCTTCTAGTATCGCATAATGTGCTAAAGATAGCTCATGAGGCTAGTACCACTAAGGTAACATCTAGTGAGCCTCATGTGGACATTAGCACTACATCTAGTAGAAATGCTTTATTGCCTTGTGCTAGTCCTCATAGTTCATCTGCTCATAATGTTGGTACATCTTGTGATGAATTACTTTCCTTGCCTTGTTGCTCTAACGATGAAGCTTATACTTCCTCTAGCACTTGTGTTGATTCTAACCATGTAGAGGAAATCAATGAGCTCAAGGCCCAAGTCACTTCTTTGAAGAAAGACTTGGAAAAGAGACATGAAGGGAAGTCCACACTCAACAATATCTTGAGTGTGCAAAAATTCTCAAATGACAGAGGTGGACTTGGATTCAACTCCAAGAAGAAGAATATGTCCATGAAGTACAATAATAAGGGCCAAGAACAAGTCAAGAATTCGGCCAAGATTATTTCTTCAAGTGCAAAATAGAAGGGCACCATGTAAGATCTTGCCCATTGAAGAAGAAGCCTCAAAGTAACAAGCAACAAGGGAAGCAAACACAAGTTCAATCGCATGATCAACCACAAGTTGAAGAAAGGCCTCTTCCCAAGAATACCCAAGTCATCGCTCCTCAAGTTGAGAAATCAATTGATAAGAAAGTAAATGGTAGATGTTGCTACTTATGTCGTGAGAAGGGTCACTTCGCTTCTTCTTGCATGAAAGGTAACTTATCCAACCCAATCATTATTGATGATATCTATTCTCTTGGGAAGGATAAGCTTGGAATGTGTTTGCCAAATGTGTTAGTACTCAAAGTGGTGTCAAGAAAAGAACCATTTGGGTAGCCAAGCCTATTGTGACTAACCTCTTAGGACCCAACTTAGTTGGGGACCAACAAGCTCAAACTTGATCAATAGGTGTTGTTGGAGGGCATTGGTGACTTGGCTACATCATGAAGAATTAAGGGATCTTCATCATTCATATTATCTCAAGCCAAGTCATTTGGATTATCAAGTTTCTATCTTATATCTAATGCGCCTCCTTACGGTAACTTGTACTTCAATTGTTTACATTGATAGTTACTTGCCCCTTTGCATGTTGTGGTTTTGTACCTTGCATGTGTTTGTATATGTTGTTCTTCCTATTTGCTTATCTTGAGAAATCAAGTATGTATGATGGGTTGCACATCATGTATGTGTGAGTCTTGTGTAGAGCCTTTTTGCATTATGTTTGTATCTTAGTTGGCTCTTTGTGAGAGATTAATGGATTATCCCATTTTTGGGGAGTGGTGTGCTTTATGCACTTCACGACCCTAAGAATGTGTGTTCATGAGGAATACCACTTAGTATTGATATTACAAGATTATCTAGCTTCTATTTGGTATGTCTTCTCATGAGAAATTCAAATTCTAAATGGTCCCTTAATCATCTCTTGTTGGATTTTATTTGCCACTTGTTAATAACGTTGGTTACCACATTATGGGGGAGTAATATACTATGTGCATATTACAAGCCCAAAGAATGTGTACATTTGAGATATTGCCACTTAGAGTTGATATTATTATTTATCTTGTTCCTAGGTGGCATGCTAGCTCTAGAAGTGTCATTTGCTTGTGATTTAGGAGTAAACATGATGTTGGATATATTTGCAATCTACCAATGGGAATTATTTCCAAATACTTCTTGTCCTTTGACAATTGGTATTCCTTTTAAGTGGTAGAATTTGCTAATCATCTTTACATAGGTTTCTGTTTATCGTTTGTCTTCCCTGCCTCTTGTGGATCTTTTTGAGCATGTCTAGTGTTTCTATAGATATAGGGAAAGTGATGATCCCATCGTGTGCATTTTGTATTCAAATGCAAATTCCATATAATGCACATCTCTTGGGGGAGCTATCATATTTTCTTATGAACACTCGCTTTATGTGTTTATCATAAAATCTTTTGATCTTCGTCAAGTGTGTGTTGGTGGGAGGCAAGCCTTTTCTCTATGGTGCTTTGTGACATCATGAAAATTTGCGGAGGGTTTGGTTTGTTTGGAACCTAGCTCTCTTTTGGGAACTTGATACCTCTTGTTTTCCTTCAATTCGTATCTTGTTTCCTTATATTTGGCATGTGTCAATGGATATCTCATTCCTTGATGTATCTTTTAGTTGGTACCCGTCAAATTATATTTTTTCGTTTGATATCTTATTTTCACTTGATACCATATCTTTCGGTATCTTATCAACCGTGTGTTGATTTGATTCTTGAAAGCCTTGAGCATGCATATTTTCTACATGAACTTTAGTTGGCATGTTCTCTTTACTTGACCCAATATATAGGGGAGACTCCACTATGACATAAATTGGCTAAGGTTTTCATGAAATTCAATTTCATATCTATATGCACATATTTATGTGGAGTTTTGTCCTATTTATTGTTGGTCCACTAACTCTTTGGTCCCAATAAGTTTGGGTACCATTGTGTTTGTGGTGGTGTTCTAGGAACAATTGGAGATTCATTGGACACTTGGCTCACTTACAAGGAAGGTGTGGACACCATGTGCTTATTGGAGCCAATATAGGATGATCAATGAACCACTATCTACTACATCAATCCAATGTTATCTTGGTAACAAGTATCTACTTCATGCATGCATTTCTCGCATTCAACCTTTTATAGGTTACATCATGGCATGAACTTCTTGAATCTTTCTTGTGGTACTTGTTTCCTTTCTCAAAGAGTCTCAACGATGATGTCATATTGCTAGTTGTGATGTCTTTGATGTTCGTGCATTGGGAGCTCATTTATGTAGAATAAGAAAATATTAGGCTATGTGATATGCTTTCAAGAAAATATCTTATTGGTATATTTATGACTTGCTTTTGGATATATTGTTTGTTCGTTCTTGTAACTATTTCGTGTGTACAACATTCTTTGTGGATATATCATCATGATTGTCCTGTACCTAGAATCTTGTACACATGAGAGAAGTTACATCTCTAGTTGATATCAACTTTTCTTTCATGTCCATCGTTGCATTCCCTTTATTTCCTTGGTGGTTTCATGAAAGAATTTGTCTTAAGTGCGGATCATATATCCTTGCATCTTGATGCACTCCTTGGTGGTGAAGATTATTTCCTCATGCTTGTCTTCACGAGGGTTTTGCCATTTCGATTGGTATCCCTCCTCCTGACAATGCTATTATTTCCTATCTTCACCAGGGGTTGTCACAAGCTTTGGTTTTTAATTTTATTATCAGTAAGCTTTGTGAACCCATTTTCTAGTGGTTTGTGTGTGGGCTGGATATGTCTTGCACTTTGTGTCTCATTTCATCAAGACTATGTTGATGCTTAATGCTCATCCTTATATTAGTCTTCTCAAGTGCTTTGCCATGACTCACACACATCATTTTGGTCGAGCCTATTCTTAAATTGCCTCTTTTACATGTTACTCAACCATATGTTTAGTGCAAGTACTATGCTAATTGTCTTATCTACTTGCTTGCACTTGTTGTGTGTTTATATTGATTTTTGGGGAGTCATGATCCTATTTTGTGCACTTGTATTCAAATAAAAAAATGTTGGAAATATGCCCTAGAGGCAATAAATAAAGTGTTTATTATTATATTTCCTTGTTCATGATAATCTTTTATTATCCATGCTATAATTGTATTGAATGGAAACACATTGCATGTGTGGGTAAATAGACAACACAATGTCCCTAGTATGCCTCTAGTGAACTAGCTCGTTGATCAAAGGATGGTTAAGGTTTCCTAGCCATGGACATGAGATGTCATTTGATAATGGGATCACATCATTGGGAGAATGATGTGATGGACAAGACCCAAACTACAAACGTAGCATATGATCGTGTCAGTTTATTGCTACTGTTTTCTGCATGTCAATGTATATGTTCCTATGACCATGAGATCATGCAACTCACAGATATCGAAGGAGTGCCTTGTGTGTATCAAACGTCACAACGTAACTGGGTGACTATAAAGGTGCTCTACAGGTATCTCCAATGGTGTCTGTTGAGTTGGCATGGATCGAGACTGGGATTTGTTACTCCGTGTAACGGAGAGGTATCTCAGGGCCCACTCGGTAATGCAACATCACAATAAGCCTTGCAAGCAATGTGATTAATTGTTAGTTGCGGGATCTTGTATTACGGAACGAGTAAAGAGACTTGCCGGTAACGAGGTTGAACTAGGTATGGAGATACCGACGATCGAATCTCGGGCAAGTAACATACCGAAGAACAAAGGGAACGTTATACGGGATTAACTGAATTCTTGACATAGAGGTTCGACCGATAAAGATCTTCGTAGAATATGTAGGAACCAATGTGGACGTCCAGGTCCCCCCATTGGTTATTGACCGTAGAGGTGTCTCGGTCATGTCTACATAGTTCTCGAACCCGCAGGGTCTGCACACTTAAGGTTCAGTGACGTTTCGGTAGTGTAGAGTTATGTATGGTGGTGACCGAAGTTTATTCGGAGTCCCGGATGAGATCCCGGACGTCACGAGGAGCTCCGGAATGGTCCGGAGGTAAAGGTTCATATATAGGAAGTCCCAGTTTGGTTTTCGAAAAAGTTTCGGGCTCATCGGTAGTGTACCGGGAGTGCCGGTAGTGTACCGGGAGACCTCTGGGAGGGGTACTTCGACCCCAAGAGGTCCATGGGCTGTGGGAGAGTATTAACCAGCCCTTAGTGGGCTGGGAAAACAGCCACAAAGGCCCATGGCGCAGGAGAGAAAGTTCTAAAGCAAAAAGTGGAAAATCAGCCAATAGGAGGCAATCCTACTCCAACTAGGATTGGAGGTGAAGTAGGATTGCTTCCCACCTCCTATTTCGGCCGACCCAAAGGCCTTGGCTGACTCTCCTCTCCTCTCCTCCTATATATACTAGTGGATTGGGTGGTTTTTGGACAGAATTTCCGGCCACGTGCTACCCGTTCCACCGGTGCATAGTTTCTCCTCTAGATCGTAGTTCCGCAGTGCTTAGGCGAAGCCCTGCCGGAATTGCTCCACCACCATCACCGGAGCGCCGTCATGCTGCCGGTGAAATCTCTCTCCTCTCCACCTTCTCTTGCTGGATCAAGACGGTGGAGATCGTCATCAAGCTGCACGTGTGCTGAACGCGGAGGTGCCGTCCGTTCGGTACTAGATCGGAAGGATCGTGATCAAGGCCACGGGACGTTCGTGATAGGATCGCGGGACGGATCGTGACGAGATCGCGGGATGGTTCGTGATTAGATCGTGGGACGCTCGGCAATTTGGATCGCGAAGAAGTTCGACTACACCAACCGCGTTTCTTAACGCTTCCCGCTTAGCGATCTACAAGGGTATGTAGATCCACTCTCCCTCTCGTAGATGCTCATCACCATGGATAGGTTTGCATGTGCGTAGGAAATTTTTTGTTTCCCATGTGACGTTCCCCAACAGTGGCATCATGAGCTAGGTTGATGGTTCGATGAGATCTCGAGTAGAACACAAAAGGTTTGTGGGCGTTGATGCTTAGATTGCTTCCTTCCTTGGTTGGATTTTGTTTCAGCGGGATTGTGAGATGAAGCGGCCCGGACCAACATTACTTGTACGCTTACGAGAGACCGGTTCCCTCGACGCAACTTGTTGCTTAGATGGTTTGCGGGTGACAGTTTCTCTTACTTTAGTTGGATCGGATCCGACAAAGGCGGTCCTTGAGAAGGTTGAAAAGCAAACCACGTATCACCGTTGTGGCTTTGCGTAGGTGAGAATCGTTCTTGCTAGATACCCGTAGCAGCCACGTAAAACTTGCAACAACAACTAGAGGACGTCTAACTTGTTTTTGCAGGGTATGTTGTGATATGATATGGCCAATTACACGATGAGATATATGTGATGTATGAGATGATCATGTGATGTATAGAATTTCACGACTTGCATGTCGATGAGTACGGCAACCGGCAGGAGCCATAGGGTTGTCTTTAATTATTGTATGACCTGCGTGTCAATCATTAAGCGCTATGTAATGCTTTACTTTATCGCTACGGTAGCAATAGTAGTAGAAGCTTACAGGGCGTGACAACCCCGATGGCGACACGTTGATGGAGATCAAGATGATGGAGATCATGGTGTCGTGCCAGTGACGATGGAGATCATGCCGATGTTTTGAAGATGGAGATCTTAAACACAAGTTCATGGCCATATCATGTCACTTATGAATTGCATGAGATGTTAATCCTTTTATGCACCTTGTTTTTCTTAGTACGACGGTAGCATTATAAGGTGTTCCCTCACTTAAATTTCAAGAAAAATTGTGTTCTCCGCGAGTGTGCACCGTTGCGAAAGTTCGTCGTGTCGAGACACCACGTGATGATCGGGTGTGATAGATTCTACGTTCACATACAACGGGTGCAAGCCAGATTTGCACGCGCAGAACACTCGGGTTAAACTTGACGAGCCTAGCATGTACAGACATGGCCTCGGAACACAAGAGACCGAAAGGTCGAACATGAGTCATATAGTAGATATGATCAACATAATGATGTTCACCATTGAAGCCACCTTAACTCACGTGATGATCGGACTTGAGTTGGTGAATTTGGATCATGTGACACTCAGATGACCTGAGGGATGTCAATTTGAGTGGGAGCTTTAGTAATTTGATTAACTAAACTCATTACCTTGAACAATAGTCTAAGTAACCTTTGCATATTTATGTTGTAGATTAATGGCTCGCGCAGTAGCACCCCTGAATTTTAATGCGTTCCTAGAGAAAGCTAAATTGAAAGATGATGGAAGTAACTTTGTTGATTGGGCCCGTAATCTGAGGATTATCCTCATGGCTTCCTAGAAGTCATATGTCCTTGATGCACCGCTTGGTGACCAGCCAGAAGACATGACCTCCGAAGGCGTTAAGAACGCTTGGGAGGCTCGTGCTGGAGACTACTCAATAGTTCAGTGTGCAATATTGTATGGCTTAGAACCGGGACTTCAAAGACGTTTTGAACGTCATGGAGCATATGCGATGTTCCAGGAGTTGAAGTTTATCTTTCAGAAGAATGCCTGGATCGAGAGGTATGAGACCTCCGATAAATTCTATGCTTGCAAGATGGAGGAGAACGGGTCTATTAGTGAGCACATACTCAGAATGTCTAGGTACTCAAACCGTCTAGCGGAGTTGGGAATTACCCTTCCGCCGGAGGCGATCACTGATAGAGTTCTTCAATCGCTGCCACCTAGTTACAAGAGCTTTGTGATAAACTATAACATGCACGGGATGAACAAGTCAGTCGCCGAGATGTTTGCGATGTTGAAAGTCGCTGAGTCTGAAATCCAGAAAGAACATCAAGTGTTGATGGTCAATAAAACCACTAGTTTCAAGAAAAACGGCAAAGGCAAAGGCAAGAAGGGTAAAACCAAGAAGGATGGCAAAGCAGTTGCTACTCCTACAAAGAAGCCTAAGCATGGACCTAAGCCAGAAACTGAGTGCTTTCATTGCAAAGGAATCGGTCACTTGAAGCGGAACTGCCCCAAGTACCTGGCTGGCAACAAGGCGGCCAACGACAAACAAGGTATATATGATATACATGTTATTGACGTGTACCTTACTAGTTCTCGTAGTAGTGCCTGGGTATTTGATACCGGTTCGATTGCTCACATTTGCAACTCAAAGCAGGAACTACGGAATAAACGAAGACTGGCAAAGGATGAAGTGACGATGCGCGTGGGAAATGGTTCCAAGGTTGATGTGATCGCCGTCGGCACGCTCTCTCTTCGATTACCATCGGGATTAGTGATGAACCTAAATAATTTTTATTTAGTGCCTGCGTTAAGCATGAACATTATATCTGGATCTTGTTTATTGCGAGACGGTTACTCATTTAAATCAGAGAATAAAGGTTGTTCTATTTATATGAGTAATATCTTTTATGGTCATGCACCCAATGTTAGGGGTTTATTCATATTGAATCTTGATAGTGATGAGACACATGTTCATAACATTGATGCCAAAAGATGTAGAGTTGATAATGATAGTACCACTTTCTTGTGGCACTGCCGTTTAGGTCATATTGGTGTAAAACGCATGAGGAAGCTCCATGCTGATGGAATTTTGGAGTCACTTGATTTTGAATCACTTGACACATGTGAACCATGCCTCATGGGCAAGATGACTAAAACGCCGTTCTCTGGAACAATGGAACGGGCAAGTGACTTGCTGGAAATCATACATACAGATGTGTGCGGTCCAATGAATGTCGAAGCGCGCGGTGGTTATCGTTACTTTCTCACCTTCACTGATGACTTGAGTAGATATGGATATATTTACTTGATGAAACACAAGTCTGAAACGTTTGAAAAGTTCAAGCAATTTCAGAGTGAAGTTGAGAATCATCGTAACAAGAAGATTAAATTTCTGTGATCTGATTGAGGAGGTGAATATCTGAGTTATGAGTTTGGCAGTCACTTAAGACAATGTGGAATTGTTTCACAGTTGACACCGCCTGAAACACCACAGCATAATGGTGTGTCTGAACGTCGTAATCAGACCTTATTAGATATGGTGCGCTCTATGATGTCTCTTGCTGATTTGCCACTATCGTTTTGGGGTTATGCATTAGAGACAGCTGCATTCACTTTAAATAGGGCACCTTCGAAATCTGTTGAGACGACGCCATATGAACTGTGGTTTGGCAAAAAGCCGAAGTTGTCGTTTCTTAAAGTTTGGGGATGTGATGCTTATGTCAAAAAGCTACAGCCTGAAAAGCTGGAACCCAAAGCGGAGAAATGCGTCTTCATAGGATACCCGAAAGAGACAGTCGGGTATACCTTCTATCTCAGATCCAAGGGCAAAGTGTTTGTCGCTAAGAACGGAACATTTCTTGAGAAAGAGTTTCTCTCGAAAGAATTGAGTGGGAGGAAAATAGAGCTTGATGAGGTTGTTGAACCTTTGCTTCTACCAGAAAGTAGCGCAACACAGAAAGATGTTTCTGTGGAGCCTACGACGGTTGAAGAAGAAGTTAATGATGATGATCATGAAGCTTCGGATCAAGTTACTAATGAACCTCGTAGGTCGACAAGAACGCGTGCTACTCCTGAATGGTACGGCAATCCTGTCTTAGAGGTCATGTTGTTGGACAACAATGAACCTACGAGCTATGAAGGAGCAGTGATGGGCCCGAATTCCGATAAATGGTTAGAGGCCATGAAATCCGAGATGGGATCCATGTATGAAAACAAAGTATGGACTTTGGAAGTACTACCTGAAGGGTGAAAGGCCATTCAGAACAAATGGATTTTTAAGAAGAAGACGGACGCAGACGGTAATGTCACCATCTATAAAGCTCGACTTGTGGCAAAGGGTTTTTCACAAGTTCAAGGAGTTGACTACGATGAGACTTTCTCACTCGTAGCGATGCTTAAGTCTGTCAGAATCATGTTGGCAATAGCTGCTTATTTCGACTATGAAATTTGGCAGATGGATGTCAAAACGGCGTTCCTCAATGGTTTCCTTGAGGAAGAGTTGTATATGATGCAACCCGAAGGTTTTGTCGATCCAGAGAATGCTGACAAAGTTTGCAAACTCCAGCGATCCATTTATGGACTGGTGCAAGCATCTCGGAGTTGGAATAAGCGTTTTGATGAGGTGATCGAAGCGTTTGGGTTTATACAAGTTTATGGAGAAGCTTGTATTTACAAGAAAGTGAGTGGGAGCTCTGTAGCGTTTCTAGTGTTATATGTGGATGACATATTGCTGATTGGAAACGATATAGAAATGCTGGAAAGCATGAAGGAATATTTGAATAAGAGTTTTTCAATGAAGGACCTAGGAGAAGCTGCTTTCATATTAGGCATTAAGATCTATAGAGATCGGTCGAGACGCTTAATAGCACTTTCATAGAGCACATACCTTGATAAAGTTTTGAAGAAGTTCAAAATGGAGCAGTCCAAGAAGGGGGTCTTGCCTGTGTTACAAGGTGTGAAGTAGAGTAAGACTCAATGCCCAGTGACTGCAGAAGATAAAGAAAAGATGAGCGTCATCCCCTATGCTTCAGCCATAGGCTCTATCATGTATGCAATGCTGTGCACAAGACCCGATGTCAGCCTTGCCATAAGTATGGCCGGAAGGTTTCAAAGTGATCCTAGAATGGAGCACTGGCAAGCGGTCAAGAATATCCTTAAGTACCTTAATAGGACTAAGGACATGTTTCTCGTTTATGGAGGTGATGAAGAGCTCGTCGTAAAGGGTTACGTCGATGCAAGCTTTGACACTGATCCGGACGATTCTAAATCGCAAATCGGATACGTATTTATTCCTAACGGGGGAGCGGTAAGCTGGTGCAGTTCCAAGCAAAGCGTGGTAGCTGATTCTACGTGCGAAGCAGAGTACATCGCAGCCTCGAAGGCAGCGAAGGAAGGTGTCTGGATGAAGCAGTTCATGACAGATCTTGGAGTAGTGCCAAGTGCACTGAATCCAATAAACCTGTTCTGTGACAACACTGGTGCCATTGCTCTAGCCAAGGAACCAAGGTTTCACAAGAGGACCAGACACATAAAGCGACGCTTCAACTCCATCCGGTTCTACATCGAGGAGAAGGACATAAATATTTGCAAAGTGCACATGGATCTGAATGTTGCAGACCCGTTGACTAAACCTCTTCTAAGGGCTAAACATGATCAACACCAGAACTGTATGGGTGTTCGATTCATTACCATGTAAATCACATAGTGATGTGAACTAGATTATTGACTCTAGTGCAAGTGGGAGACTGTTGGAAATATGCCCTAGAGGCAATAAATAAAGTGTTTATTATTATATTTCCTTGTTCATGATAATCGTTTATTATCCATGCTATAATTGTATTGAATGGAAACACATTGCATGTGTGGGTAAATAGACAACACAATGTCCCTAGTATGCCTCTAGTGAACTAGCTCGTTGATCAAAGGATGGTTAAGGTTTCCTAGCCATGGACATGAGATGTCATTTGATAACGGGATCACATCATTGGGAGAATTATGTGATGGACAAGACCCAAACTACAAACGTAGCATATGATCGTGTCAGTTTATTGCTACTGTTTTCTGCATGTCAATGTATATGTTCCTATGACCATGAGATCATGCAACTCACGGATATCGGAGGAGTGCCTTGTGTGTATCAAACGTCACAACGTAACTGGGTGACTATAAAGGTGCTCTACCGGTATCTCCAATGGTGTCTGTTGAGTTGGCATGGATCGAGACTGGGATTTGTTACTCCGTGTAACGGAGAGGTATCTCGAGGCCCACTCGGTAATGCAACATCACAATAAGCCTTGCAAGCAATGTGACTAATTGTTAGTTGCGGGATCTTGTATTACGGAATGAGTAAAGAGACTTGCCGGTAACGAGGTTGAACTAGTTATGGAGATACCGACGATCGAATCTCGGGCAAGTAACATACCGAAGAACAAAGGGAACGTTATACGGGATTAACTGAATCCTTGACATAGAGGTTCGACCGATAAAGATCTTCGTAGAATATGTAGGAACCAATGTGGACGTCCAGGTCTCGCCATTGGTTATTGACCGTAGAGGTGTCTCGGTCATGTCTACATAGTTCTCGAACCCGCAGGGTCTGCACACTTAAGGTTTGGTGACGTTTCGGTAGTGTAGAGTTATGTATGGTGGTGACTGAAGTTTGTTCGGAGTCTCGGATGAGATCCCGGACATCACGAGGAGCTCCGGAATGGTCCGGAGGTAAAGATTCATATATAGGAAGTCCCAGTTTGGTTTCCGGAAAAGTTTCGGGCTCATCGGTAGTGTACCGAGAGTGCCGGTAGTGTACCGGGAGTGCCGGTAGTGTACCGGGAGACCTCCGGGAGGGGTACTTCGATCCCAAGAGGTCCATGGGCTGTGGGAGAGTATTAACCAGCCCTTAGTGGGCTGGGAAAACAGCCATAAAGGCCCATGGCGCAGGAGAGAAAGTCCTAAAGCAAAAAGTGGAAAATCAGCCAATAGGAGGCAATCCTACTCCAACTAGGATTGGAGGTGAAGTAGGATTGCTTCCCACCTCCTATTTTGGCCGACCCAAAGGCCTTGGCTGCCTCTCCTCTCCTCTCCTCCTATATATACTAGTGGATTGGGTGGTTTTTGGACAGAATTTCCGGCCACGTGCTACCCGTTCCACCGGTGCATAGTTTCTCCTCTAGATCGTAGTTCCGCAGTGCTTAGGCGAAGCCCTGCCGGAATTGCTCCACCACCATCACCAGAGCGCCGTCACGCTGCTGGTGAACTCTCTCTCCTCTCCACCTTCTCTTGCTGGATCAAGACGGTGGAGATCGTCATCAAGCTGCACGTGTGCTGAACGCGGAGGTGCCGTCCGTTCGGTACTAGATCGGAAGGATCGTGATCAAGGCCACAGGACGTTCATGATCGGATCGCGGGACGGATTGTGACGAGATCGCGGGATGGTTCGTGATTAGATCGCGGGACGCTCTGTGATTTGGATCGCGAAGAAGTTCGACTACACCAACCGCGTTGCTTAACGCTTCCCGCTTAGCGATCTACAAGGGTATGTAGATCCACTCTCCCTCTCGTAGATGCTCATCACTATGGATAGGTTTGCATGTGCGTAGGAATTTTTTTGTTTCCCATGCGACGTTCCCCAACAAAAAAATCTTATTTGTGCACAAATCATGGGGAGCTCCTCTAGTTTCTTTATAAACACTCTTTTGCCCTTATCATAATATCTTTTATTCATGTGGCTCGTAGGTCCATGTGATTGATTGTTCCAATTAGTATCTTTTGATTGCTTGGTTCACTCTGGTGTATGTGTTTGTGCCATACGATCCTTTTTGCAATCTTTGGGTTCTCAATATAGTTTTTCTTCCTCCAACTACTTATCATTGGATATGTGTATTTCTTTGCACACGTATTTTGAGATATGCAAACTTTTTGGAGGAATACCTATTATATTGGCTTTCTAAACTTTTCGTCCATTTTGGCAATCGATGCCAATGGGGGAGAAGTTTAGAGAGTTTAGTTTGGAATGCTTTGAGAGTTTTGATTTTGTTGATTAAGCATTTGCATCTCACATCCAGGCATTGCATTTGTGTGTGCTTGGTTGTGCTTATTTGCTTATATAAACTCTCTTGAAAGTGGTTGTCATCAATTACCAAAATGGGGGAGATTGTAAGAGCACATTTCTCCATGTGTGGTTTTGGTAATTGATGACATCCCTATGGACTAATGGTTGCCTTGAGTTATATTCGAAGGATTTGTCCATAGGCACTTCCTGAAGTCCATCTGTTGGGTTTCAAGGAGTTTATATGATGACCAAGGTGGTATTCAAGGTTTATCCAAAGATTGGTCATGTGAGAGTTGAGCTTATTGCAAGCATGTCTTGAAGAAGAAGATTGTGTGAGCATTCATGATTACCTTCAAGACATCATCTTTATGAAGAGAGTAGATAAGATACAAGGTTGATCAAGACTAAGTCAAAGAGTGAATCAAGTGATCAATACACAAAGCGTACAAGATGTACCGAGAGGGATCAAGTGATCGCATGGTATGGTAAGCATTGTCCATTACGCTTTGTGTACTAACCCATGTTCCTTGTGAGAGTTCTTTGTGGGGTTAGGTATATTTCCATGGGATTGCAGCAAGAAGAAGATCCCATACAACCCATGTAAGATGACATCAGGTGGTGATCGTCATCAAGGTTGCGGTGTGCAAGTTCAAGTGAAGCATCACGAAGAAATCATGCTTGTATCTTGCCATCCATTGTGGTGACAATGGACTTGTGAAGGTGTGTCGAAGAGTGACTCACCCATAGTGGAGTATGGGGGAGCAATCAACTAGCCTTCATCGAGTCAACGCAATCACGAAAGGTGGTCCAACTTTAAGGAGTCAAGATCATCATCATCTAGCTCAAGTGGACTTCGTGCAAGGCAAAGGTTTGCCCTTGATATGTTTTCTATATTTTACCGGTCTCATGGTGATAGTTTGGAGACCAGGTTATAGGATCGATAGCCGTACTATCAAGGGGGGCTCTCAAGTGAGTAGCTTGATCGTATCGTTCGTCGAGAGCTCAAACCATTGCATCCTTGCATCATATTTTTTATTCTTATTTGTATTTTCTCCCTTTGAGGTTTTAGAGCTTGTGGTTATCTTCGTGACAAGCTTCTTCTATTGCGTTTTCGGTGTTGGAGGTTTACCGGTCTTATCCGAGGAAGGGTTCTCACCATTTTCTTATGGTACTTTTCTCATTTGCTTATTATTGATATTTCTATCAAGATTGTGTTAGCCATGTCGTTTGCTTTCCAACAAACTTGGTTTAATTGAATTCGGAGTCTGTTTGTAGAAGTTGTGTCAGTTTTGGTGTTCTTAAAAGGCTGCAGTGGTAGTACCGCACCTAGAGCGGATGTAATTTTTTTACTATCGCTCGAGAGCGGTACTACCGTGGCTCGAGAGCGGTACTACCGCTCCGGACCAAAATCTCATGTTAAGTCCAGCCGTGGTAGGTGTTTCAAATATGCCCTAGAGGGTAATAATAAATTAGTTATTATTATATTTCCTTGTTTGTGATAATCGTTTATTATCAAACGTCGCAACGTAACTAGGTGACTATAAAGGTGCTCTACAAGTATCTCTGAGGGTGTCTGTTGGGTTGGCATGGATCAAGACTGGGATTTGTTACTCCGTGTGACGAAGAGGTATCTCAGGGCCCACTCGGTAATACAACATCATAGTAAGCCTTGCAAGCAATGTGACTAAAGTGTTAGCCACGGGATCTTGTATTACGGAACAAGTAAAGAGACTTGCCGGTAACAAGATTGAACTAGGTATGGAGATACCGACAATCGAATCTCAGGTAAGTAACATACCGAAGAACAAAGGGAACAACATACGGGATTAACTGAATCCTTGACATAGAGGTTCAACCGATAAAGATCTTTGTAGAACATGTAGGAACCAATATGGGCATCCAGGTCCCACTATTGTTTATTGACCGTAGAGGTGTCTCGGTCATGTCTACATAGTTCTCGAACCCACAGGGTCTACACACTTAAGGTTCAATGACGTTTCGGTAGTATAGAGTTATGTATGGTGGTGACCGAAGGTTGTTAGGAGTCCCGAATGAGATCCCAGATGTCACGAGGAGCTCCGGAATGATCCGGAGTAAATATTGATATATGTGAAGTCCTATTTTGGTCATCAGAAAAGTTTCGGGCTCATTGGTAGTGTACCGGGAGTGCCGGAAGGGTATTGGGGGACCATCGGGAGGGGTGTTTCGACCGAAGAGGCTACAAGGGCTGTGGGAGAAGGTAAACCAGCCCCTGGTGGTATGGCCGAAGCCTCCCCTAAGGGCCCATGTGGCTGGAGTTGTTTGAGAGGGAAAAAACTCAAGGTGGCAATAGTTTCCAAGTAGGAAGGAGGAGTCCTAATCCTACTAGAATTGGAGGAGGACTCCTCCTCTCCTCCTTGCGCCAAGGCCAAGGGCTGGCCCCTTGTGCGCCAAGACTACTCCCTCCCTCCTCCTATATATACTAGAGGTTTTGAGGATTTTGAGACATAGAAAACAACCACGTGCTACCTCTCATCTAGATCGTAGTTTCTCCTCTAGATCGTTTCAGCGGTGCTTAGGTGAAGCCCTGCTGGAATTGTTCCACCACCATCGCTGCCACGCCATCGCGCTGCCGGAGAAATCACCTACCTTTCCGCTCCCTCTTGCTGTATCAAGAAGGCGGAGATTGTCATCGAGCTGTACGTGTGTTGAACACGGAGGTGTCATCCGTTCGGTGCTAGATCGGAAGGACCGTGATCAAGATCGCGAGATGATTTGTTATTTGATCGCGGGACGAATCGTGATGGGATCGCGGGATGGATCATGATCGGATCGCGAGATGGATCATGATGGGATCACGGGACGGTCGGCGATTTGGATCGCGAAGATGTTTGACTACATCAACCGTGTTTCTTAACGCTTCCTGCTTAGCGATCTACAAGGGCATGTAGATCCACTCTCCCTCTCGTAGATGCTCATCACCATTGATAGATCTTGCGTGTGCATATGATTTTTTTGTTTCCCATGCTACGTTCCCAATAGTGGTATCAGAGCTAAGTCTATGTGTAGATGAGATCTCGAGTAGAACACAAAGGAGTTTGTGGGTGTTGATGGTTAGATTGCTTCCTCCCTTGGTCGTGTTTTGGTTCAGCGATATTGTGGGATGAAGCGGTCTGGACCATCCTTACTCGTACGCTTACAAGAGGCCAGTTCCATCGACTGACATGTAACTTCGTTGCACAAAGATGGCTGGCGGGTGCCTGTTTCTCCTACTTTAGTTGGATTGGATTCGACAAAGGCGGTCCTCGAGAAGGTTGAAAAGCAATTTATGTATCACCGTTGTGGTTTTTGCGTAGGTAAGAATTATTCTTGCTAGATACCCATAGCAGCCACGTAAAACTTGCAACATCAATTAGAGGACGTCTAACTTGTTTTTGTAGGGTATGTTGTGATGTGATATGGCCAATTACATGATGAGATATATGTGATGTATGAGATGATCATGTATTGCATAGAATATCACGACTTGCATGTCGATGAGTACGGCAACCGGCAGGATCCATAGGGTTGTCTTTAATTATTGTATGACTTGCGTGTCAATCATTAAGCGTTATGTAATGCTTTACTTTATTGCTAAGCGGTTGCAATAGTAGTAGAAGCATGGTGGGCACGACAACCCTGATGGCGACACTTTGATGGAGATCATGGTGTCATGTCGGTGACGATGGAGATCATGCCGGTGCTTTAAGGATGGAGATCAAAAGCACAAGTTGATGGCCATATCATGTCACTTATGATTTGCATGTGATGTTAATCTTTTATGCACCTTGTTTTGCTTAGGACGACGGTAACATTATAAGGTGATCCCTCACTTAAATTTCAAGATAAATTGTGTTCTCCCCGAGTGTGCACCATTGCGAAAGTTTGTCGTGTCGAGACACCACGCGATGATCGGGTGTGATAGACTCTACGTTAACATACAACGGGTGCAAGCCAGTGTTACACGTGCAGAACACTCGGGCTAAACTTGATGAGCCTAGCATGTACAGACATGGCCTCGAAACACAAGAGACCAAAAGGTCGAACATGAGTCATATAGTAGATATGATCAAGATGATGATGTTCACCATTGAAACCACCGCAACTCACGTGATGATCGGACTTGAGTTGGTGAATTTGGATCATGTATCACTCGAATGACCGGAGGGATGTCAATTTGAGTGGAAGTTCTTAAGTAATATGATTAATTGAACTCATTATCATGAGCATAGTCAGTAGTGTTTTTGCAAATTATGTTGTAGATTACTAGCTCATGTTGTAGCTCCCGTGAATTTTTATATGTTCCTAGAGAAATACAGTTGAAAGATGTTGGTAGCAATATTGCGGACTGGGTCCGTGATCTGAGGATTGTCCTCATTGCTGCATAGGAGTCTTATGTCCTTAATGCACCGCTCGGTGCGCCAACCCCTCTAACGTTGTGTGTAGATGTTGTGAACATCTGACAGGCACGTTCCGATGACTACCCGATAGTTTAGTGCGTCATGCATTACGACTTAGAATTGAGGCTCCAAAACATTTTGAAAGTCATGGAACATATGAGATGTTCTAAAGAGCTGAAATTGGGATCTCGGGCTCGTGCCCGTGTTGTGAGATATGAGATCTCCAACAAGATTCTTTGCTTGCAAGATCAAGGAGAATAGCTCAATCATTGAGCATGTGCTCAGATTGTCTGGGTGCTACAATTGCTTGAATCGAGTGGGAGTTGATCTTCCAGATAAGAAAGTGATTGATATAGTTTTCCAAGTCACTGTCACTAAGCTACTAGAGCTTCGTGATGAACTATAAAATGCCAGGGATGGAAATAATGATCCCTGAGCTGTTCGCAATGTTTGACACCGCGAAGGTAGAAATCAAGAAGGAGCATCAAGTGTTGATGGTCAGTAAAACCACTAGTTTCGAGAAGGGCAAGGGCAAGGAGGGAAACTTCATGGATGGCAAGACAGTTGCTGCTCAAGTGAAGCAATCCAAAGTTGAACCGAAACCCGAGACTAAGTGCTTCTATTATGAGGAGAGCGGTTGCTGAAGTGAAACAACCCTAGATACTTGGTAGATTGAAGGATGACAACGTCAATACAAGTATATTTGATATACGTGTTATTGATGTGTACCTTGCTAGTATTCCTAGTAGCACCTGGGTATTGGATACCGGTTCGGTTGCTAAATGTTAGTAACTTAAAATAATAGCTACGGAATAAATGGAGACTAGCTATGGGTGAGGTGACAATGTGTATTGGAAATGTCTCCAAGGTTGATGTGATCAACATCGCACGCTCTCTCTACCTTCGGGATTAGTGAACCAAAATAAATGTTGTTTGGTGTTTGCGTTGAGCATGAACATGATTAGATCGTGTTTATTGCAACACGGTTATTCATTTAAGTGAGATAATAATGGTTATTCTGTTTACATGAATAATACCTTCAATCGTCATGCACCCAATGGGAATGGTTTGTTGAATCTTGATCGTAGTAATACACATGTTCATAACATTGATGCAAAAAAGATGCAAAGTTAATAATGATAGTACCACATACATGTGGCACTGCCGCTAAATGTCATATTGGTATAAATTGCATGAAGAAACTCCATGCTGATGGATCTTTGGACTCATTCGGTTTCGAATCGGTTGAGACATGCGGACCATGCCTCTTGGGCAAGATGACTAAAGACCCCATTTTCAGTATGCTGGAGCGGGCTAGTAACTTATTGGAAATAATACATGTTGATGTATGCGATCCAATGAGTGTTGTAGCGTGCAGTGAATATCATTATTTTTCTTAGCTTCACTGATGATTTGAGTATATATGAGTATATTTGCTTAATCAAACACAAGTCTGAAACGTTTGAAAAGTTCAAACAAATTCAGAGTGAAGTTTAAGATCATCGTGACAAGAAGATAAAAATGTCTATGATATGATCGTGGAGGTGAATATCCGAGTTACGAGTTTGGCATACAACTTTATACAATGTGAAAGTTGTTTCACAACTCACGCCATCTGGAACACCATAGTGTGATGGTGTGTTCGAACGTCATAGTCGTGCTCTACTGGATATGGTGCGTGCTATGATGTCTCTTATCATTTTGCCACTATCGTTTTGGGGTTATGCATTAAAGACAACTACATTCACTTTAAATAGGGCACCATCTAAATCCGTTGAAATGACACCGCATAATTATGGTTTGATAGAAACCTAAGCTGTCATTTCTTAATGTTTGGGGCTGCGACGCTTATGTGCAAAAAGGTTTTCACCTAATGAGATCGAACCCAAAGCGGAAAAATGCATTTTCATGGAATACCCTAAGATCAGTTGGGTATACCTTCTATCTTAGATCCGAGCACAAAGTGTTTGTTGCCAAAGCGGGTCCTTTCTCAAGAAAGAGTTTCTCTCGAAAGAATTGAGTGGGAGGAAGATAGAACTTGATGAGGTTGTTGAACCTTTGTTTCAGCCATAGAGTAGCACAACACAGAAAGATGTTTCTGTGGAGCCTACGTCAGTTGAGGAGGAAGTTAATGATGATGATCATGAAGCTTCGGATCAAGTTACTATCAAACCTCGTAGGTCGACAAGGACGCGTATTACTCCTGAGTGGTACGACAACCTGTCTTAGAGGTCATGTTGTTGGACAACGATGAACCTACAAACTATGGAGAAGCGATGATGGGCCCGGATTCGGACAAATGGTTAGAGGCCATGAAATCTGAGAAAGGATCCATGTATGAAAACCAAGTATATACTTTGGTAGACTTGCTCATTGGATGGCAGGTCGTTGAGTACAAATGGACCTTTAAGATGAAGACATACGCTGATGGTAAATGTCACCATTTATAAAGCTTGACTTATCACAAAGAAGTTTCCGACAAGTTGAAGGAATTGACTGCGATGAGACTTTCTCACTCATAGCGATGCTAAAGTCTGTTGGAATTATGTTAGCAGTTGCTGCATTTTTCAATTATGAAATCTGGCAGTTGGAAGTCAAAACATCGTTTCCTTAACGGTTTACTTGAGGAAAGGTTGTATGTGATACAACCAAAAGGTTTTGTCAGTCATAAGGATGCTAAGAGGTGTGCGAGCTCCAGTGATCCTTCTATGGGTTGGAGCAAGCATCTCGGAGTTGGAATATACGCTTTGATGAGGTGATCAAAGTTTTTGAGTCTATACAAAGTTTATGAGAAACTTGTATTTACAATAAAGTGAGTGGGAGCACTATAGAATTTCTGATAAGCATATGTGGATGAGATATTGTTGATCGGAAATGATGTAGAATTTCTGGAAAGCATAAAGTGTTGTTTAAAAAGAGTTTTTCAAAGGAAGACCTGGACAAAGCTACTTAATAGTTGGGCATCGAGATCTATAGAGATAGATCAAGACGCCTGATGAGACTTTCAATGAGTACATACCTTGACAAGATTTTGAAAGAGTTCAAAATGGATCAGTCAAAGAAAGAGTTCTTGCTTGATTTGTAAGGTGTGAAGTTGAGTGAGACTCAATGCTCGACCATGGCAGAAGAAAGAGAAAGGACGAAGGTCGTCCCCTGTGCCTTATCCATAGGCTCTGTATAGTATGCCATGTTGTGTACCACACTTGTGTGTGCCTTGCAATGAGTCCGTCAAGGGGTACAAAAGTGATCCAAGAGAGGATCACTGGACAACAGTCAAAATTATCCTTAGTAACCAGAGGACTAAGGAGACGTTTCTCGATTATGGAGGTGATAAAGAGTTCGTCGTAAAGAGTTACGTCGATGCAAGCTTTAACACTAATCTGGATGACTCTTAGTAGCAATCCGGATACGTATAGTGGAGTAGCCATTTGTAATAGCTACAAGTGGAGCATGGTAGCAGTGTCTACAGTATGGCATAGAGATTTGCAAAGTGCACTAAATATCACAAACCCATTGACTAAAACCTCTTTCACATTCAAAACAGGATCGAACCCCATAACTCATTGGGTGTTGGATTCATAACAATGTAAATCACATGGTGATGTGAACTAGATTAATAACTATAGTGAAAGTGGGAGACTATTGGAAATATGCCCTTGAGGCAATAATAAATTAGTTATTATTATATTTCCTTGTTCGTGATAATCGTTTATTATCCATGCTATAATTGTATTGATTGGAAACTAAATACATGTGCGGGTATATAGACAACACTATGTCCCTAGTATGCCTCTAGTAGACTAGCTCGTTGATCAAAGATGGTTAAGGTTTACTAGCCATGGACATGAGATGTCATTTCATAATGGGATCACATCATTAGGAGAATGATGCGATGGACAAGACCCAAACTATAAACGTAGCATATGATCGTGTCAGTTTATTGCTACAGTTTTTTGCATGTCAAGTATCTGTTCCTATGACCATGAGATCATGCAACTCACTGACACCGGAGGAGTACCTTGTGTGTATCAAACATCGCAATGTAACTAGGTGACTATAAAGGTGCTCTATAGGTATCTCTGAGGGTGTCTATTGGGTTGGTATGGATCAAGACTGGGATTTGTTACTCCGTGTGACAGAGAGGTATCTCAGGGCCCACTCGGTAATACAACATCACAGTAAGCCTTGCAAGCAATGTGACTAAAGTGTTAGCCACGGGATCTTGTATTACAGAACGAGTAGAGAGACTTGTCGGTAACGAGATTGAACTAGGTATGGAGATACCGACGATCGAATCTCGGGTAAGTAACATACCGAAAGACAAAGGGAACAACATACGGGATTAACTGAATCCTTGACATAGAGGTTCAACCGATAAAGATCTTCGTAGAATATGTAGGAACCAATATGGGCATCCAGGTCCCGCTATTGGTTATTGACTGTAGAGGTGTCTCGATCATGTCTACATAGTTCTCGAACCCACATGGTCTGCACACTTAAGGTTAAGTGACGTTTCAGTAGTATAGAGTTTATGTATGGTGGTGACTGAAGGTTGTTTGGAGTCCCGTATGAGATCCCGGACGTCATGAGGATCTCCTGAATGGTTCGGAGGTAAAGATTGATATATAGGAAGTCCTATTTTGGTCACCGGAAAAGTTTTGGGCTCATCGGTAGTGTACTGGGAGTGCTGGGAGGGTACCGGGGGACAATCGGGAGGGGTGTTTCAACCCAATAGGCTACATGGGCTATGGGAGGAGGTAAACCAGCCCCTGGTGGGCTGGCCGAAGCCTCCCCTAAGGGCCCATGCGGCTGGAGTGGTTTGAGAGGGAAAAACTCAAGGTGGAAAGAGTTTCCAAGTGGGAAGGAGGAGTCCTAATCCTACTAGGATTGGAGGAGGACTCCTCTCCTCCTTGTGCCAAGGCCAAGGGCTGTACCCTTGTGCACTAAGACTCCTCCCTCCCTCCTCCTATATATACTAGAGGTTTTGAGGGTTTTGAGGCACAGAAAACAGCCACGTGCTACCTCTCCTCTAGATTGTAGTTTCTCCTCTAGATTGTTTCAGCGGTGCTTAGGCGAAGCCCTACTGGAATTGTTCCACCACCATCACCGCCATGCCGTCGCGCTGCTGGAGAACCCATCTACCTCTTCGCTCCCTCTTGCTGGATCAAGAAGGCGGAGATCGTCATCGAGCTATACGTGTGCTGAACGCGGAGGTGCCGTCCGTTCGGCGCTAAATCAGAAGGATCGTGATCAAGATCGCGAGATGATTCATGATGTGGTCGCGGGACGGATCTTGATGGGATCGCGGGACAGATCGTGATCGGATCATGAGATGGATCATGATGGGATTGCGGGACGCTCGGTGATTTGGATCGCGAAGACATTCAACTACATCAACCGTGTTTCTTAACGCTTCCTGCTTAGCGATCTACAAGGCTATGTAGATCCACTCTCCCTCTCGTAGATGCTCATCACCATGGATAGATCTTGCGTGTGCATAGGAAATTTTTTGTTTCCCATGCTACGTTCTCCAATAGTAGGCACGGATGTAATATTTTAGTACCGCTCGCAAGCAGTAGTACCGCTACCCGTAGCGGTAGTACCGCTATCCATAGCGGTAGTATCGTGAGGATGAGCGGTAGCACCGCTCCGGGTTTCTACTGGTCTTTTTCCTCCTTGGTGTTGTTTTTCAAAGAGCTACTACCGTCCTAGCGGTAGTACCGCTCCTTGGAGCGGTAGTACCACTCTGTGCGGGCTGTGAGGATAAAGGTTGGATTTTTCCCCACCTATAAAAGGGGGTCTTCTTCTCCAATGGACCTCATCCTTTGAGCTTGTGTTCTTCCCCCATTTTTGACCTTCTTTGAGATTGCTAACTCTCAACCCCTCCAATGATTCGTGCTAGTTCTTGAGGGAAAAGAGAGAGGAGATCTAGATCCACATTTCCACCAATCACTTTCTCCTCTAAGTGAGGGGAACCCCTTGGATCTAGATCTTGGAGTTCTCCATGTTCTTTGTTCTTCCTCTCATTTTCCTCCCTAGCATTAGTTGCTTTGGTGGGGTTTTGGAGAGAAGGACTTGAGCACTTCGTGTGCCCTTGCCATTGCATTTGGTGCATAGGTTTGAGTTCTCCACGGTGATACGTGGAAGTGAGAAGTTGAGAAGCTTATTACTCTTGGGTGTTTGAGCATCCTAGAGCTTGTTCCTCTTAGTTGAGAAGCTTTGGTGCCCTAGAAGGTTGGTGGTGCCTCGGAGCTCAATCATTGTGGTGCAAAGCTCCAGGCAAGCTTCGGGGTCTCCAATTAGGTTGTGGAGATTGCCCCAAGCATTTTAGGTCACCTCGGAGCCACAATCCATTGTGGTGAAGCTTCTTGGTGTCATTGGGAGCCTCCAATTAAGTTTTGGAGATTTCCCCAACCTTGTTTGTATGGGTTCGGTTACCACCCTCAAGGGTCCCTTAGTGGAATCACGTCATCTTGCATTGTGCGAGGGCGTGAGGAGATTACGGTGGCCCTAGTGGATTCTTGGGGAGCATTGTGCCACCACACCGCTCCAAACGGAGATTAGCATCCGCAAGGGTGTGAACTTCGGGATACATCATCGTCTCCACGTGCCGCGGTTATCTCTTACCCGAGCCCCTTTACTTATGCACTTTACTTTGTGATAGCCATATTGTTTCTTGTTATATATCTTGCTATCACTTAGTTGTATATCTTGCTTAGCATAATTTGTTGGTGCACATAGGTGAGCCTAGTTGTTTTAGGTTTTGTGCTTGATTAATTAAATGATAGTTTTATTCCACATTTGTTCAAGCCTAAACCGTAATTATTTTAAAGCGCCTATTCACCCCCCCTTTAGGAGACACCCACGTCCTTTCAGAGGTATCTCAGGATCCACTCGGTAATACAACATCACAATGAGCCTTGCAAGCAAAGTGACTAAAGAGTTAGCCACATGATCTTGTATTACGGAATGAGTAAAGAGACTTGACGGTAACGAGATTGAACTAGGTATAGAGATACCGACGATCGAATCTCGGGCAAGTAACATACCGAAGAACTAAGGGAACAACATACGGGATTAACTAAATCCTTGACATAGAGGTTCAACCGATAAAGATCTTTGTAGAATATGTAGGAACCGATATGGGCATCTAGGTCCCGCTATTGGTTATTGACCGTAGAGGTGTCTCGGTCATGTCTACATAGTTCTCGAACCCGCAGGGTTTGCACACTTAACGTTCGGTGACATTTCGGTAGTATTGAGTTATGTATGTTGGTGACCGAAGGTTTTTCGGAGTCCTTCATGAGATCTCAGATGTCGGGAGGAGTTACGAAATGGTCCAGAGGTAAAGATTGATATATAAGAAGTCCTGTTTTGGTCACAGGAAAAGTTTTGGGTATTTCCGGGAGTGTACCGGGAGTGTTGGAAGGGTTCTGGGGGTCCACCGAGAGGGGCCCACTCACCCCTAGGAGGTGGTGTACCAGCCCCTAGTGGGCTGGGAAACCAGCCCCTAAGGTCCCATTCACAATGAGGAGGAGTAGGGGCCAAGTAGTGAGGAGTGCTACTAGGAGTCCACCTCCCTTGTGGGAGGTGGACTCCTCCCCTTGCCTTCGGTCGAAGCCCTCCTTGGAGGAAGGGCTAGGGCTGCCTCCTATCCCCTTCCTCCTATATATATGGATGGATTTTGAGGGCATCCCCTTACCTGAAAGCCACGTGTTGCCCTCTTCTTCCTCTAGATCGTTTCTCCTCTAGATTAATTCGGCGGAGCTAGGCGAAGCCCTGCCGGATTAGTTCATCACCACTGCCACCATGTTGTTGTGCTGCCGGAGAACTCATCTACCTCTCCGCTCCCTCTTGCTAGATCAAGAAGGCGGAGATCGTCATCGAACTGTACATGTGCTGAACGCGGAGGTGCCATCCGTTCGGCGCTAGATCAGGACGGATCGTGATTGGATCGCTAGACGACTAGCGCTTTGGATCGCGAAGACGTTCGACTACATCAATTGCGTTTCTTAATGCTTCCTGCTTGGCGATCTACAAGGGTATGTATATCCACTCCCCCTCTCGTAGATGCTCATCACCATGGATAGATCTTGTATGTGCGCAAGATTTTTTTTGTTTCCCATGCAACGTTCCCCAACAGTGGCATCATGAGCTAGGTCTATGCATAGATGATATCACGAGTAGAACACAAAAGAGTTTGTGGGCGTTGAGGCTCAGATTGCTTCCTCCCATGGTCTTTTCTTGATTCAGCGGTATTGTGGGATGAAGTGTCTAGGACCAACCTTACTCGTACACTTACGAGAGACCAGTTCCATCGATTGGCATGTAACTTTGTTGCATAAAGATGGCTGGCAGGTGTCTGTCTCTCCTACGTTAGTTGGATCAGATTCGAAAAAGACGGTCCTTGAGAAGGTTTAATAGCAATTTGTGTATCACCGTTGTGGTTTTGCGTAGTTAAGAACCATTCTTGCTAGATACCCGTAGCAGCCACGTAAAACATGCAACAACAATTAGAGGACGTCTAACTTGTTTTTGCAGGGTATGTTGTGGTATGATATGGCCAATTACATGATGAGATATATGTGATGCATGAGATGATCATGTTTTTATAGAATATCATGACTTGCATTGATGAGTACGACAATCGGCAGGAGCCATAGGGTTGTCTTTAATTATTGTATGACCCACGTGTCGATCATTAAGCGCTATGTAATGCTTTAATTTATCACTAAGCGGTAGCAATAGTAGTAGAAGCATGGTGGGCGCAACAACCCCGATGGCGACACGTTGATGGAGGTCATGGTGTCATGCCGGTGACGATGGAGATCATGCCGGTGCTTTAAGGATGGAGATCAAAAGCACAAGATCATGGCCATATCATGTCACTTATGATTTGCATGTGATGTTAAACCTTTTATGCATCTTATTTTGCTTAGGACGATGGTAGCATTATAAGGTGATCCGTCACTAAAATTTCGAGATAAAATTGTGTTCTCCCCGAGTGTGCACTGTTGTGAAAGTTCGTCGTGTCGAGACACCACGTGATGATCGGGTGTGATAGACTCTATGTTCACATACAACGGGTGCAAGCCAGTGTTGCATGTGCGGAGCATACTACAGGAATCAGGCTCTTTGTCATCTATCATGGCAGACGACAAAGGTCACAACCACAGACGGCAAAGGCCTTTGCGTCACCCAGTGGACAACAAAAGTTTGGGCTGAACAAACGTTGGCAAAGGGGTTCTTTGTCGTCTGCCTTGGCACAACGGACGACTAAGTTTTTTTTGTCGTCAGCCTACAGAAAGCAACGACGCTGGATGGCGTAGTACTAATGGTAGCACTGTTATATATGATATGTATATATATATATATATATTTCACAGTAACAATATCCCCGCCATATGGATATGATCAACCAACAATTATACCAAATTAAAAGTATCAAATGTCACATTTTTCACTATATTACAATAGTTCCATCCATGCATACATAGTCTCATACAGATACGTAGAAAGTTTCACGTAAGTTCATCAATACAAAATGAAAACAGAAAGTAAACACTAGCACTACATCAAATCAAGGTGCCGTGAACTCAATCTAATCTGCAAAATTGGAAATAAGAAAGTTAGAAAAAGAATACTAGAAGAAGTAGTACTAGAAGAAGAAGTGTTTTTCTTCTCTCCCTTTCTCCTCTTGTTTTTCTTCTTCATATTGCTTATTTGTGTCATTTTAGAGCTAACCTAGGTAATTATCACATTTTTGACCTAACTAAGCTTATTGTGTCATTTTGCAAGAAAATAATCTAAGTCTATGGCATCTATGAGGTTACCAAGTCTATTATGCCATTTTTTAGTTAACTAAGCATATTATGTTAGTGTGGAGGAAACAATGCTAAGTATAGGTCATTGTAGAGCTAATTTAGGTACAATATGTCATTTTGGAGGTAAGTAAGCTTACTATGTCATTTTACAGGAAACGGAGCTAACTTAGGTAAAATATGACATTTGTCTAACTGCTAAGTTTGTCATTGTTCTAAGTTTGTCTAAGTGCTATGTTTGTCTTTGTTTGAGAAAATGAGCCAAGTAAGTGGCATATGCTTACCGTCCTCGTCATCATGGTGGTGAAGCACCGGGGTTGCTCAGGCTGGTGTCAGCTGGAGCACTACTTGGCCCTAGAGAAGGATCATGCGATGCGGCTCGGGAGTTATGCTGCACCAAAGATCATTTGCGTTAGCATGATGACGCTGGAATGTTAAGAGTAGTAACTAATCAACATTGAAATGAAACTCACCATTCCAGCCGTGGTAATGACTGGCATCGACTGAGGGGTCTAGCCGGTCTTCTCGCACAAAGTTTGCACATTTCATTTTGACAAGTTAATCATATTGGTTATTAATGAAACGAACATGTAGTGCATGATTTGGCTCATATGAAAAAGAAACTTACCACGATGAGCTCGTACATGGCCCGGTTAGACGCATCGTTCCGTGCCCTCTCATCCTCCAACAACCTAGCTGTCCTCTCCTCCAAATCCCTCTTCTCCTCCACCGCCTGTTGGGCTTGTTCCGCCAGAAGCGCCTGGGTTGTCTCTCTCTCTCTCTCTTGCTGCAGAGCAGCCTACAACACAACTCCTCGCTAGCATTGTAATCATGTTTGTTCACACACACAATGTAATGGAGGGAATCTATCTGAGTCCATATGACTAACCTCGATGGCGAGCTGGACTGGTCGTGGACGAGGCGTTATCTCAGGACAGGAGCTCGTTTGGTGCGCTTTGATCTACTGAAGAGTGCGCGAAGACCGTGTAAGTCCATCTTCAATGGCCATCGAGCCATGGGGCCTCTCATCACCAGCTATCATCGCCAGGTCTGGATCAACAAGATGCTGGCTCGGGTTGAAGTCCTCCCCATTCACCGGCTTCCCCACATCTCTGTACCTCACGAGCTTGTTGCGGGAGGAGATGTTGGTGAAGTTCTGGGGATTATCAAGGTCAGACTCAGAGAATGCCTTGGCCTTCTTGTATGAGGTAGTATGGGCCATGGCATAGAGGTCGTACTCTTGTGGCACCTCTGTCTTATGAATTGCAGGAATCATGAAGCAAACAACATCCCTAGTTCCGCCCGAACTGAAATAAGTTGGTGCTGCCTTGATGGTGTGGCACACCTTCCATTCGGGCATGCTGTTCCTTGGCATCGTCATGGACGACTCACCATTCATCAGAGCACCACTCATTCACCAACGCCTCCCAACAATCCATCTTATCCGCACACCATCTCAGGGGCACCTAAGTTAGTAAAGAGAAATTTGAGAGCTACGCCTGCGAATCAAAGCAAGGAAACTAAGTACAAGGCCTTAAGAATAGGTAATTACCTTCATGTACTGCTCCTTGTCTAGAAACTTTCGGTGGGACGAAAGCGTCCAAATATCAAAAAGTGTGTCCCAACATCGGATTCCCATCTGCATCTAGTTCGGTTCTTTTGCACAATTTGTGCCACGTCATCTGTCTGGCCGTCTCTTCGACCATGAAAAGACATTGAAGTCCTGGTATGATTGGCATATACCGAAGAACATTAACTGGGATTTTGGTCTGACTCTTCTCACCCATACCGTTGTCTACCACAACATACCTGGAAGACTTGCAAATGGGACAATAATTCAAGCCCGCATACTCAAGCCTAAATAAGGCTCATCCATTCTCACAAGCATCTATCTTCTCATAGGGAATCTTAAGCACATGTAGGATTTTGTCCAACTGGTACATGTTTGCAGGCAATACATGGCTTTTGGGTAGAAAGCATCCAAATATGGTCATCATCGCATCGTAGCATTCTCTGCCTAGGTTGAACTAAGCCTTCAGAGCCATTACTTGCGCGATGGCATCCAGCTGACAAAGCTCAGTGTGCTCGTGGAGAGGATGTTTTGAAGACTCCAACATTTCATAGAAAGCCTTTGTAGATTCCTCCATCTCATCGTTCGAATCTCGAGCATCATCAAAGTCTTGCATCATGTCTTCGATCCCGGTACCATGCTCGTCGGTGCAATGACGAACCACCTCAGCTCTAGCACGTTGGGCAGACTCACCATGAAATCTCCACACCGTATAATCAGGCGTAAAACCTCACTTCTCCAAGTGTTTACCCATTTCATCCCGTGTCCACTTTTTATGGTTGTCACACCGGACATAGGGGCACCAGGTTATTTCCTGGCCCTTTGCAAATGTGGCTCTCAGAAACCCCTTGGTTTTTGTTAACCATTCAATGGTCATGTCTTTCTGACTAGGGTGATCGGTGTACATCCACGCACGATCAGTCATCTTGCCTACCTACTAAACCCATAAGAAATATATATATATATATATATAAGTCATCATCTATATTCATTAGTTAATCAAGTTTGTCAGTTTTATTACGTCCATGCAACCTACACACTAATAGGTAAAGATAGGTCCTAATACCACCCGAGTATGTGTAGATTGGGTTTGTTTTCCCATGCTCTGCTCCGGATCTGACGCAGAATCTTGGCAGCACCTCCCCGATGTTCTCCTGATACACGTCTTGGCAATAAGCAGAGAGGATGTGTACCCGGAGAACAACAGGGAGGCACTAACGAAATTATGCATCAGATCCGGAGCAGAGCATACGGGAGAACGAACCCAATCTACATATACTCGGGTTGTCCATGGATAACGTTGGACAATTAGAAAGGATGGCAGTTATAAATATGCAAAGACATGCATATTTATAGATGCCGCCCTTTCGAACGGGAGACGCATATTGGTCACGCATATTGTTGAATTGAAGACACCTATATCTAGCAAGTTTCATCGGCACGAACACCGGAACAAAGCAAATTAAGGGGGGAGATATGTCATTTGTGATCACCCATGAACGTAGTAGGGGAGCTTGTCCAACGCACGGGGTAGGTCATTGAACACCAGAACCTCGCAGCGACGAAACAACTGCACATTTAAATCCACCCGATCAAAACAAATATGATGTTTTCCATAACAAAATCGGAAAATATATGAACTAACACATAATTACAAAACTATGACCCGTCGGCCCCTGGAAGGATGAAGAGCACCTTTTTGGTCAATAGTAGGCCGAAGAGGTGTCGAGGGTCGGGGGTCAGTGGCGTCGGGGGCGGACGATGGCGGTTGTGGGGTGTCGGGGTGTCGGGGCATCGGGGTGTTGGGGTGTCGTGTCGGGGTGTTGGGGCGTCGTGTCGGGGTTTCGGGGCGTCTCGGTGTCGGGTTTTCTTCTTCCTCCTCTTCTTTTCCCCCTCTTCTTCCTTTTCTTCTTCTTTTTCATCTCTTCTTCTTCTTCTTCTTATTCTTCTTCTTCTTCTTCTTCTTCTTCTTCTTCTTATTATTATTATTATTATTATTATTATTATTATTATTATTATTATTCTCTTCCCTTTCCTCTTCTTATCCTCTTCACCTCTTCTCCTCTTTTTCTTATTCTTTCCCTTTTTCATCATCATCATCTTCTTCTTCTTATCCTCTTCTTCTTTTCTTCCTTCTTCTTCTCCTCCTCCTCCTCCTCCTATTCTTCTTCTTCTTCTTATTCCTCTTCTTCCTGTTCTTCTTCTTCCTCTTATTCTTTTTCTTCTTCTTTTTGCACTAACCTAATTAACCTAACCTAACACTAACCTAATTAACACTAGCCTAATTAACACTAACCTAACTAACCTAATAAACTAAGCTAGATAACTAATTAACTAACCTAACTAAATAATTAACAGAAAAAAGAAGGGGGTGGCCGGTACTCACCGGAGGTGGTCGCGGCGGTCGGGGTGGCGGGCGCGGCCGGGACGGCGGGGCGAACGGTGGCGGGGCGGCCTGGGTGGCAGGCGGCGTCTGGTGGCGGAGGCGGGCCTGTTTGGCGGAGTGACTTGTGGCGACGGGGCTTCTGGCGATGGGGCGGCCTGTGGCCGGGGCGGGGTCGTCTGCCGGCAGCGGGACGGCTTGTGGCAGGGGCAGGGTCGTCTCGCGGTGGGGCGGCCGTTCGCAGGGGCGGGGGTGGCTGGCAGGGCTTCTAGCGGCGGGGCGGCCGATGGCAGTAGCGGAGGCTGCCGTCGACGGGGTGGCCGACGGCGGGTGCGGGTGCAGGCGGCGGCGGTTGCAGGGGGCGGCCGGTGGCGAGGCGAGTGGGGCGACGGGGAGGGATCGGGGCGAGAGAGAGAGAAAGAGAGTGATAGGGGATGGGGTGGGGTTCGGGCCGGTGCCGTTAAGCTGGTCGTCCCCTTTGCCGTCTGCTGGTGGACGACAAAAACTCCCTAGGCAGACGACAAAGAACCGGTAGATGGCCCACCACCCTCACGGTCTAGTGGGGCCGAGGTGGGCTCTATGTCATTTGCCTTCCGGCTCTTTGTCGTCAGCTGGCAGACAACAAAACCCAGGCAGATGGAAAATACTATCTTTGCCATCTGCTTGGGCTTTGCTGTCCGTTTTTGTTAAGCTGACAGCAAACACTCTCTTTTCCATATGGCAGCAGACGGCAAAGAGCTGGCTGATGGCAAATCTCTGGATTCCAGTAGTGAAACTCGGGTTAAACTTGACGAGCCTAGCATGTACAGACATGGCCTCGGAACACAAGAGACCGAAAGGTCAAACATGAGTCATATAGTAGATATGATCAACACGAAGATGTTCACCATTGAAACCACCTCATCTCACGTGATGATCGGACTTGGTTGGAGAATTTGGGTCATGTAGCACTCAATGACTGGAGGGATGTCAATTTGAGTGGGAGTTTTAAAGTGATATGATTAACTAAACTCATTATCTTGAACAATAGTCTTATTAACATTTGCAAATTTATGTTGTAGATCAATGGCTCACGCAGTAGTTCCCCTGAATTTTTATGCGTTCCTAGAGAAAGCCAAGTTGAAAGATGATGGAAGTAACTTTGTAGACTGGGCCCGTAATCTGAGGATTATCCTCATAGATTCCCAAAAGTCTTAGGTCCTTAATGTACTACTTGGTGATCCACCCACTCCCATGTCGTCTGAAGATGTTGTGAACGCTTGGGAGGCACGTTTTAGAGATTAATCAATAGTTCAATGTGCAATGTTGTATGGCTTAGAACTGGGACTTCAAAGACGTTTTGAATGTCATGGAGCATATGAGATGTTCCAGGAGTTGAAGTTTATCTTTGAGAAGAATTCCCGGAGGCGATCACTGACAGAGTTCTTCAATCATTGCCACCTAGCTACAAGAGCTTCGTGATGAACTATAACATGCAAGGGATGAACAAGTCAGTCGTCGAGCTGTTTGCGATGCTGAAAGTCGCTGTGTCTGAAATCCAGAACGAGCATCAAGTGTTGATGGTCAATAAAACCACTAGTTTCAAGAAGAATGGCAAGGGCAAGAAGGGTAACTCCAAGAAGAGTGGCAAAGCAGTTGCCCCTCCCATGAAGAAACCCAAGACTGGACCCAATCCAGAAACTGAGTGCTTTCATTGCAAGGGAACTGGTCACTTGAAGCGGAACTGCCCCAAGTATCTGGCCGACAAGAAGGCGGCCAACACCAAACAAGGTATATATGATATACATGTTATTGATGTGTACCTTACCAAATCTTGTTGGAGTGCCTGGGTATTTGATACCAGTTCGATTGCTCACATTTCCAACTCAAAGCAGGAGCTATGGAATAGACGGGAGGCTGGCAAAGGATGAAGTGACGATGCACGTGGGAAATGGTTCCAAGGTTGATGTGATCGTCGTCGACACGCTCGCTCTTCGATTACCATCGGGATTAGTTATGAACCTAAATAATTGTTATTTAGTGCCTGCATTAAGCATGAACATTATATATGGATCTTATATATTGGGAGACGATTACTCATTTAAGTCAGAGAATAATGGTTGTTCTATTTATACGAGTAATATCTTTTATGGTCATGCACCCAATGTGAGGGGTTTATTATTACTGAATCTTGATAGTGATGATACACATGTTCATAACACTGATGCCAAAAGATGTAGAGTTGATAATGATAGTACCACTTTCTTGTGGCACTGCCGCTTAGGTCATATTGGTGTAAAACGCATGAAGAAGCTCCATGTTGATGGACTTTTGGAGTCACTTGATTTCGAATCACTTGACACATGTAAACCATGCCTCATGGGTAAGATGACTAAGACCTCGTTCTCTAGTACAATGGAATGGGCAAGTGACTTGTTGGAAATCATACATACTGATGTGTGCGGTCCAATGAGCATTGAGGTGCATGGTGGATATTGTTACTTTCTCACCTTCACTGATGACTTAAGTAGATATGGGTATATTTACTTAATGAAACACAAGTCTGAAACGTTTGAAAAGTTCAAGCAATTTCAGAGTGAAGTTGAGAATCATCGTAACAAGAAGATTAAATTCCTACGATCTGATCGAGGACGAGAATAACCGAGTTATGAGTTTGGCAGTCACTTAAGACAATGTGGAATTGTTTCACAATTGACACTGCCTAGAACACCATAGCGTAATGGTGTGTCTGAATGTCGTAATCAAACCTTATTAGATATGGTGCGTTCTATGATGTCTCTTGTCGATTTGCCACTATTGTTTTGGGGTTATGCATTAGAGACAGCTGCATTCACTTTAAACAGGGCACCATCGGAATCCATTGAGACGACGCCATATGAATTGTGGTTTGGCAAGAAGCCAAAGTTGTCGTTTCTTAAAGTTTGGGGATGTGATGCTTATGTCAAAAAGCTTCGGCGTGAAAAGCTGGAACCCAAAGCGGAGAAATGTGTCTTCATAGGATACCCAAAAAAGATAGTTGGATATTCCTTCTATCTCATATCCGAAGGCAAAGTGTTTGTTGCTAAAAATGGAACATTTCTTGAGAATGAGTTTCTCTCGAAAGAATTGACTGGGAGGAAAATATAACTTGATGAGTTTATTGAACCTTTGTTGCAACCAGAGAGTAGCGCAGCGCAGCAAGTTGTTTCTATGGAGCCTACATTAGTTGAATAGGAAGTTAATGATGATGATCATGAAGCTTCAGATCAAGTTACTATCGAACATCGTAGGTCGACGAGGACGCGTACTGCTCCTGAGTGGTACGACAACCCTGTCTTAGAGGTCATGTTGTTGGACCACGATGAACATACGAGCTATGGAGAAGTGATGATGGGCCCGGATTCCGAGAAATGGTTAGAGGCCATGAAATCCGAGATGGGATCCCTGTATGAAAACAAAGTATGGACTTTGGAAGTATTACCTGAAGGGCGAAAGAACATTAAGAACAAATGGATCTTTAAGAGGAAGATGAACGCGGACGGTAATGCCACCGTCTATAAAGCTTGACTTGTGGCAAAGGGTTTTTCACAAGTTCAAGGAGTTGACTACGATGAGACCTTATCACCCATAGCGATGCTTAAGTCCGTCAGAATCATGTTAGCAATGGCTGCATTTTTTGATTATGAAATTTGATAGATGGATGTCAAAATAGCGTTCCTTAATGGTTTCCTTAAGGAAGAGTTGTATATGATACAACCAGAAGGTTTTGTCGATCCAGAGAATGCTGACGAAGTTTGCAAACTCTAGCGATCCATTTATGGATTGGTGCAAGCATCTCGAAGTTAGAATCTTCGCTTTGATGAGGTGATCAAAGCGTTCGGGTTTATACAAGTTTATAGAGAAGCTTGTATTTTCAAGAAAATGAGTGGGAGCTCTATAGCATTTGTAATATTATATGTGGGTGACTTATTGCTGATTGAAAGCAATATAGAAATGTTGGAAAGCATGAAGTAATATTTGAACAGCCCCCTGCCACGCCCTTTCCGTCGCAAGCCCAGCTCTGCCCCATGGCCGCGTGCCCACGGCGATGCAAGTTGTCGTTGCCCCTCTACTCCGCACAAGCATCGCGCGCGCGCGGCCAAGCTCGGCCTCTGCGCCAGAACGACCAGCCGCCGCACCTCCCTCGCCGACTCCGTGCCGCCTCGCTGTCCCAGCCAGGATGGCTCCCCCAGCCGGCCTCCCGCGTCCCGGCCGCCAGCTTGCCCCGTGCCGCTCCGCACCCACGCGACGCCGCGCCCCAGACGCCCGCCGGCTCAGGCTCCCGCTGTCGCGCCTGGCCTCCGGCTCCCACTGCCATGCCCCGTGGCCGGCTGTCGCTATCGCGCCGGGCCCCCGTGCACCAGCCGGCTCCAGCTGCTGTCTCCCACAGGCCGGCTGCCCAAGACAAAAGCGTGAGGGGGCCGGCTGCCCAAATAAAAAAGAAGGAAGTGTGGGCTGGCTGCCCAGCCAGTTACAAAAATAGTCCACTCAGTCGGCTGCACGCGTGTCTACATCGCCGACTGGCCTGCCCGCCTACCCCAACGCCCAACTCGGCCGCTCGGCCGCCCGTCCGCTTCGACGTCTGACCAGTCGGCCTGGCCTGCTGGCACACCCATCGATCACCGAAGGATCGACAACCACACCCAGCGGGTACGCTGACACGCCGGCTCTTCGCACGGAGAAAAGCCATGTAGGCTGTCATCAACAACAACCGCCTCGCCAGCATCAAAAACCAACGTGAGCTTTTCACCCGCACAAACTCATGCCACACACAAACAACGGATACCCCGAGAGTCCCTTGGAGGCAATCCCCGCATATATTTCAGCAAATTTACTGTTCACCCCGGCGCCAGCTAGTCTCGCCCGGGGCCAGCTGCGTGGCCCAATACCTGTATTCCCACAAAATGGCTTAGTAGCGTGTGCGGTACCAAAGGCCACTCTTTGTCTCAGCTACAGACCGCACTGCGGCTATCCGGCTAGCAAGAGCAAAAGCTGGAGGTCACCCCACGCGAAAAGCGTCCTGGGAGAAAACGGCTTGGGTAACCCGGTCATTTCATTTGTGAGTATCTGCTCGGTCGAGTCTGCTCTCGAAGTCCGAGTACTATACGCTCACGGTCCACTCTTCGCCTCAACTACAAGGAGAATCAGTCCACCACTTTTTGGCCAGACTCCTCTCGCTAGGAGCAGAGTAAAAGGTCTTAGTGACCAAGATGTAACGGCAATTTTCATTCGCAATTGCCACGATGAAGGGGTTCTCAATGCCTTGGCCCGCCGACGCATAAGTGACTTTTGAGAGTTATCCGAATTGGTACAAAAATACCGTGCCATGGAGAGCGTCTGGCAATCCGAACAGTTGTTCTCGGAACCAATTCTCCCCAAACACCCTAGAGGAGCTCGGAAAAAGAGGATGCCTCCAAATTAGCCAGTGAGGTACGAACCTGTCAAAAAAAGAAATAAGCCCTTTTCAGGGAACGACACTGTGCTCGACGGACTTTTGGATAAACCTTGCCCCATACATTCCGTGTTGTTAAACACGAACCCAACTCATAACATTCGATCTTGCTAGGTTGTGAGGCAAGTCGCAAAAAGCGGCAAGGCCATCCTCGAAACACCTCTATCGAGTAGGCGCTCTGCTTCACCAAAGTCCTGATGGTCTACAAGACCTTCCCCTCAAGGCAAAGGCGTAAAAGAGATCTTAGGAAGCATGAGCAATTCTACCACGTGGCAGCCACTAGTCCATGGGCAGACATACCGATTACTTTCAGGGACACTGACCAGCCGCCCATTCTTCACGGTCACTCACCGGCCGCTCTAATCTTGAATCCCATCATTGATGGATACAAGCTACATAAAGTGCTAATGGACGGCAGTAGTGGTCTTAACTATTGGGGAACGTTGCATGGGAAACAAAAAAAATTCTACGCACACGCAAGATCTATCCATGGTGATGAGCATCTACGAGAGGGAGAGTGGATCTACATACCCTTGTAGATCGCTAAGTGGGAAGCGTTAAGAAACGCGGTTGATGTAGTCGAACGTCTTCGTGATCCAAATTGCCGAGCATCCCGTGATCTCATCATGACCCATCCTGCGATCCAATCATGATCCGTCCCGCGAACTCATCACGATCGGTCCCGCGATCTCATCACGATCCGTCTCGCGATCTTGATCATAGTCCTTCCGATCTAGCGCCGAACGGACAACACCTCCGCGTTCAACACACGTACAGCTCGATGACGATCTCCGCCTTCTTGATCCAGCAAGAGGGAGCGGAGAGGTAGATGAGGTCTCCGGCAGCACGACGGTGTTGTGGCGATGGTGGTGGAGGAATTCTAGCAAGGCTTCGCCTAAGCACCGCTGAAAACCGATCTAGAGGAAGAAGTGGGCAGCACGTGGCAATTAGGGTTAGGGCTGCCCTCAAAACCTCTAGTATATATAGGAGGAGAGGAGGAGGAGGCTTGGCGCAAGGGCCAGCCCCTCTTTGGTTCGGCCGAAGTGGAGAGGAGGAGTCCTCCTCCTCCACTCCTAGTAGGATTAGGACTCCTTCCTTATTTCCACCTATTTGCCTTTTTTCCACCTTTTTCACTTTGGAATTTCTTCCCAGCCGCATGGGCCTTCTGTGGGACTTTGGCCAGCCAACTAAGGGCTCGTATTCCTTCTCCCACAGCCTATGTAGCCTCTTGGCTCGAAATACCCCTCCCGATGGTCCCCTGGTACACTACGGGCACTCCCGGTACACTACCGATGAGCCCAAAACTTTCCTGGTGACCAAAACAGGACTTCCTATATATCAATCTTTACCTCCGGACCATTCCGGAGCTCCTCCTGATGTCCAGGATCTCAGACAGGACTCCGAACAACCTTCAGTCACCACCATACATAACTCTATACTATCGAAACGTCACCGAACCTTAAGTGTGCAGACCTTGCGGGTTCGAGAACTATGTAGACATGACCGAGACACCTCTACAGTCACTAACCAATAGCGGGATCTGGATGCCCATATTAGTTCCTACATAATCTATGCAGATATTTATCGGTCGAACCTCTATGTCAAGGATTCTGTTTATCCCGTATGATGTTCCCTTTGTTCTTCGGTATGCTACTTGCGCGAGATTCGATCGTCGGTATCTCCATACCTAGTTCAATCTCGTTACCGGCAAGTCTCTTTACTCGTTTCCATAATACAAGATCCCATGACTAACACTTAGTCACATTGCTTGCAAGGCTTATTGTGATGTTGTATTACCGAGTGGGCCCTAAGATACCTCTCCGTCACACGGAGTAACAAATCCCAGTCTTGATCCATGCCAACCCAACAGACACCCTCGGAGATACCTGTAGAGAACCTTTATAGTCACCCAGTTATGTTGCGACATTTGATACACACAAGGCATTCCTCCAGTGTCCGTGAGTTGCATGATCTCATGGTCGTAGGAACATATACTTGACATGCAGAAAACTGTAGCAATAATCTAACACGATCATATGCTACATTTATAGTTCGGGTCTCGTCCATGACATCATTCTCCTAATGATGTGATCCCGTTATCAAATGACATCTCATGTCCATGGATAGGAAACCTTGACCATCTTTGATCAACGAGCTAGTCTATTAGAGGCATACTAGGGACATGATGTTGTCTATGTATCCACACATGTATCTGAGTTTTCGATCAATACAATTATAGCATGGATAATAAACGATTATCATGAACAAGGAAATATGATAATAACCAATTTATTATTGCCTCTAGGGCATATTTCCAACAGTCTCCCACTTGCAGTAGAGTCACTAATCTAGTTCACATCACCATGTGATTCACATTGTTATGAATCTAACACCCATGAGTTCTGGGGCTCGATCATGCTTTGCATGTGAGAGAGGTCTTTTAGTCAAAGGGTCTGCGACATTCAGATCCATGTGTACTTTGAAAATCTCTATGTCATACTGTAAATACTTCTACCACACTCCACTTCGAACTATTCCAAATGGCTGCTCCACTATACGTATCCGGATTGCTACTAAGAGCCATCCGAACCAGTGTTAAATCTTGCATCCACGTAACTCTTTACGACGAACTCTTCGCCACCTCCATAATTAAGGAACATTTCCTTATTCCTTTAGTTACTAAGGATAATCTTGACTACTGTCCAGTGATCCACTCCTGGATCACTCTTGTACCCCATGACAGACTCATGGCAAGGCACACACAGGTGCGATACACAGCATGGCATATTAATAGAGCCTATGGCTAAGACATAGGGGTTAACGCTTGCCCTTTCTCTTTCCTCTGCCGTGGTCGAGCTTTGAGTCTCACTCAACTTCACACCTTACAAATCAGGCAAGACCTATTTCTTTAACTGATCCATTTTGAACTCTTTCAAAATCTTGTCAAGGTATGTACTCATTGAAAGTCTTATCAGACGTCTTGATCTATCTCTATAGATCTCGATGCCCAACAATAAAGTAGCTTTATCCAGGTCTTCCTTTGAAAAACTCTTTTCAAACAACCCTTTATGTTTTCCAAAAATTCTATATCATTTCTGATCAACAATATGTCATCCACATATGCTTATCAGAAACTCTATAGTGCTCCCACTCACTTTATTGTAAATACAAGTTTCTCATAAACTTTGTATAGACTCAAAAAATTTGATCACCTCATCAAAGCATATATTCCAAACCCGAGATGCTTGATTCAGTCCATAGAAGGATCACTGAAGCTTGCACACCTTTTAGCATCCTTAGGACTAACAAAACCTTCTGGTTGTATCACATACAACCTTTCCTCAAGTAAATCGTTAAGGAAACAATGTTTTGACATCCATTTGCCAGATTTCATAATTGAAAAATGCAGCAACTGCTAACATAATTCTAACAGACTTTAGCATCGTTACGAGTGAGAAAGTCTTATCGCAGTCAACTCCTTGAACTTGTTGGAAACTTCTTTGCGACAAGTCGAGCTTTATAAATGGTGACATTTACCATCAGCGTTTGTCTTCATCTTAAAGGTCCATTTGTACTCAACGACCTGCCATCCAACGAGCAAGTCTACCAAAGTCTATACTTGGTTTTCATACATGGATCCTTTCTCAGATTTCATGGCCTCTAACCATTTGTCGAAATCCGGGCCCATCATCGCTTCTCCATAGCTCGTAGGTTCATCGTTGTCCAACAACATGACCTCCAAGACAGGGTTGTCATACCACTCAGGAGCAATACGCGTCCTTGTCGACCTACGAGGTTCGATGGTAACTTGATCTGAAGCTTCATGATTGTCATCATTAACTTCCTCTTCAATTGACGTAGGCTCCATAGAAACATCTTTCTGCGCTGCGCTACTCTCTGGTTGAAGCAAAGGTTCAACTACCTCATCAAGTTCCATCTTCCTCCTACTCAATTCTTTCGAGAGAAACTTTTCTCGAGAAAGGACCCAGTTTTAGCAACAAACACTTTATGCTTGGATCTAAGATAGAAGGTTCACCCAACTGTTCTTAGGATATTCTATGAAGATGCATTTGTCCGCTTTGGGTTCAAGCTCATTAGGTGAAAACATTTTTTTCACACAAGCATCGCAGCCCCAAACATTAAGAAATGACAGCTTAGGTTTCTATCAAACCATAAGGTGTCATCTCAACGGATTTAGATGGTGCCCTGTTTAAAGTGAATGTAGTTGTCTCTAATGCATAACCCCAAAACTATAGTAGCAAAACGATAAGAGACATCATAGCACACACCATATCCAATAGAGCACGACTATGACATTTGGACACACCATCACACTATGGTGTTCCAGGTGGCGTGAGTGGTGAAACAACTTTCACATTGTCTAAAGTTGTATGCCAAACTCGTAACTCAGATATTCACCTCCACGACCATATCGCAGACATTTTTATATTCTTGTCACGAAGATCTTAAACTTCACTCTGAATTTGCTTGAACTTTTCAAACAATTCAGACTTGTGTTTCATTAAGTAAATATACACTATATCTACTCAAATCATCAGTGGAGGTAAGAAAATAACGATATCCACCGCACACTACATGACTCGTTGGATTGCATACATCAACATGTATCATTTCCAATAAATCACTTGCCCGCTCCATCAAACTAGAAACGGGGTCTTTAGTCATCTTGACCATGAGGCATGGTCTGCATGTCTCAACCGATTCTAAATCAAATGAGTCCAAAGATCCATCAGCATGGAGTTTCTTGATGCGATTTATACCAATATGACATTTAGCGGCAGTGCCACAAGTATGTGGTACTATCATTATTAACTTTGTGTCTTTTGGCATCAATGTTATGAACATGTGTATTACTATGATCAAGATTCAACAAACCATTCTCATTGGGTGCATGACCATTGAAGGTATTATTCATGTAAACAGAATAACCATTATTCTCTAACTTAAATGAATAACCGTGTTGCAATAAACACGATCTAATCATGTTCATGCTTAACGCAACCACCAAATAACTTTTATTTAGGTTTTTCACTAATCCTGAAGGTAGAGAGAGCGTGCGATGTTGATCACATCAACCTTGGAAACATCTCCAACACACATCATCGCCTCACACTTAGCTAGTCTCCGCGTAGCTTTTACATCGAGTTACTAACATTTAGCAACCTAACCGGTATCCAATACCCAGGTGCTACTAGGAGTACTAGCAAGGTACACATCAATAATACGTATATCAAATATAATTTTGTCGACGTTGCCAGCCTTCTTATCTACCAAGTATCTAGGGTTGTACCACTTCAGCGACCACTCTCCTCATAATAGAAGCACTTAGTCTCGGGTTTGGGTTCAACTTTGGGTTGCTTCACTGGAGCATCAACTGACTTGCCATCGATGAAGTTTCCCTCCTTGCCCTTGCCCTTCTCGAAACTAGTGGTTTTACTAACCATCAACACTTGATGCTCCTTCTTGATTTCTACCTTCGCGGTGTCAAACACCGTGAACAGCTCAGGGATCATCATTTCCATCACTGGCATAATTATAGTTCATCACGAAGTTCTAGTAGCTTAGTGATAGTGACTCAGAGAACTATATCAATCACTTTCTTATCTGGAAGATCAACTCCCACTCGATTCAAGCGATTGTAGCACCCAGACAATCTGAGCACATGCTTAACGATTGAGCTATTCTCTTTCATCTTGTAGGCAAAGAATCTTGTTTGAGATCTCATATCTCACAACACGGGCACGAGTCTGAGATCCCAACTTCAGCTCTTAGAACATCTCATATATTCCGTGACGTTCAAAATGTTTTGGAGCCTCAATTCTAAGCAGTAATGCATGACGCACTAAACTATCAAGTATTTATTGGAACGTGCATGTCAGATGTTCACAACATTTACAGACGACGCTAGAGGGGGTGGCGCACCGAGCAGTGCATTTAAGGACATAAGCCTTCTGTGCAGCAATGAGGACAATCCTTAGATCACGGACCCAGTCCGCAATATTGCTACCATCATCTTTCAACTATATTTCTCTAGGAACATATACAAAATATAAGGGAGCTACAACGTGAGCTAGTAATCTACAACATAATTTGCAAAGACACTACTGACTATGTTCATGATAATGAGTTCAATTAATCATATTACTTAAGAACTACCACTCAAATTGACAACCCTCCGGTCATTCGAGTGATACATGATCCAAATTCACCAACTCAAGTCCAATCATCACGTGAGTTGAGGTGGTTTCAATGGTGAACATCATCATGTTGATCATATCTACTATATGACTCATGTTCGACCTTTCAGTCTCTTGTGTTCCGAGGACATGTCTGTACATGCTAGGCTCGTCAAGTTTAACCCGAGTGTTCCGCATGCGCAACACTGGCTTGCACCCGTTGTATGCAAATGTAGAGTCTATCACACCCGATCATCACGTTGTTTCTCGACACGATGAACTTTTGCAATGGTGCACACTCCGGGAGAACACATTTTATCTTGAAATTTAAGTGTGGGATCACCTTAAAATGCTACCGTCATCCTAAGCAAAACAAGGTGCATAAAAGGATTAACATCACATGCAAATCATAAGTGACATGATATGGCCATGAACTTGTGCTTTTGATCTCCATCTAGAAAGCACCGACATGATCTCCATCGTCACCGGCATGACACCATGATCTCCATCATCTTGATCTCCATCAACGTGTCGCCATCGGGGTTGTCGCGCCCACCATGCTTCTACTACTATTGCTACCGTTTAGCGATAAAGTAAAGCATTACATAGCGCTTAATGATTGACACGCAGGTCATACAATAATTAAAGTCAACCTATGGCTCCTGCCGGTTGCCGTACTCATTGACATGCAAGTCGTGATATTCTATACAACACATGATCATCTCATACATCACATATATCTCATTATGTAATTGGCCATTTCACATCACAACATACCCTGCAAAACCAAGTTAGACGTCCTCTAATTGTTGTTGCATGTTTTACGTGGCAGCTACGGCTATCTAGCAAGAACAATTCTCACCTACGCAAAACCACAACTATGATACATAAGTTGCTTTTCAACCTTCTCAAGGACCACCTTTGTCGAATCCGATCCAACTAAAGTAGGAGAAATAGACACCCGCCAACCATCTTTGTGCAAGGAAGTTACGCGTCAGTCAATGGAACCGGTCTCTCATAAGTGTACGGGTAAGGTTGGTCCGGGCTGCTTCATCCCACAATACCGTTGAACCAAAACATGACCAAGGGAGGAAGCAATCTAAGCATCAACGCCCACAAACTCCTTTGTGTTCTACTCGAGATCTCATCTACACATAGACCTAGCTCTGATACCACTGTTGGGGAACGTTGCATGGGAAACAAAAATTTTACTACACACACGCAAGATCTATCCATGGTGATGAGAATCTACGAGAGGGAGAGTGGATCTACATGCCCTTGTAGATCGCTAAGCGGGAAGCATTAAGAAACACGGTTGATGTAGTCGAACGTCTTCGCGATCCAAATCGCCGAGCGTCCCGCGATCTCATCACGATCCGTCCCGTGATCCCATCATAATCCGTCCCGCGAACTCATCACGATCCGTCCCGCGATATCATCATGATCCGTCTCGCGGTCTTGATCACAGTCCTTCCGATCTAGCACCAAACGGACATCACCTCCGCGTTCAGCACACGTATAACTCGATGACGATCTCCGCCTTCTTGATCCAGCAAGAGGGAGTGGAGAGGTAGATGAGTTCTTTGGTAGCGCGATGACATTGCAGCGATTGTGGTGGAGGAATTCCAGCAGGGCTTCGCCTAAGCACCGCTGAAAACCGATCTAGAGGAGAAAACGATCTAGAGGAAGAAGTGGGCAGCACGTGACAATTAGGGTTAGGGCTGCCCTCAAAACCTCTAGTATATATAGGAGGAGAGGAGGAGGAGGCTTGGCACAAGGGCCAGACCCTCTTTGGTTCGGCCGAAGTGGAGAGGAAGAGTCCTCCTCCTCCACTCCTAGTAGGATTAGGACTCCTTCCTTATTTCCACCTATTTGCCTTTTTTCCACCTTTTCCACTTTGGAATTTCTTCCCAGCCGCATGGGCCTTATGTGGGACTTCGTCCAGCCCACTAAGGGCTGGTATTCCTTCTCTCACATCCCATTTAGTCTCTTGGGTCGCAATACCCCTCTCGATGGTCCCCTGGTACACTATCGACACTCCCGGTACACTACCGATGAGCACGAAACTTTTCCGATGACCAAAACAGGACTTCCTATATATCAATCTTTACCTCCGGACCATTCCGGAGCTCCTTGTGATGTCCGGGATCTCATCCGGGACTCCGAACAACCTTCAGTCACCACCATACATAACTCTATACTACCGAAACGTCACCGAACCTTAAGTGTGCAGACCCTGCGGGTTCGAGAACTATGTAGACATGACCGAGACACCTCTACGGTCAATAACCAATAGCGGGACCTGGATGCCCGTATTAGTTCCTACATAATCTACGAAGATCTTTATCGGTCGAACCTCTATGTCAAGGATTCAGTTAATCCCGTATGATGTTCCCTTTGTTCTTCGGTATGTTACTTGCCCGAGATTCGATCGTCGGTATTTCCATACCTAGTTCAACCTCGTTACCGGCAAGTCTCTTTACTCGTTTCCATAATACAAGATCCCGTGACTAACACTTAGTCACATTGCTTGCAAGGCTTATTGTGATGTTGTATTACCGAGTGGGCCCCGAGATACCTCTCCGTCACTGGAGTAACAAATCCCAGTCTTGATCCATGCCAACCCAACAGACACCCTTGGAGATACCTATAGAGCACCTTTATAGTCACCCAGTTATGTTGCGACGTTTGATACACACAAGGCATTCCTCCGGTGTCCGTGAGTTGCATGATCTCATGGTCGTAGGAACATATACTTGACATGCAGAAAACTGTAGCAATAAACTGACACGATCATATGCTACGTTTATAGTTCGGGTCTTGTCCATCACATGATTCTCCTAATGATGTGATCCCGTTATCAAATGACATCTCATGTCCATGGCTAGGAAACTTTGACCATCTTTTATCAACGAGCTAGTCTATTAGAGGCATACTAGGGACATGATGTTGTCTATGTATCGACACATGTATCTGACTTTCCGATCAATACAATGATAGCATGGATAATGAACAATTATCATAAACAAGGAAATATGATAATAACCAATTTATTATTGCCTCTAGGGCATATTTCTAACATTAACCTCATATACAAGGCCACTCTGGAAAAGTGCAGTTCGACCGATCCCGCATTGAACATAGCAACACAACCTTCCGGGGAATTATCCTAGGGAAAGAGGCACGTTGTTCCGGATGTATCATCCTGGACATTGTGTTCGACATGCCTGAAAACTACTGATCCGAAGAACTTCTCTTCCACATTGTCCCCTTCCCAAGTGGCTATCACGCCCTATTGGGATGCGACGCCTTTACAAAGTTCTAGGCTATACCCCATTACAAGTACATGAAAATCAAAATGCTAGGACAAAATGGAGTGATCACGATCACCAGTGATCCAAACATAGCCCTTCGGGCCAAAAACAAAACGGCAATGCTCACCCTTGAGGCATTAGCGGAAACTTTCGCCGCCGAAGAGTTGATCGCCTTACGGTCGACAGTTAATAAGGACAACGTGATCCTTAGCAAAAGGCCCAAGTCCACGTCCTTTAAACCCGTAGAGGAAATCTTTAAATTTCAAGTACATCCAACGGACCCCAATAAGACGGCGTCCATCGAATCCCAGCTCGATCCCCTCATGGACGAAGCACTGCGGAATTTCCTCTGTGAGAATTGGGACATTTTTGCCTGGCATCCTTTCGATATGCCTGGAATCCCACGTCGGCTTGCCAAACACAGCTTAAACATTATCTCAGGCTTTAAGCCCGTAAAATAGACTCTGCGCCGCTTCTCCGAGCCCGTTTAGCCATGGGTGAAGAATTAGCTAAACTGCTCGAGGCCGGATTTATTCAGGATATTAAAGACCCTGAGTGGCTAGCGAACCTGGTGATGGTACCTAAGAAAGACAAGTCCTGGCGGCCGTGTGTCGACTTCAAAGACCTCAAGAAGGCTTGCCCAAAGGACCCTTTCACCTTACCACGCATAGACCAGATCATTGATGCCATAGCTGGACACAATTTGTTGTGTTTCCTCGACGCTTACTCCAGATACCATCAAAGAAAAATGAAGGAATCCGATCAAGCGGCTACTGCATTCATCACCCCCTACGGGCCAGTCTGCTTCAACATGATGCCTTTTGGGATAAAAAACGCCGGGGCCACATACCAGCGCATGATCCGAACCTATCTCGTGACATGGGTCGGTAAGACTGTCGAGGCATACGTGGATGATGCTGTAATCAAAACCAAACACGTCGGCCAGTTGATCGACAACTTACGGCAAACCTTCGCTAGTCTACGCGAATATGATATATGGCTCAATTAGGAAAAATGTGTATTCGGAGTTCCCTGTGGTAAGCTTCTTGGATTCATCATCTCCCATAGAGGAATAGAGGCAAATCCAGCTAAAATTTGTGCTCTATCAGAACTTGCAATCCCCACAAAGCTGAAGCATGTCCAAAGGCTAGCCGGGTGCATAGCGACATTAAGCTGATTTATCTCCCGCCTTGGAAAAAAGGCTTTGTTGCTCCATAAGCTGCTGAAACAGACCAACAATTTCGAATGGACCGATGAGGCAGCAGCTGCGTTAGAAGAAATGAAAACACTACTGGCAACCAATCCCATACTCACGGCACCGGGCGCCGGTGAGCCCATGTTGTTATACGTATCGGCCACCAACAAAGTTGTCAGTGCAGTGCTCGTCATTGAACGAGATGAGGAGGGACATAAATTCCGGACTCAGAAACTGGTATATTATGTGTCAGAAGTGCTAACGCAGTGCAAGTCCAGATACCCACATTACCAAAAAATAGCTTATACTGTATTCATGGTGTCGAGGAAACTCAGACACTACTTCCAGGAGTGTGCGGTAACAGTGGCATCGGAGGTCCCCCTGAATGATATAATTAACAACAGGGATGCCGCCGGCCGCATAGCCAAATGGGCCATTGAGCTCCTTCCATTTGAAATAACCTACAAGCCATGCCGCGCCATTAAATCTCAGGTACTAGCGGATTTCCTGGCTGAATGGACAGAGGTCGAACTCCCCAAGGAATACTGTGCATACTCCCATTGGAAAATGTACTTTGATGGATCCAAGACCTTGGATGGACTAGGCGCTGGAGTTATCCTCACATCCCCATAGGCGACAACGTGCGATACGTGTTGCAAATCATGTATGCTGATTCCAACAATGCAACCGAATATGAAGCCCTCCTTTATGGTCTTCGGATGGCGGTATCAATGGGAATATGACAGCTAGAGGTACAGTGAGACTCAAACCTGGCCATATCCCAAATTAACGGCAAGTTCGATGCAAAAATCCAAAGACGGTGGCATATAGAAACGCCGCCCTCAAGATATCTGCTCGGTTCGAGGGGTTGGAATTCCACCACGTTGCTTGCGACAACAACCAAGCCACCGACATACTATCCCGTATGGGAGCCAAGCACGATCCCATCCTGAGAAACACCTTCCTGCAGTAGCTCTTTAAGACCTCCATAGTATGGCAGGATGTTGACAATGGCGCTGGTCCGAATACGGTGGACGAAGTTGTTCCCCACATGAACGAGCCAGAAGATGGCATTATCGCCGGCTCCATGATGAATGAAACGCCCTCAACTCATGAGGTAATGGCAGTAATTGTGCCATTGACAGAGCCCTTCCTCGCTTACCTTCTTCACATGGAACTTCCCAACGATCAAACCGAGGCATGTCACATAGTTTGGCAATCCAAGGCCTACAAAGTCGACGAGGGTGATTTAGACAAGAAAAGCACCACCGGAATATTACAGATGTGTATATCCGAGGAAGAAGGACGGGAGCTTCTCGCCAAAATCCACGCAGACATGGGCGGGCATCACATCGTGGCAAGATCCCTTATCAGCAAGGCCTCCCGAGCTGGTTTCTTTTGGCCTACAGCTCGGACGGACGCCTAGTGACTTGTTCAACATTGCGTCGTGTGTCACCTATTCGCAAATCAAAGACACATGCCCCCAACAGCTCTTCGAACTATTCCGATCACCTAGCCTTTCGCGGTCTGGGGACTAGACATGGTTGGACCCCTTAAAGGGGGAACCAAGAAAAATAAATACCTACTGGTCATGGTGGATAAGTTCACCAAATGGATAGAAGTAAAGCCTGTTAAGTTGGCTAAATCCGGACCAGTGATCGACTTTATATCTAGCGTAGTACACCATTACGGTGTCCTACATAGTATAATAACAGATAATGGATCCAACTTCACGGCCCAAGAGGTCAAGGACTGGTGCGCAAAAATGGGCATAAAGCTTGTTTATGCGTCGGTCTATCATCCGTAGACCAATGGATAGGTCGAGCGAGCAACAGTCTCATTATGAGCGGCATCAAGCCACGTTTTGTCCGATCTCTTCACGACTCCGACCGTCATTGGGTGGAGGAACTCGACTCCATTCTATGGGGCTTGCGTACCACCCCGAACAGATCAACGGGCTACACACCGTTCTTTATGGTCTATGGGGCAGAGGCAGTTCTCCCTTGCCATATTATCCACGACGCACCAAGAGTGCGCATGTACGAGGAAAAGGAGGCCGAGTTGGATCGGCAGGACGACTTAGATGCCTTGGAGGGAGAGCGTGACATAGCTCTGGCTCGTTCCACTCCTTACCAACAACAAGCTCGACGTTACCTGAAGGGACGTGGATGTCGCCTAGAGGGGGGGGGGGGTGAATAGGCGCTTTAAAATAATTACGGTTTAGGCTTGAACAAATGCGGAATAAAACTATCGTTTAATTATTCAAGCACACAACCTAAAACAACTAGGCTCACCTATGTGCACCAACAACTTATGCTAAGAAAGATATACAACTAGGTGATAGCAAGATATATAACAAGAAACAATATGGCTATCACAAAGTAAAGTGCATAAGTAAAGGGGCTCGGGTAAGAGATAACCGAGGCACGCGGAGACGACGATGTATCCCGAAGTTCACACCCTTGCGGATGCTAATCTCTGTTCGGAGCGGTGTGGAGCCACAATGCTCCCCAAGAAGCCACTAGGGCCACCGTAATCTCCTCACGCCCTCGCACAATGCAAGATGCCGTGATTCCACTAAGGGAGCCTTGAGGGTGGTCACCAAACCCGTATAAACAAGGTTGGGGCAATCTCCACAACTGAATTGGAGGCTCCCAACGACACCACAAAGCTTCACCACAATGGATTGTGGCTCCGAGGTGACCTCAAATGCTCGGGGCAATCTCCACAACCTAATTGGAGACCTCGAAGCTTGCCCGGAGCTTTGCACCATAATGATTGAGCTTCGAGGCACCACAATTGCTTCGAAGCTCAATCATTATGGTGCAAAGCTCCGGGCAAGCTTCGGGGTCTCCAATTAGGTTGTGGAGATTGCCCCGAGCATTTGAGGTCACCTCGGAGCCACAATCCATTGTGGTGAAGCTTCGTGGTGTCGTTGGGAGCCTCCAATTTAGTTGTGGAGATTGCCCCAACCTTGTTTATACGAGTTTGGTGACCACCCTCAAGGCTCCCTTAGTGGAATCACGGCATCTTGCATTGTGCGAGGGCGTGAGGAGATTACGGTGGCCCTAGTGGCTTCTTGGGGTGCATTGTGCCTCCACACCGCTCCGAACGGAGATTAGCATCCGCAAGGGTGTGAACTTCGGGATACATCGTCGTCTCCGCGTGCCTCGGTTATCTCTTACCCGAGCCCCTTTACTTATGCACTTTACTTTGTGATAGCCATATTGTTTCTTGTTATATATCTTGCTATCACCTAGTTGTATATCTTGCTTAGCATAAGTTGTTGGTGCACATAGGTGAGCCTAGTTGTTTTAGGTTGTGTGCTTGACTAATTAAACGATAGTTTTATTCCGCATTTGTTCAAGCGTAAACCGTAATTATTTTAAAGCGCCTATTCACCCCCCTCTAGGCGACATCCACGTCCCTTCAATTGGTATCAGAGCCAGGTTACTCATTATTAGGTTTAACCACCTAGAGAGTAAGGATGTCGACTAGGGGATTAGGATTCTCATGGCACAAATTTTGATGTTTGGGTAATTCGCATGCTTAATCTCTTTAGGGTCATGGACCCAAATTTAGAGCGAATTGTAGATATGGGTTTTTCTGCTCCAAAAGATTCTCAACACATATCTTTAGAGGATGAGAAAAACTCTTATCCCAATGCTCAAGCTTCTAATGTGCTTTTTGATGCTTTGAGCAATGTAGTTATATTTGAACTCATGCCTTTCCGGGATGCTCATGAGTTGTGGACAAAGCTTCAAGATAAATATGGTGTGTCCAAGATTTGTAGGGATGATTGTTCTCCCTCCTCCTCCGGTCGTGTTGTCTTCTCAACTTCTTATACTTCACCTACATGTGGATTGCCACAAGGTAATCATATGGTGAGTAGTGATGATCATTGTTATGATGATAGTGGGCTCATTGTTGATAATTCTTCTTCACTATCTTATTGCAATGCTTCATCTTTGGACTTTAACACGTCGAGCACTTTAAATGTTTCACATGCTTTTGTTGATAGTTCTTGCATATCATGTACAAATAGCTTGACTAAATCTCATGATGATATGCTTGCTATATCTTGTTGCCATGATAAAAATGTATCTATGTCCTCGAGTTGTTGTGCTAACAATGTAGAGGACACCCAACACTCCATGGAACAAGATGTGGTCATGAATGGTGCTTCAAGGGATCCTACATCATCATCTGTTGTTTCTCACTTTTGCCTTATGGCTAAGGCTTCAAAGGTATCGCATACTTTGAATCCTAATATATCTCATGGACTTGAAGCACCACTTGACGTCACTTTACTTGAACTTGCACACCGCAACCTTGATAATGATCACCACTTGACGTCATCTTCCATGGGTTCTATGGGATCTTCCTCTTGATGCAATCCCATGGAAATATTCCTAACCCCACAAGGGACTCTCACAAGGAAATGGGTTAGTACACAAAGCGTAATGGACAATGCTTACCATACCATGGGATCACTTGATCCCTCTCGGTACATCTTGTACGCTTTGTGTGTTGATCACTTGATTCACTCTTTGACTTAGTCTTGATCAACCTTGTATCTTATCTTCTTTCTTCATAAAGATGATGTCTTGAAGGTAATCATGAATGCTCACACTATCTTCTTCTTCAAGACATGATTGCAATAAGCTCAACTCTCACATGACCAAACTTAGGATAAACCTTGAATACCCCCTTGGTCATCATATAAACTCCTTGAAACCCAACAGATGGACTTCAAGAAGTGCCTATGGACAAATCCGTCGGATATAACTCAAGGCAACCGTTAGTCCATAGGGGTGTCATCAATTACCAAAACCACAGATGGAGAAATGTGCTCTTGCATTACCAAAGTAATGAGGTCAGGGCAAAAGCATACAACATGGGCGAACTCATCCTATGGCTCCCGGAGAAACAGAAGGAAAAACTCAACCCAAATGGAGGCCCCTTTCATCATCGACGAAGTACTCGGGGGAGGTACCTACCATCTGCGGAGTCCATCTGATAATCACCTTGAACCGAACCCATGGAGCATAGCTCGTCTTAGGCTCTTCTACGTATAAACCGATGTTGTCTAAACTCCCCCACATTTTTTATTTTTTTCCTCTTGGTATTTTTTGCCTTTTTCTTCTTCTCTTCCCATTTTGCTGTTGGACAAGGCCAATTTCTTTTTTTAACCCTATGTTCGGCCGAACCAATCTTCTACTATAGATTATCGGCATACACCGTAAAGTGTTAAATCTGAACACAACACGTGGGGGCTTCTTCTAGTAGCCAAAGTTTTTATTACAAGTATTTGCTCATACTTACTGGGCATACATGTTTCTTTTGTCATCTTCTAGCCATCATATGCATCAATTTGAACTAAGACTTTGCCAAGCCGGGTTGCCTCGCTCATGTGATTACTCTCTACGTTCCCGATTGTTCGGCTAGAGAGTAAAGGGAGCACCTCTACGATTGTTATGACCGGGTAATCTGGACACGTACCTCAGACGGGTGAAGCTGAAAGCTAGCTATCTTATGTAGATAATTGGTCAGCTCTGACGGAAACACCTTATACGGCTCTGGTTGTTATCACTGTTGTTTGGGCCTTTTCTTCCCAAATAACAATTAGCCGCGTACTACAAGTATGCTGCCTTCTATCTACGATCTTCGTAGAGCCCCGATGAAAAGTATCGATAGATGTACTATTTTCCTCGAAAGATGTTTCTTACGCTAATTAGTAATATAACATATATTTCTGTGTGCTTTCTGTCTGTTCGCACCACATGTCCGGATTGCCTCGTTCCTCGAATACAATTCGCTCTTTTGGAGGGACAAATAAGGGGGAACACTCCCAAGCTCTTCGCACGGGGGGTGGGGGGGTGGAGAGAAGCCGATGGTCGGTTAAGACAAAGATTACAACACAGATTGTTTCACAACACGTAGATTTAAATTACATGTGCGGCTGCTGATCGAGATTATCAATTATTGTGTTAAGGGGGCAGTCCTCTTGCGAAAGACGGGCAACAGGCATCACCTGGTCATACACCAGGTGGAGTGGCACTTCTTTTCCATCCAATCCCATGGGACCAATCCGCGCCATATGCTCGGGGTTAAGTCCGGTGAAACGGGTCTTGATCATTGCCCACGCTTCCCGTGCTCCCTCCCGACAAGCCGAAGTCTTCCATAGCTCGAACCTATTTCGAGCCCCCTAATCGATCCACGAGTGCGGATAGCCCTTCAGGTGGCTGTTCGACAGGCCATAGTGTCTTCACCATTCCTTTCATTGCTTTCTCCACATGCTTATGGAGAGTGGTCAGCTCCTTCAGCTGGTCCCCCTGGTATGATTCGATCTCCTCTTCAGGATGCCCGGATAGGAGGCCTATACATAAGACAAGAACGCGCTTACTATTATTCCCTACATCAAAAATATTTGCTGATAATGGAATTGTACTTACCGAACATGCCCTTCTGAAGCTTTCAGTTCTCTTCTTGAGCTTGGGACAATTGAATCTTCAAACTCTTAATTTCTTTGGCCTATTTTTGTATAACAAGGCAGCCAGCGTGTCGCTGGGACTCGACATACCTCTAAGAGTCACGTGCTTCTTCCATCTGCCTTTCCATGTGCCCTATTGATTCGGCTGCTACATGGAATCCGTATGTCAGGCACGATGATGTATAAAGGTTAGCAGTAAATGCATAATCACCATGGGCCTCTCCCGTGAAGCTCTTTACTTGTGCTAGTTCGGCCTTCACGGATTGTACTTCCATGCAGCTCTCCTCGAGCTCCTTGGCCAATTGCTCAGCCTGTTGCTTTGAGGCCTACGTCAGCAGTCAAACAGTGCGGAGATCCTTAATTTGTTTGTTCCAAAACAAATTATCATTATGATCAATTAATGGGACTTGGCCGGAAAGTGTTCTTGCCTCTATCATTAGCTCGGGTAGTCCCCGTTTCAGGTGTTTCAGTCACCTTTCGATGGCTCCCTTAATGTATGTGCCAGGAAGTTTCTTCTGAAGGGGGCTACTCCCCGAAAATGCCCCGCCCCTTGTTCGTTTGTCGTTGGGGATTCATTGCTCGTTCTGCGATAGTATGGGGCAAGTATAATTTTTACACATTTAGAAAAATAAAGGGATAGACCAAAAAAGGGAATAAAGGGATAGATTACTCCCCGAAAATGCCCCAGCACCATCAACATGAATTTTGACCACGCCCGGTGGAGGCGGCGTCCACCCCGAAGGACCAGTCACACAGCGACCCCCCACTGGCCTAGCCACCATGGACACCTCACCAAGTTCATTCAGATAAGAGTTAATAAATCCCAACGTAGAGAGAGGGCTTTGGAACTCTCCTTCGTGAATAGCCCGTCGTCTTGCACTCCAAATCGCCCAGCAGGATATCAACAGTTTGGTGAATTGTGAATGATCAAGAGGGGCAGTCAATACCCGAATCCGAGCCTCCTGCCAGTGAATAGACCGATCGGACACAGTAGCTAGCTGTTTACTAAAGAACTCCTTCAACATGATCAATCCAATGAAAGGACATGACTAAAAAGCCAATTGCCTTCACAGACGCAGTAGCTTGCTTAGGACTACCTTTCAATCTCTCATGAATGAAATCTTTTCCCCTTACCTAAGGAAATTTTTACTAGTATTTTTTTACGACATACTAGTCTATAGTCCCGATCTGCACTCTCATCTGAGCCATTTAGAAATGGTCCTATCTGTTTGACAAAAGAATGCCCTCTTCACTAAACCCTCAAAGTGCTACTTTGGCGTGACGTTACCTCAGTAGAATATTTAGGTAATATTGTATCTAAGGGAGGGGTATCGACTGATCCAGGAAAGGTTGAAGCTAGAAAGAGTTGGCTTAGACCTTATATTCTGAAAGAATTGCGCGGTTTCTTGGGACTTAAGGGATACTACAGGAAGTTTGTAAAGAGATATGGCATCATTAGTAAACCACTCAAGGAGCAATTGAAGAAAGGAGGGTGGAATTGGGGACAAGAGGAAGACATGGCATTTGAGCAGCTTAAGAGTGCCATGACGCATGCACCAGTTTTAGCACTTCCTTACTTTTTATAAACCTTTATACTAGAGAAAGATGCATGTGATGTCGGTTGCCCAACCCAATAAGTAGTAGTTTTTGAATGATTCGCGTTAGCCAGGAGTTAGAGATGTACTTTCTATTTCAATGAAGTAACCAACCAAAAGAGAGTGCTAAAGGAGTCATTCAGAAGTGAGTGAAGGGGCGCAGAAAAAAGCTGGTGAGCAAAGAAAGCTCAAATTGTTAATTAAACGGGCCTTGTTAATGAAGTATTTCGTT
>CM039676.1:211616219-211640053 GCA_022496015.1 Hordeum marinum
CAACTTGTGTTGTGTTTTGTAATCAGAGCTACTTGTCCTTGCGTTGCCCAAGAGAAGTCATCTTTGCTAGGCTGTTTTTCGGTTGTCTAGCCATGCGTGGGAGCGAAGATAACTCCAAACACGTTCTGGTAGATGAGGGGAGACTTGCTGTATCCATTTCCCTCTCTGGCCAATGATTTGAGGAGCTAGCATCAGATGGTCTATCGTGGCCTTTTTATTGATAAAAACGTAAAAAATGAAGCGTAGATGAGACACTGTTTAGCGAGGAACTTGTGGAAGGCTTGGGCTATCCTCGTACTCTTTGGTACTGACTCATTATTATTATGCGGCAATCATATCACTGTCTTTATCGACTCCATGCAAAACATGTTCATTGAATTTGATAGGCCTAAAATGGCTAACATTATGACCAAAACTACTAACATGCAAAAACTGGTAATAGGCCCGCGGATCTCTCTGGTTATCAATGCTATTTTATTGTGTTCTGTAGCCTCGCTAACCACAGGCGTGGATCCACAAGAACAGAAGAAGCAACAAGATCGTGCTTCCCTGCTTTAGGAGTTTCTTCCACCGGTGTGCCTATAGGGAGATAATGACTCTCCTAAAACCCTTATTTGCGGTTAATTGTTAATTGGATCTACACTTTTGTTGGATCCACATCTTTGAAAGAAGACTAGTTTGGCACGGGCGGGCTAGAAAGACTTCGAGGATAAAACCGATCATTCAACAGATAAGGTCCTTTTGGGTGACTCTGGAGCAAATCTATAGCATCAGCCAGTCTAGCGCGTTCTAACCACTATCGCTTTCGTCTTGTAAAAGTTTAATAAATGCGACTGTGAATTAGGGCCAGTAGACTAGAACTATAAATTGACCCGGCGTCGACGCGTAGCCGCTCACCATTATGGTTCTATTGGTTCTCATCGAAGTATCTAAATGGTTCTATTGGGGTTCTCTTCGAGATATCAAAATATTATTTGGAATTTACCACCCGTGTGGAGCCTTGAATGCGACTCTAAATTGGATCAGTCACACCGGGCGATCACTCTCCTGGAGAGCTCTTATGGCTCTCATGTGATAACTAACTCGCCTTCCCTAAGTCTTCGCCTAACTCGCCTTTCTCAGAATCTTCTGAATCGGGATCCGTGGTTGCGTCTGTTGGCAGTAGCACTTCTTCATTGTATTTGTGACTTGGCTTTGTCCGTTGACATTCTAACACATTGGCATTCTAATCTTGGATTATTTCTTAATAAATTCGACCCGGAAGGCTTTTTAGCTGAACATAAGGAGTGGTGTGCGGACCCAAAGGCAGTTACCAATATATCATTAGATTAGTGAATTCCCACGCGCCAAACAGGCGTCACCACACTGCCTCCCAAAGGCTTCTTTTAGGCTTCCCCGCCTTACCTATTTCTTCTTGCCTGCTTCTACCGGGGTTCATAGAACCAAGGTGGTGCTACACTCTCGTCTTGAATGGAACTTTCTCTAACAGCATTCCCGGGTGTGATCTACCAAATAGAGCCCCTCTTCCTGCCCACGGAACAAATAAAGCAAGCCGTTGCTGGCAAAAGAGTAGGCTTTTCTCAACCGGAGGGTAAGGTTTACTAATCATGCGAGGGCTGCACCCACAGTTGACTTTACTTTTATTGCCATATCGCTTTATGCCACGATCTGTGATGTGGCCATTCTACATATGGATTTCTCCTACCTTTTCCCCTGCATCATAGGGTCTCTCTGACTCCGTTTCTCTATTTCTTCTTTGGAATTGGGGGCTCTGGTCGGGGACGAACTTCGATCTTTTCTGCCTTTTTTTAGGATAAAGCGCAGAGTTGTAGGCTCCACAGAAACATCTTTCTGCACTGAGCTACTCTCTGGTTGAAGTAAAGGTTCAATAACCTCATCAAGCTCTATTTTCTTCCCACTCAATTCTTTCGAGAGAAACTCTTTCTCAAGAAATGTTCCGTTCTTAGCGACAAACACTTTGCCTTCGGATCTAAGATAGAAGGTATACCCAACTGTCTCTTTCGGGTATCCTACGAAGACACATTTCTCCGCTTTGGGTTCCAGCTTTTCAAGCTAAAGCTTTTTGACATAAGCATCACATCCCCAAACTTTAAGAAACGACAACTTTGGCCTCTTGCCAAACCACAGTTCATATGGCATCGTCTCGACGGATTTCGATGGTGCCCTATTCAAAGTGAATGCAGCTATATCTAATGCATAACCCCAAAACGATAGTGGAAAATCGGCAAGAGACATCATAGAACGCACCATATCTAATAAGGTTCAATTACGATGTTCGGACACACCATTATGCTATGGTGTTTCAGGCGGTGTCAACTATGAAATAATTCCACGCTGTCTTAAGTGACTGCCAAACTCATAACTTAGATATCCACCTCCACGATCAGATCGTGGGAATTTAATCTTCTTGTTACGATGATTCTCAACTTCACTCTGAAATTGTTTTAACTTTTCAAACGTTTCAGACTTGTGTTTCATTAAGTAAATATACCCATATCTACTTAAGTCATCAGTGAAGGTGAGAAAATAATGATATCCACCGCGCACCGCAACATTCATTAGACGGCACACATCGGTATGTATGATTTCCAACAAGTCACTTGCCCGTTCCATTGTTCCAGAGAACGGCGTTTTAGTCATCTTGCCCATGAGGCATGGTTCAGATGTGTCAAGTGATTCAAAATCAAGTGACTCCAAAAGTCCATCAGCATGGAGCTTCCTCATGCGTTTTACACCAGTATGACCTAAACGGCAGTGCCACAAGAAAGTGGTATTATCACTATCAACTCTACATCTTTTGGCATCAATGTTATGAACATGTGCATCATCACTATCAAGATTCAATATGAATAAACCCCTCACATTGGGTGCATGACCGTAAAAGATATTACTCCTATAAATAGAACAACCATTATTCTCTGACTTAATTGAGTAACTGTCTCGCAATAAACAAGATCCAGATATAATGTTCATGCTTAACGCAGTCACTAAATAACAATTATTCAGGTTCATCAGTAATCCCGATGGTAATTGAAGAGAGAGCGTGCCGACGACGATCACATCAACCTTGGAACCATTTCCCACGTGCATCGTCTCTTCGTCCTTCGCCAGCCTTCGTCTATTCCATAGTTCCTGTTTTGAGTTGCAAATGTGAGCAACTGAACCGGTATCAAACACCCAGGTACTACAATGAGAGCTAGTAAGGTACACGCCAATAACATGTATATCATATATACCTTGTTTGTTGTTGGCCGCCTTCTTGTCGTCCAGATACTTGGGGCAGTTCTGCTTCCAGTGACCAGTTCCCTTGCAATGAAAGCACTCAGTTTTTGGCTTGGGTCCAGCCTTGGGTTTCTTCACGGGAGGAGCAACTACTTTGCCACCCTTCTTGGAGTTACCCTTCTTGCCCTTGCCATTCTTCTTGAAACTAGCGGTTTTATTGACCATCAACACTTGATGTTCTTTCTGGATTTTAGCCTCATTGCCTTTCAGCATCGCAAACAGCTCGGCGACTCACTTGTTCAACCCATGCCTATTATAGTTCAGCATGAAGCTCTTGTAGCTAGGTGGCAGTGATTGAAGAACTCTGTCAGTGATTGCCTCTGTCGGAAGAGGCATCCCTAACTCCACCAGACAAGTCAAATACCTAGACATTCCGAGTATATGTTCACTGATAGACCTGTTCTCCTCCATTTCAAGCATAGAACTTATCGGAGGTCTCATACCACTCGATCCGGGCATTCTTCTTAAAGATAAACTCGAACTCCTGAAACATCTCATATGCTCCATGATGTTCAAAACGTCTTTGAAGTCCCGGTTGTAAGAGCACATTTCTCCATGTGTGGTTTTGGTAATTGATGACACCCCTATGGACTAATGTTGCCTTGAGTTATATTCGAAGGATTTGTCCATAGGCACTTCTTGAAGTCCATCTGTTGGGTTTCAAGGAGTTTATATGATGACCAAGGTGGTATTCAAGGTTTATCCTAAGTTTGGTCATGTGAGAGTTGAGCTTATTGCAATCATGTCTTGAAGAAGAAGATAGTGTGAGCATTCATGATTACCTTCAAGACATCATCTTTATGAAGAGAGAAGATAAGATACAATGTTGATCAAGACTAAGTCAAAGAGTGAATCAAGTGATCAACACACAAAGCGTACAAGATGTACCGAGAGGGATCAAGTGATCCCATGGTATGGTAAGCATTGTCCATTACGCTTTGTGTACTAACCCATTTCCTTGCGAGAGTTCCTTGTGGGGTTAGGCATATTTCCATGGGATTGCATCAAGAGGAAGATCCCATACAACCCATGGAAGATGACATCAAGTGGTGATCATTATCAAGGTGCGGTGTGCAAGTTCAAGTGAAGCATCACGGAGAGATCAGACTTGAAGCTTGTCATCCATTGTGGTGACAATGGACTTGTGAAAATGTGCCGCATAGTATCTCACCCATAGTGGAGTATGGGGGAGCAATCATCTAGTCTTCATCAGCCAACGCAATCAAGAAAGGTGGTCCATCTTGAGGAAAGTCAGGATCGTCATCATCTAGATCAAGTGGGACTATGCGCAAGGCTAAGTTTTGACCTTGATAGGGTTTTCTATATTTACCGGTCTCATAGTGGTAGTTGGGAGACTGGGTTATAGGGTAGGTACCATGCTATCAAGGGGGCTCTCAAGTGAGTAGCCTGATCGTATCGTTCGTTGAGAGCTCAGACCATTGCATTCTTGGCAATCATCATCTTCTTGGTTTTTGGTTGGTTTTTCTCTTTGAGGTTTCTTGAGCTTATGGTCAAACTTCATGACTAGCTCAAGTTCATCAAAAAACGGAGTCCATATGCATATTCTATGATGTTTTCGATGCTGGAGTTATTGTCGATTCTTCATTGTAAGAGGTTCTCATCTCTTCCTCTCTTTTGGCATTCTTTAATCTACTGCCTCTTCTTAATAAACTGTTGGATAGCTCGTGTCAGCCTGAATCCAACAAGCCTGATTGCTCAATTCGGAGCTGCCGCTTGCAGAATGTGTGACAGTTCTGGTGTTGCTTGTTCTGAGGTTTGCGGTAGTACCGCTCCCCCGAGCGGTAGTACCGCAAGTGGCAACGGAAGTAATTTTTACTTCCGCCCCGAGGGCGGTAGTACCGCATGTTGCACGGATGTAATTTTTTTACATCCGCCCTGCTGCGGTAGTACCGTGATTCCTGCACGGTACTACCGTGCGGACTTTTTTTGCACAGTTTCCTATGCAGAGGTTGGCACGGAAGTAATTTTTACTTCCGTGCGCCTCCAGTACCTGCCTCTGCCTAGCCGTGCGTTTGTACCACACGGGGCTCACGGTAGTAACCGCTGTGGCGGTCCTACCGCTACGCCGTAGTGCTATTTGGCCAGAGCCAGGTACTTCCGCACAAGCGGTAGTACCCGCACTGCCTTGCGGTAGTACCGTAAGCCATCACGTAGTACCGTGGGTTCTGCGGTACTACCGTAATGTGCGGGGCTGGCAAGTGGGGTAACGGTTGGATTTTTCCCCCCACCTATAAAAGGGGGTCTTCTTCCCCATTGAACCATATCCTTAGAGCTCGTGTTTGCCCCCCATTGTTGACCTTCTTTGAGCTTGCTATCTCTCAATCCCTCCAATGATTCTTGCCTCCTTTTGAGGGAAAAGAGAGAGGAGATCTAGATCCACATTTCCACCAATCACTTTCTCCTCTAAGTGAGGGAACCCCTTGGATATAGATCTTGGAGTTCTTCGTGTTATTGTTCGTTCTTCCTCTCATTTCCTCCCTAGCATTAGTTGCTTTGGTGGGATTTGGGAGAGAAGGACTTGGGTACTCCGTGTTCCCTTGCCATTGCATTTGGTGCATAGGTTTGAGTTCTCCACGGTGATATGTGGAAGTGAGAAGTTGAGAATCTATTACTCTTGGGTGTTTGTGCACCCTAGAGCTGTTCCTCTTGGGTGGCTTTGGCGCCCTAGATGGTTGGTGGTGGCCTCGGAGCTCAATCATTGTGGTGCAAAAGCTCCGGGCAAGCTTCGGGGTCTCCAATTAGGTTGTGGAGATTGCCCCGAGCATTTGAGGTCACCTCGGAGCCACAATCCATTGTGGTGAAGCTTCGTGGTGTCGTTGGGAGCCTCCAATTCAGTTGTGGAGATTGCCCCAACCTTGTTTGTACAGGTTTGGTGACCACCCTCAAGGGTCCCTTAGTGGAATCACGGCATCTTGCATTGTACGAGGGCGTGAGGACATTACGGTGGCCCTAGTGGCTTCTTGGGGAGCATTGTGCCTCCACACCGCTCCGAACGGAGATTAGCATCCGCAAGGGTGTGAACTCGGGATACATCGTCGTCTCCGCGTGCCTCGGTTATCTCTTACCCGAGCCCCTTTACTTATGCACTTACTTTGTGATAGCCATATTGTTCTTGTTATATATCTTGCTATCACCTAGTTGTATATCTTGCTTAGCATAAATTGTTGGTGCACATAGGTGAGCCTAGTTGTTTTAGGTTTTGTGCTTGACTAATTAAACGATAGTTTGATTCCGCATTTGTTCAAGCCAAAACCGTAATTATTTTGAACGCGCCTATTCACCCCCCCACTAGGCCGACATCCACGTCCTTTCACACCGGTTCTCAGCCATACAATATTGCACACTGAACTATTGAATAATCTCCAGAACGTGCCTCCCATGCGTTCTTAACGTCTTCGGATGACAAGTCTGTGGGTTGGTTACCAAGCGGTTGCATCAAGGAATATGCCCTTTCTTGGAAGCCGTGAGGATAATCCTCAATTACGGGCCCAGTCCCACAAGTTACTTCCATCATCTTTCAACTTAGCTTTCTCTAGAACGCATTAAAATTCAGGGGTGGCTACTCTACTGCGCGAGCCCATTGATCTACAACATAAATAAGCAAAGGTTACTAAGACTATTGTTCAAGATAATGAGTTTAGTTAATCAAATTACCAAAGCTCCCACTCAAATTGACATCCCTCAGGTCATTTGAGTGACACATGATCCATATCACCAACTCAAGTCCGATTATCACGTGATTTAAGGTAGTTTCAATGGTGAACATCATCATGTTGATCATATCTACTATGTAACATCCCAAACTTTGGAATGTTATAATAATTATTAGAATGATTGATTGTTTGCTTGAGTGATTGAAAGTGAGTGAAATTTGAAAACTTTTGAAAGTTTGATGAGAGGGAATGAAATGACCTTCCAAAACTTTCAATCTGCATTTTGATCACCCAGGAATTCAAATTCATTTTATCACAAAACCCTAGAGTGAAGATGACATGACTTATTCCTTTAAAGAAATGAAAAGGGATTTGAAAATGATTTGAATTTCCATTTTGAAAATATTTCAAATTCAGAAAAAATTTAAGCAACTCAATGATTTTCATGAGAGAAGATAAAATGACTTCTTTCAAATTATATGAAATATGAGTTGGAAGTTTAAAATAAATCTTTGAATAGTGAATGTGAAAATCTCTGGATTTTCTTTGGAATCATTTCATATTGGTTCCTATTCCAATTTCAAAGTATTCAAACACCCTGACAAAAATTTGAGAGGAGTAACATGACACTCCACACCAGGGACTTCTTGGTGATTTATTTGAATAATAAAAACCAGGGGTTATTCTGAAAAATATTTGCAAATGGATTTAAAAGCAAAAGGGCAATTTCTGAAAATAATATTTTTTCAAAGTATTCAAATGCCAGAATAAAAATGTCCATTAAATGGCATTTATTATTATGTTAATTTTGATATGCAATTTGACTATATTTGGAATTTATTCGATGCCTTGAACAAGTTTTATGGCTCTGATAAAATCATAAATAGAAAACGGTAACGGTTTATAATAAAACCGGCCGGCCCAACAACATTAAATGCCGAGACCGTTACCGGCCGGTCGCCCGCTGACTACGCTCACCCTCTCTCTCTCTCTCACTGACCCACCTGGCCCCACGCCCCCCGAACCGTCCCCATCTCCTCCCTCCCTTCTCCTCCATGCGCCCGGCCCTGCCGCGGATCCCCTCGCCGTGGACCCCCTCCCTCCTTTATTCCCCGACCACCCGCGAGCCCCTATAAGTACCACCCTGCCTCTCCTCTACTCATTCCCCTATTTTTCCCCTCTCCCCGAGCCTTCACCTCGCCGGAATCGTTCGTCGGAAATCCCTGTCGCCGCCGCGCCATTGTCGCGCCCCCGCACCACCCGACTTTCCCCGAGAACCCCAGAGCCCATAAACCTTTCTCTCTCACTCGCCCGCACCTCCCCATCCCCTCTGCCTCGCCGGAGACCCATCAGAACCCCTTCTCCGTCGACACCCGAAACACCACCGCCGCCCCGGAGCTCCTCCGTCGACTCCGACGCCCCCGAGCCTCACTGACGCCACCGACGTTCTCGCCGTACTCGCCGCCGTCGATTAGTGCCCTCGCCGTCCCCGGAGGGACCACCAGAGCGCCGCCCACGTCAACCACGTCGTCTCGGCCTCGCCGGAGAAGCCCTCGCCGGCGACCCCATACCCACTATGAGCTCCTCCTCTCCCTGGACCGTCCGATCGTAGATCTACGCGTAGGATTAGATCCAACTTAAAACCGAACCGGTACGCGTTATAGTTTGGTCGACCGCCCTAACACTCCGCACGCACACACCTAGACCAACCAGAGAACGCCACGTCACCCCCTGACCGCTAGTTAAGTTTTCGTTTTTTCTGTTTTCTGTTTTAAAAACAGATTTAGCTCTGTTTTCATTTTAATCATATCTTTTATGTTTTTAACTATTTTAATTGATTCTTTTTGCATTAGATCAAAAAATTTATCTAGTTCCTGTACATAATCAATTGACCATGTTTGAACATTTAAATTTGAATTTAAACAGATTTGATTTAAAATTTGTTTTCTGAATGTCTTGAGTTCTAAAATGAATTTTTGAATGATTCTTTTTCCTACTTGTCACTAGTGACCATAGCTATCATTTGGTAGAGTTTGAGAAATTTAGAGTAATTATAATAGATTTTCAACAAACAGAATCTGTATAGTTTCCTATTAGTTTAATTAAATTGATTTATTTGTTTTATTTGAAAATCTGAATATGATTTATATTAGAGTCTTAGATTTCATTTAGTTTTGTTGTTTCAAACCTTAGTAATTTACTTGCTGTTAACATAGTTAATTTGTATAGTTTATAAATTTTTGTTGTAGGGATCTATACCCTCTTTCAAATAGGTATAGTTGTTTTAAAAGCAAATTTGTTAGTAACAATTCTTTAACTAAAGTTTTATATAATTAGATTCTGTTTTCAAATAAAATTTGTAGTAGTCTTTTCTGTTAAGAAATGTTTGTCAATAAAATGTTTTAGTTTTACTCTATTATAGGAAACTATATTCTCTATCATTAGGTAATGTTTATAAAACAACTTAGTTTTAGTAGAGATTATTTCACAAAGTTTTAGATGATCTAATTCTGTTTTGTAACAAATATATTTTATTAATTATTTATGTTAACTTAGTTGTTTCATAATTTGTTTTTTCTCTTAGTTTATGGTTGTGCTTGTAGTTGAAAGTTCATTAGACAAACACTCTTGTTGTTTAGGATAATGTTTTCATAGTTTTACTTGTTCTTCAAAAGTAATTCTTTTTGCTAGTAAAATATTACTAAAATCCTTTTGTATATTCTACTTTGTTTTTGTTTTGTTACTAGTTGTTGTAGAGGAAAACGACTTTAGTTGCTTTTATGAAAACTTTCTTGATTTTAACTTTTGTCTTAAGTATTTCCTTCATCAACCTTGTTGTTTTTGTTTCTTGTGTTATCTTGTGATTGTTAGTTTGATTGATAGAAGTGTTTGCTTATGTGAATGCAATGGTTGTTATATAGATTTCTCATCGGAGAGTGACGAATAGTCTATCAAGTTATTTCTGAGAGCGATCTTTAGCTCCATCAACAGTACAGCAAGTTCACCTTGACCATCTATATAATACCTATGTTTTTATTGCATGTAGTGGACATCATTCAACACATCCCTCCCGTAGTGTTATTGAAATTCTTGTAGTTGAGTAGAATGCATGAGGTAGGAACCCACCACTGGTTACTAAAGCCCCGGGAACGTTAGTTACTTTTATGCTATGCTAAAGTAGACGGGGTTTGGTATGAGTGTTCGTGAAGTGGTGTGAAGAAGGACTCAACGTCAAGACGACAACTTCATGAAGACATCTTCAAGTCCTGCATCTTCAAGACCTCAAGTCTTCAAGACTCGAGAAGACAAGTTTTCAATACACACTACTGGGTGAAGGATGGAATTGATGGCACCCTGGAGAAACCAGGGAGTGGCCGGGATGCATGGAGAAGCGCCATGGACATCTTGCGGAAAGCTTCACCCAGACTCAAAGAGAAGGATGAATACTTCCGCCCGGAAGCTTACCTGTGTAGCCACAAGTCATTATGGGCTCTGGCTTGGTTGATCTTTGTTGTGACTCTGCTGGGCAGTGCTACGAGATGTAGTCGACGTTAGGATTGGATGGGCACTGCCGGACAGTCAGGGAAACACTCTGAAAGACCATGTTTCTTTCATCCTGTTCTCAAACACCAGGTAGTGCGAGGACTTACCAGGAGGGAAAGAATCTTGTGGGTAAAGTACACAACACTCTGCAGAGTTAAACCTATCGATTAGTCGTGTCCCCGTTACGGACAATTTGAGCTTCTATGACTTGGATCTATCTCTGAACTCTCAACACTGGACTGATAACTAATTGTGGGCAACTTAATGATACTTGTGGGTATTGAGACATTGGTTGGCGGAACCATGTCATGATAGGTAACTCTATAGTGAAATTCCTGATATTCCTTTTGTTGTAGGAAAATAAAATCAGCTTTTACGCAAAAACTCAGACACAGAGCCACAAGCCTTTGCATATAGAATAGTCTTTATTCTTCTGTTCTACTATGGTGATCTTGCCAGTCCATTCAATGTACTGACCTACACAGCTGCAACGTCTTATGTTGCAGATACTCTTCTACGACGGGTAAGAGTACATTCAGGGTTACGGTCCGCACTCAACTTGCCGTTGGTGTTATTGGGGACTCCACTCTCGTTGACTGTATCCGCTGCTATTTTAAAGGTATATATCAGTTTTACGTTATTTACATGTGATTGCACTTGATATATACATTGATGTACTGTGGTGTGCCAGCATACTGATCCAGGGATGGCACAGAAAACACAGAGGCTTGACTCGTTTTGAGTCGGGTCGCTACATACTATATGGACTCATGCTCGACCTTTCGGTCTCTTGTGTTCCGAGGCCATGTCTGTACATGCTAAGCTCGTCAAGTTTAACCCGAGTGTTTTGGCATGTGCAACACTGGCTTACACCCGTTGTATGCGAACGCAGAGTCTATCACACACCCGATCATCATGTGGTGTCTCGACACGACGAACTTTCGCAACGGTGGACACTCGGGGAGAACAAGTTCATCTTGAAATTTAAGTGAGGGATCACCTTATAATGCTACCTTCATCCTAAGCAAAATAAGGTGCATAAAAGGATTAACATCACATGCAATTCATAAGTGACATGATATGGCCATGAACTTGTGCTTTTGATCTCCATCATGAAAGCACCGACATGATCTCCATCGTCACCGGCATGACACCATGATCTCCACCATCTTGATCTCCATCAACGTGTCGCCATCGTGGTTGTCACGCCCACCATGCTTCTACTACTATCGCTAACCGTTTAGCGATAAAGTAAAGCATTACATAGCGCTTAATGATTGGCACGCAGGTCATACAATAATTAAAGACAATCCTATGGCTCCTGTCGGTTGCCGTACTCATCGACATGCAGGTCGTGATATTCTATACAAAAACCATGATCATCTCATACATCACATTTATCGCATCATGAATTTGGCCATATCGCATCACAACATACCCTACAAAAAAACAAGTTAGACATCCTCTAATTGTTGTTGCATGTTTTACATGGCTGCTATGGGTATCTGGCAAGAACAATTCTTACCTATGCAAAAACCACAACGGTGATATGAAGATTGCTTTTCAACCTCTACAAGGACCACCTTAATCAAATCCGATCCAACTAAAGTGCGAGAGACAGACACCCGCCAGCCATCTTTATGCGACGAAGTCACATGTCAGTCGATGGAACACGGTCCTCTCGTAAGCATACGAGTAAAGCCGGTCCGAGCCGCTTCATCCCATAATACCGCTAAACCAAGAAAAGACTAAGGAAGGAAGCAATCTGAATATCAACTCCCACAAACTCGTTGTGTTCTACTCAAGATCTCATCTACGCATAGACCTAGCTCATGATGCCACTGTTGGGGAACGTCGCATGGGAAACAAAAAATTTCCTACGCTTCACGAAGATCAATCTAGGGAGATGAGCATCTATGAGAAGAGATATTGGATCTACGTACCCTTGTAGATCGCTAAGCGGAAGCGTTAAAGAACGCGGTTGATGTAGTGGTACGTGTTCGCGATCCAAATCGCAAGCCGTCCCATGAACTCCCGATCAAGTACCGAACGGATGGCACCTCCGTGTTCAGCACACGTGTAGCTCGGTGAAGATCTCTCTGCCTTCTTGATCCAGCAAGAGGGAGCGAAGAGGTAGATGAGTTCTCCGCAGCGCGACGGCGTTGTAGCAATGGTGGTGGAGAAATTCTAGCAGGGCTTCGCCTAGCACTACTGAAAAAACGATCTAGAGGAAGAAGAGGGCAGCACTTGGCAGAATTAGGGTTGGGGCTGCCCTCAAAATCCTCGAGTATATATAGGACGGAGGGGATAGGAGGCAGCCCTAGCCTCTCCCCCAAGGAGAGGTTTGGCCGAATCCTAGGGGAATAGTCCACCTCCCACAAGGGAGGTGGATTCCAAGTGGGACTCTCTCCAAACTTGGCTCCTACTCTATCTCCTTCTTTCTTGCGCATAGGCCCTTATGGGCTGGCTTTCCCAGCGCACCAGGGGATGGTGCGCCACCTCTAGGGCCCATGTGGCCCCTTAGCATATGTGGGGCCCACTTGGTGGTCCCCGGAACCCATTAGTCACTCCCGGTACACTGTCGGAAATGCCCGAAACTTTTTCGGAGTTCAAACACCACTTTCCTATATATCAATCTTTACCTTTGGACTATTCCGAAGCTCCTCGTAATGTCCAGGATCTCATCCGGGACTCCAAACAACCTTCGGTCACCACCATACATAACTCTATACTACCGAAACGTCACCGGACTTTAAGTGTGCAGACCCTGCGGGTTCGAGAACTATGTACACATGACCGAGACACCTCTACGGTTAATAACCAATAGCGGGACCTGGATGCCCATATTGATTCCTACATATTCTACGAATATCTTAATCGGTTGAATCTCTATGTCAAGGATTCAGTTAATCCCGTATGATGTTCCCTTTGTTCTTCGATATGTTACTTGCCCGAGATTCGATCGTCGGTATCTCCATACCCAGTTCAATCTCGTTACCGGAAAGTCTCTTTACTCATATCGTAATACAAGATCCCATGGCTAACACTTAGTCACATTGCTTGCAAGGCTTGTTGTGATGTTGTATTACCGAGTGGGCCTGAGATACCTCTCCGTCACACGGAGTAACAAATCCCAGTGTTGATCCATGCCAACCCAGCAGACACCCTCGGAGATACCTGTAGTGCACCTTTGTAGTCACCCAGTTACATTGCAACATTTGATACACACAAGGCACTCCTCCGGTATCCATGAGTTGCATGATCTCATGGTCATAGGAACATATACTTGACATGTAGAAAAACTGTAGCAATAAACTGACACGATCATATGCTACGTTATAGTTTGGGTCTTGTCCATCTCATCATTCTCCTAATGATGTGATCCCATTATCAAATGACATCTCATGTAAATGGCTAGGAAACCTTGACCATCTTTAATCAACGAGCTAGTCTACTAGAGGCACACTAGGGACAAAGTGTTGTCTATATATCCACACATGCAATGTGTTTCCAATCAATACAATTATAGCATGGATAATAAAAAATTATCATGAACAAGTAAATATAATAATAAATACTTTATTTATTGCCTCTAGGGCATATTTCCAACACAACTACTCGTTGGGTAATAAATCCCAAGTTGGATACTTTCAAGTATTCAGCTCAAAGTGCTACATTCTTGATAAGCATCATCGTTCTAAATTTTCTCCTAAATCTCATGAAGGTTTCTTACTCAGTATGGATCAAACTCTCACACTTATTGTGTCTACGACAACTTCACTCAAAAAGTTGAACAGACGGTAGATGTGAAATTTGATGAGTCTAATGGTTCGCAAGTCGAACAACTGCCAATGATGTAGGAGATAAGCAAACTTCAGAAGCCATTCAAGACTTGTCCGTCGATAAGATTTGTCCCATGGAGATGAAGGAAAACACTTCATAACACAAGTGTAAGTTCTTACTTTGTGTCAAGGCGAATCACAAAACGACATGGAGGCCTCCACAAGCGGCACATGCCAAGATGAAGAAGAAGAAGAAGAAGAAGAAGAAGAAGAAGAAGAAGAAGAAGAAGAAGAAGAAGAAGAAGAAGAAGAAGAAGAAGAAGAAGAAGAAGTACATCAAGATGATCCACCTAAACCTCCTTCACCACCACCTCAAGGAAATGACACCTTCAACAACAACGAAGAAGAATATCAGGAGGAGGAAGCTCCACCATCCAACAGGCAAAAGCTACCATGAGTTCGAGCAAGAGTGAACAAGAATCATCCCTTAGAGCAAATATTTGGCGACATACAAACCGGGAGAATCACTCGATCCAAAACTCGTTTAGCTAACCTTTGTGAGCATTACTCATTTATCTATAGTATTGAGCCTATGAAGGTAGAAGAAGCACTTGAAGACCCGGATTGGGTGAATGACATGCACGAAGAGGTACACAACTTAGAGAGGAATGAAGTGTGGACACTAGTGGAGAAGCCCAAAGATGAGCAGAATATCATTGGAACAAAATGGGTGTTTCAGAAAAAGCAAGATGAAGATGGTCAAGTTGTACGCAACAAGGCACATCTCGTAGCACAAGGTTACACTCAAATCGGAGGTATGGACTACGGCGAGACCTATGCCCCCGTTGCTAGACTTGAAGTTATTCGTATACTTCTTGCTTATGCCAATCACCATGATATTACTCTTTACCAAATGGATATCAAAAGTGCTTTTCTAGATGGTGAAATTGAGGAGGAAATTTATGTCAAACAACCCTCCCGGCTTTGTGAACCCTAAGAAACCTAATCATGTTTACAAACTTTGAAAATCCCTCTATGGTCTTAGCAAGCCCTATGAGCTTGGTACAAATGCCTAACAAAGTTTCTTCTTGAAAAGGATTTTGAAATTGGTAAAATTGACGCACTCTTGTTCACAAAAAGAGTTTAACGGTGAAATATTTGTGTGCCAAATTTATGTGGATGATATCATCTTTGGATCTACTAACCCACATTTTAGTGAAAAAATTGGAAGGTTGATGTCCGAGAAATGTGAGATCTCTATGATGTGTGAGCTAAAAAAAATTCCTTGGTTTGCAAATCAAGCAAATGAGAGAAGGAACATTTATCTCTCAAACCATGTATACCAAGGACTTGATCAAGAAAGTAAACACGCAAGAATGTAAAGGTATGAAAACTACTATGCCTACTAGTGGACATGTTGACCTCACCAAGGAGGACAAACCGGTTGATCAAAAAGGTTCATCGATCAAGGATCGGTTCATTGCTATATATATGTGCCTCGCGACCCGACATCATGATTAGTGTGTGCATGTGTGCTAGATATCAAGCTGCTCCTAAAGAGTGTCATCTTAAAGCCATGAAAAGAATTGTGAGATACTTGATACACACACCAAACTTTAGCATTTGGTATCCCAAAGGATCTTATTTTAACCTTGTTGCCTATTCCAATCCGGATTATGCCGGAGATAAGGTTGATAGAAAATCACCTCAGGTACTTGTCAATTTGTTGGGAGATCTCTCATGTGTTGGTCATCCAAGAAACAAAACTCGATATCTCTATCTACCGCCAAAGCGGAATACATTGCCTTCGGATCATGTTGTGCACAATTGCTATGGATGACTCAAACTCTTAAGGACTATGGAATACATGTGCGACATGTTTCGTTGCTATGTGACAATGAGAGTTCAATTAAGATTGCTCATAATCCCGTGCAACACTCTCGAACTAAACATATTTAAGTTTGTCATCATTTCATTCGTGATCATGTTGCCAAATGAGATCTCAATCTCAAGCATGTGCGTACTAACAAGCAATTGGCTGATATCTTTACTAATCCACTTGATGAAAAAGTGTTTTGTCACTTGAGGAGTGAGCTGAACATCATTGATGCTTCAAACTTGATCTAGACTCACTCTGGTGCATGCAAGGACATGAGCTTACTTGACAATTCCTTGATACCATTGATGATTCTTCATATCTTGGAAAACTATGCTCCCTTGTATTGCATCTAATCATTTGTAGGTACTTGGAGGAACTAGACTTCACAAGATTGCCATCAACTCGCACCAAAAGCAATCTTGTCATGACCAAGTACCAACAACCCTTATTTGTGATGGAGGAACAAAACAAACCATATCCTTGACAACCATTTGTTGAAAATTTTCTCTCTTGTCATTTGGATATATCTTGTTCTTCCTTGCATGACTAACCCATGTAGGTTAGAAGTGGACCAAAACAATAAAGGATTGCTCCCAGCTCAAGATGATCTTCATCAACTGTGAGTGTCCACAACAAGTCCACCTACATGCCATGTCATGTACATCATTCAAAGGTATGTAATCATATCCTCAAAAGTTTTACTCCAATACATGAGTTAAAGCAATTCTAAGTGATATGAAAACATCAAAATGCTTAAACGAAAAATGGCTACCCCATTTTGAGCCTAACAATGAGTATGACATATGATCAAGTATTCTTACTTGGCTCCTAAGTCAATATACTCTAATATAGGTGACCTAGTCGCCGACCATCATCTAGATGAAGTCTCTTGCGTGTGGTTCATCTTTTAGTTGGATGCTTCCTTAGAATCATTCAATCTCCATCTAGATGAGAAAAATCCTTGTAAATATTTAGAAAATTCCTTGCAAATCTGTTGGAAGATTTTTTTTTCCGATAGCATTGGTCAAATCTTTCTGAAGTTTTCATTGTCAATATGGCCAAGAATATTTTTTTCAAGTTTCTGTTTGCAACTCGGTCCCTTTGAACTGGAAAATCGGTCCTCACCAACACAACAGATATACTGCCAAGAGATTCTTTGGTAACACCGATACAGACCTCTTCAGGTGCACCGATTTCACATAGAGCCCTAAGATATTCATTTTTGGTTCTACCCGACAAGCTTTGCATCGGAGCTACTAAGTTTTGCCACTACTTGTGTTCTTTGCCACCTTCTTGGCATCTTTAGTAAATGTTCTCTATGACCCTTACTCTCAAGGAACCCTTACGCCTCTAATCCTTTTTTGGAAATAATGCCAAAAGGGGAGAAATATCAAAGCTTTGCTTACCCAAAGAGGGAGAAATACCTATCAAGGGGGAGAAATATCAAGATCACCCAAAAGGGAGAAACACTACATTAAGGGGGAGAGAGAAAGTGTGATTTAGATTTGATTGCCTATTTGTGTTAGACTTGTCTCACACTACCTACTCCCAATATCTACAAGCTAAGATTCAGGGGGGAGGAAGACTTACAAATCCATACTTACGGGAGAAAGTTCTAAATGCTCCAGGAGACATATAAATCTTAAGAAATGCTAATTTTAATATATCTTCCATGTCTTGGTACTATCGAAGCTCTTTGCATGTTTATTATAGAAATATTCTTTTGTTATCCAACCTTGTTTTTCTCAAGTGGTGTTTCTGTTGTTAAAATGCCAAGAACTTCAAGGTAAGTATATGCATCATATCATTGGTCAAGATGATCTCTTGCTTCTTGTACATATTGTTTCCAAGAGTGAATCTTGAACATGGAGACACCATTTCACATATGTTTGATGCATATAGCCAAGGTACACATGACTCTTCATGTCCTCACTACTATGTGTGTGTTCATGCATTCCGAAGGAATTATCTTCTAAAAAAGGATTGCACACATTTAGGGGGAGCATGTCTTAGTCATGTGTATCTCAAAGCCTTCCTATATCCCTGCATATCTTAATTTGAATTTTTGATTGTATGTTGTCATCAATTACGAAAAAGGGGAGATTGAAAGGACATATGCTCCCTTGATGGTTTTGATAATTCATGACAACATACATTGTCTCTTGGACTAATAGTTCTACCTAGTTTATTTCAGATAAAGTCCACAAAAGAGGATTGGCTAAGGATTGTGAGGAGCAGCCCCAAGGAAGGAGAATAATAGGATTGGCCAAGCTTCACAAGCTTCAAGACTCTACATTTTGCATTTTTTGAGAATCACACTTGAGTCCATAGAAAAGCCAATATTATTAAAAGGGGGATGAGGTATCCATGATGATCTGGTTGCTCAAGTGCTTAAAGATTATCCACCAAAAATACTCATGAATTCTCCCACAAAATTTTTATGCCCAAACCCTAACACTCAAATTCAGTGCCACCAACTTTTCCATTTTGGCCCTACCGAGTTTCACTCTAGACATATCCTATGCCAAACCCTAAGGTCTCAGTGAGACCAATTTGATTTCGGTTCTAAGAAACAAATTTTTGAGTTTTAGGAATCGGTGACACCAAAACTGGTAACTTCCTAGGCAAGTCAAAATCGGACCCATCGAGATTTATATATCGGTCTCACCGAAACGCCAAAAGTTGCCACATTTTGCACTAATTGGTGCAACCGAGTTTTTGCTTCGGTTTCACCAAGTTGGGCAATAATGTTGTAACAGTTGGATTTTGGAGATGGCTTATATATACCCCTCCCACCTGCCTCTTACTCAGTAAAGGAAGCACTCCAAAACGAACCAACACTTTCCCCCATCCATTTTCTGAGAGAGAACCACCTACTCATGTGTTGAGATCAAGATCTTTCATCCAACTATATGAATCTTGATTTCTAGACTTCCCAAGTTGCTTTTCACTCAATCAACCTCTTCTACCAAGCCAAATATGTGAGAGAGTGGTTGAGTGTTGAGGGGACTTTTTTTGAATCACAAGAGCAAGGAGTTTTGTGTAAGCAAGGCAATTTTAAGATGCTTGGGTGTATTGACACTAACAGAGGCATGACAATGCACCATCTACAAGAATTCTTCAACCTTTGGTCTTTCACGTCAGACCACTCTCCACGTCAACCAAGATAACATGGAAGTTGACAAGCTCCTCTCGCTACTCCGCGACATACAAGACGCAATCCATGGCGTCCCCACCACCAACTTGGGAGGCCACAACATGGAAAATTGGGGCCCACCTAAGTGCAAGATCATTGGATGGCTTATCATCCAAAATCGGGTTTAGATGGCTGATCATCGTCTTATTAGGCGTGGGTGGTCAAACAACGGCATATGTACGCTTTGCAAGAGGGAGGCAAAGACGGCAGCTCACTTGCTTCTCCATTGTCGGTTCTCGTTAAGGGTTTGGCGATTGGTAATATAAAATATCGGTTTGGCCTTCATTCTTTTGACCACGGCTCATGACTTGGCTTGAGTGATGTTCGATCTTGGCATGAATTACGTGGTGCACCATGGTTGGGAAGGAGAAAAGAAATGGCTTCGCTTACGATGTCAATAACATGGACAATTTGGAGTCAGTTGTTCCTAACAAAATCTAACGAATGTGTCTAGGCCATATTTAGATGTGACATGGTTATTGCACATGACTAAATCAAGCATAAAAATGAAAAGAAAAAGAAAAAATACCCACACGAATCTCCACGTAAGATCAACGATATAAGATTTAGATGTGCAATATTTATCTTATGTCTAGATGTGCCTTAGCAAAATCGAAACCTAATACCAGAAGAGTAGACTTTTGATTTGATCAAAAGAAAAAGGAGTACTGCCTGTGAGCAAAATCCGAGCCACTTGCGCCCACAAATTACAAGCTCGCCGGGTTTTGTGTTTGCAAATGCAATACCGTTGCTGAACGCGCAAGCGTAGCACTCGGCACTCGTCTTTTTTTTCCTTTTATACTTCAGAGATACGGGGGGGCGCCGTCGCATTTAGCGCCTGATCTAATCAGCCCGGGGCGCCCATTCCCGTCCGCCGCTCTCCCGCGCCGTTGCAGGATGGTTTCTCACAGCTGCCGGTGTGGTCAATGTGCTGGTGCATATGCTTGACGGATAATGCCAAGTGGAGAGTTTACCGAAAGAACGTGCGTGCCACCACTGCTGCTGGTGCTGGTCATCGAGAGAGCAGGACAGCATACATGAGCGACTGCGATCCAAGTCAAAGGTCACCGAGATAACAGAGCAGAACCGAGCACGGCATACATGATTCTTCACCGACGTGTCATCGAGGAAATATCTCAACCAGCAGCAAACACCGGAACACACGAGCCAGATCTAGTACTCCCAAAACCCAACGCACCTACGCCCCCTTCTTCTTTTTAAAACCCAAGGGGAAAAAGGAAGACCCGACGAACGGCTGCCAGCCGCACGGCACGCTCGCTCGCTGCCAGCTGGGCCCTCCGAGCTGTACCGGCGCGTCGGCTCCGCGGCTGGCGCCCGGGTCGTTGCGCCCGTTGCTGGATTCCGGAGCACATGGACCAGCCCGGCAGACTTGAGAACCGGAGCAGCACCCGTTGACAGCTGGACCCGGTGAGCTGTGCCCGTGCGCCAGGCCCACAATCTTCTCCCCAACTGCCATTCTGCTCCTCCTGTTTGTGACTTTTTTTTTTTTTATGTTTGTGACTTGTGATTCAAGCTCGTTCCCTGGCGCAACCCTTCCTTGAACCGCCGCCGCAGGTACACCACACCTCATACTTTACAGCTAAGCCTCCGCCTCCTGGCTCAGGCCCACACGCACATCCACGCCGCGCTATATATCCATCCCAACGCTAGCCCACCACCATCCGCACGACAATCTCGCCAGCCAACCCGGCAAATCGCCAATCAGCATCGTCTTTCTTTGTTTCTTCTTTGCCTCCTCCAGCGACCGGGCGACCCGAAAGGATCCTCTCTCTCTCTCTCTCTCTCTCTCTCTCTCTCTCTCTCTCTCTCTCTGCGACCAAGAAGGGAAGAGAAGAAGGGATGGGAGGGTTCCAGAGGCAGGTGAAGGAGCGGACTATGGAGGTGAAGGTGGCAGTGCTCAAGGGCGTCAGGGTCGTCGGCGACTTCGGCAAGAAGACGTGGAACAAGGTCAAGGCCATCAAGCGCTGATCCATCCATCAAATCATCCCGGCCGTCTGCTTCCTTCCTTCGCTCCAGTCCAGTAGTCGGTTCATGGTACTGCCTGATAGGATAGGCGTCTCGTCTTGTGCTCTCTTTTTTTTGTTGTGGTTGTGATTTGGTTTGTTGGATCTGTTTTTGAGGCAACTGAAAATCGCCTGTCAGTATATGGCTTATATTTAGCCTTTCTTATACGTGTTTTTCCTTGATTATTACTGTATTATTCTTTCTTCTTCCTTACCTGAAGTTTATTTATGGTGAATTTCTGATAGATCATATATGTGTAGTTGAGACGCTTTGGTCTTTTTCCGCCCATCGTCATATAGGTGATCAATATGGCTATCTGTCAGTTTCGTAAAAAAAACCATGACTACCTGCCAACTATTTCATCTGGCGTTCACAGCGTCTGTTACTGTTACACAATTTCTGAAATAGGACTGAAAACTTTGATGATAAAAATCCACGGTTGCTTCTCTAGTGCACCTCCTGTTTACTATATTCACGCATAAGAAAGGTGGTTGCTTTTTGCATTGCAATATTCTGCATACCTAGCACAACGTTGAAACAAAGCCAAACTAATGCTGCCGCAGCACTAAAAGCCATCACGATCACGCATGCCCTCGTACATGAATGTAGTTTAGTTTAAAAGCTGACAGCCTAAGGGTTAAAGCGCCGAGCTACTATCATCGAAAGCCGTCATTGACACGAGTTGACACGGTAAGCGACAAACAATAAGATGCCTATGGAACAGCAATAGAAAACTCTGAAGAAACTTACAGCTCAACGTGCCCAACTGATGCATACAGCACAACTTGAAACTAACGAGCAAAATTTTCAAAATTATACAGTACAGGTACAGCAGCAGCATTTGCCAATCCAGCTTATACTTTCTGTGAAAATAAACTGTGGTACATGTATGTTGCTCATGACGGTCTATGAGAAATACGGAGTAACTTCAGAGAAAATGGAATGTCTGTCCACAGGACGCCTATTGCGGAGGAGCATCAGGATCCAACCTTTTCTGGATTGCAGCTGCGGCCTGATAAAGAACAAGCACGGCATAAGTAGTATGCATTTTTTTTATCTAATTAGAATGTCAGGGTTAAATGAGGTCATTACCTCGAAATTGCCCAACTTGTACTGTAACATCATTTCCTCACGTAGAAGGGACTGCTGCTTCATCGCTTGAGCCTGACATATAGGGTGCAAAGCAAGCATAATAGGTTAATTGACAGAACAAAAAGTGATTTTAACGTAAACCCATGCTAATGTTTGGTGTTTGCACAATAATCTATTGCTGATAGTATCATCAGAAGACAGTGTACAGCCTAGCAGGATTAGCAGGATTTAAGCACAATTACAATCATACATTCAGTATCATACACCTAACAAAAAATGGATTAGATAACCTTCCAAAGCAAGACTCCGAGATTCCCAGCTATTGTACAAGGGAAGATTCCAAAAAACAAGAAGATGCACGTATATAACCTAATGGCCGAGCACATGGCAGTGGTTGAGGTCATAACCTCATAGGTTCAAAGCCCACAATGGTACATATGTTCCCACCAGAACAGAAATATGAACATAAATTGGTGCCACTTGGCATCAAGTAACCGAACGAGTACATGCCCAAGACATAACTTACAACTACATTTCATTCATGGAAGACTGAACACATGTAGATATTGGAAAAAACAAGACACTGCCAATGAGCATTAACAAAAGAATTCCAAGTTCAGAGGATAAACTGAAGGATGAGAATAGGAGCAGGAAAAAAAACTGTGATATTCTAACCATTCCAGTTTGCATGGAGCGTTTTAGAGCTGTCACTTCTTCCTCTTTTCTGCGTTCACGTTCTTGCAGCAACAGTTCTAACCTGCAGGATTTTTTTACAGAAAACTGTAAGCCAATGATAAAAAAGATGCGATAAACTCTGAAACCAACTAATACAGAAATTTTTCGTAATTGTCTTGCTGTGGAATATTGCATGACGTAACAGGCTCACAATTTGGAGTTACTCTGACATAGTAATTAGTTACAAAAACAATCCTATTACCCCTAAATGAGTGGAACAGGTCAGTTAATAGTTCATTACCAAAGGTCTACAGGTAAAGTATGTTAAGCTTCATGCACTAGCCAACGCAACCAAAAGTCCGAACTGATGGAAATGGCTAGTGCAATCCACATATATTGTAACACCCCCCCTCTCACGTGTGATGGAGAAGACAAGTCAACACGTGCAACCGGAAGAGAGCGACGGCGCACTCACGTATGACTCAAGAAGCCTCTACGTGGACACAAAGGGGGGCTACCAGCAATTTTTTAATAAATTGTGAAAGCCAGGACTTGAACTCAAGACCTTAGCTCCGATACCATGTTAAGCTTCATGCACTAGCCAACGCAACCAAAAGTCAGAACTGATGGAAAGGGCTAGTGCAATCCACATATACTGTAACTGG